>OZ020491.1:3729566-4184154 GCA_963971405.1 Psococerastis gibbosa | reverse complement strand
CCCTTATTTGTTGAACGCCGCCGGTTGACAACAACAGGGTTGGGGTTTATTTTGGATAATTTACATTTATTCCCAAGTATTCTCTTCCGTTGCTGCTAGGACTGCAGGGGCTTAAGGTTGTATTGTCAGCACAACTGATTGCCGTGCATTGTTACATGAGCTAAACAGAGGCGGACAACAACTTGACAGTTTCTCTAACTATAGGCCTATAGAGCAATAATTGACACATAACGCTGAATTTACTGTAACACGTTTTAATACTAAATCGGAGTAGCGAGTATCACTACGCGTTTTTTGTGCAAAGTCGATTTTGACCAGAAATATGGATCGCAGAGTATTCAAAAATATCCATTACAATTAACAGAAATGCTCCATTTTGATACATGACATGTGGCCTTCACTAACACCTCTTAGCCACACTCCTACGGCTGGAGCCGGGACTAACACAACAATCCTTTTTTTTTGTACAAATCAAAAAATTGAAGGGGCTGAAACCGGCGAACCACCCCCTCTAAGGAAGGCTTTAACTTCCATCATCGAAATTTCCAACCGAACCTCATAAATACCGCTACTGTTAACTGTTTATATGTAGTAATGAACAATTAGGAATCGCTGGTTTTTGGCGATGGACCGCCTGTTTTACATTAGCAACGAAACTGAGTATAAGAAGCCCTGTGGTAAAAGTCCGTAAAGATACCTTCGTTTGTTCTTCATTCACTCTTCGAGTCGTTGCATTGCCTGAAACTGGATTACTGCCAGCTTTTGTCTGTCACATTGTAATTTGTTCCTCAATCCAGGTTATACGCGCAGAGATGAGACCTAAGAATGCCGTCATTAACTGCAGCGAACACGAAACGAATGTTGTCCGTATCTGCAAAGAGATATTTGAAGTGATTAGACAGGTAGATAGACCATAGATATGTAGGCAGGTAGATAGTATAATAATATAATATAATAGCATTAATTATGTTAGCCTACATTAATTGGTGGTAGAGGGACTCGAAGCTCGAAATGTCATAAATAATTAGATTACTCGTGACTTCGTGGTATTTCATTTTAATAAACAAAAAATAACTTCATAAACCCAATCAACCTATCCGCCCAGTAGTTTCGTATAACGCCCCAGCCAGCTAAGTAGCTAGTTTTCTCAACAAACACATTCGCGAGCTATCAAACTTCACACCCCGCCACAGCGTCAAAAACTCATTCGAGTTGGTTTCCCGCCTCAAGCACCTTTCCTTATCCAGCAATGCCAAACTCGTCTCATTCGATGTCAAAAATCTGTTTACTAATATTCCCGTACCCGAAATACGTAAATTAGTTGCCCAGACACTCTATCACAATAATACCTCGAACAATCTTATTTCTGAGACCCTCCTTCTGTAAGACACATGCACTGATCAAAACTATTTCCGTTTCGAATCCGACTGACTTCTACCAACAAAATATAGGCCTACCTATGGGTTCTTCCCTTTCTCCCCCTCTTGCTGAAATTTTTATGGATATCTTCGAACACAAACTTCTACTCAATAAAAATCCCCTAGTTAAATGTATATCTTTCTGGACAAGGTATGTGGATGATATCTTCTGCATTTGGACAGGAAGTAACAGACAACTAGACAATTTCTTAAGTTGTAACAACTCCCTGAACTTCATAGACCTCACCATCACCAAAAATAATAGTATCCTAGACTTCAAGATATTTCGTAAAGAAACCCATAGCGGTAATATAATCCCTGTAGATTCTTCTCACCCATTCCAGCACAAACACGCAGCCTTCCATAGTATGATTTTTCGACTCCTTAACATCCCTATGAATGAAACCAACTATTGAATTAAATACAATAAAAGAAATTGCCCAAAATAACAATTTCAATCTCAATCTAATAGACAGAATCCTACGGCATCACAAAATCAAACACAACCTCAAACTAATTTACCCCCCAGAGAGCATAAACCCGGAAACCAAAAAATCATATTTCAGGATACAATACATAGAAAAAATCACAGAAAAAATAAGTAACCTCATTTCTTCTACAACAGACAAAACACCAGCCCCGTACAACCGCAACAATTTAGCCAATAAACTCATGAACTGCAAAACCAAACCAGAAAAGGAAAAAGGCAATAGAGTATATCGTCTAAATTGTAACGATTGTAACGCAATTTACATAGGCCAAACAGGCAGAAGCTTTAAAACTAGGGTCAAAGAACATATAGCCGGTATAGGAGACACCAACACCAACAGCACATTCGCGAAACACCTTAACTCGGAAAATCTCACATTCGATCCTCACAATTGGACAGCCCTACACAAAATAAAGAAAAGTTACACTTTAAATTTTTTTGAAAAATTTCAAATCAAAAGAGCTTTACACAATAGGGAAAATTAACAAACGACATAACATTCACACAATCATCCCCTCTAATAGATCTAGCTAGTAGGTTAGGAATAGGCAACCAGCCACGCCCCCTCCTCCCCCCGCTCCCAGTCCTATATAAACCAAGGTTTCCTCTCCCTAGTAACAATTGCATCTTCTCATCGAGTTGAGCAAGTCTCAAATCGCAGATAAGGTGTAACTGTGCTAGTGGGTTTCCCTCTGTAGATGGCAGTTCTTGCCGGAAGCGCTCAGGGTTTTATACTAACACAAGTGGGTTTCTTAGACAGAGTTAATTTCTTAACGATTATTTGGGTTTTACTAATTCGGGTTGTTATAACAAGAAGAATCTTGGTTGATAAACCTGAGGCAGCGGTTTGGCAAGAGCACGACTTCTCTTTTTCAGAGCAGCAGTGTCCAAGGTACAAATAGCCATGATGATCACCAATTTTCGATTGAAGAGGAATTAAAAGAAGAAGAGAAGGGAGAGTGATATAGGGAGGTCGTACATTCAGGTGCTGCTAATGAGTACGCAAACAGCAACCAACACTGAAGCGTTGCGCAGCGCTGCTAGGGAGGGGCCTCTAGAAGTTCTGCTGGTGGAAGACTGGCGGTAAGTGAAGAAGGGAGGGGACAAAACAAGGTACCCATTAGTAACTATGAATTGGCTGCGAGCCAATCAGGGACCAGGACACATTCACCTGCTGTCTCTTCTCACAGTATAAATGTTAATGTTCATCCCCTTGCCCAAATAGTTGCTACTTAGCTTCCCAGATACCATCTTAGATGTCTGTGTAGTATCACTGAATGTGTCGACCACGTCGAAATGTTTGTAAGTACGCTTTCAGATCACCACGGTCCATTAGCCCGTATTCTACTACCTTCTTCGGCTGCTGCTGACTCAGGCCGTGAAAGCATTTTATATTAAATTAGGAATAGTATCGAAACATTACGAGGATATGCAACGTAGAAAATTGGTACCCCATAATTAAATTATTTTTATTTTATATTTCATTACCTCAGCACGTTATTAAAAATTTGACTCTTTTAAGTTGTAGAAGACTACTTCGTGGTTTATATAATTTCGTATTTTTACTGTACGGTTTTGCAGTTTTTCCAAAATTTTGAGTCCCCAATGGTTTTTATGAAAGAACTAAGGTACCAAAAATGTAATATTTTCTATATATTTCCTATATGATTCATGAAGTAGTCTTCTACAACTTACATGAGCCACATCTTTAATAACTTGCTTTGTTAATTAAATAAAGTCAATAAAAACAACAAATTTTGGGATGCTAATTTTCTACGTGGCATGTCATCTTAATAAATGTAAAATGATCGACCGATACGATAAACGGTGGCTACAGAAAAATCATGATAGAACTGGCGTTCTGTCCTTAGGTATATTTATTTTTATTACATACTATTGAACAAAAGACAGCACATTCTGCTGCTTCCTTATTACCTGTAGCACATGTGAAATGTGAGTAGACAATTTTCTCGGGGTCAGGATTCAAGTCGAGGAACATATCATGAATAAAGTTGCGACCACTCTTTGCGTCCTGTGGAGGCCCTACAAAATTATAAACAGATAATTAGATCAGATTAGATTACATTATCAGATCAGAATATAACACATAATTGCAATCAGAACAGCCCGTCTGAGAACAAGAATAGATAGATAGGGTTGGTTTTCTTCTAATTCTGCAATTAGCCAGTTGGAAACATACTTCGAAACTGAAAACGAAACAGGATGGCATATCCTAGCAGACTCTCCAGCAATCTGGTGTTCACCTTTGGAACACTTGGAGTTTGCGGTGGCCGATGCAGAGTGTCAAATGAACCTCAGGCCACGGGAGCTTCTGAAGATCAGCAATATGATCAAATTGCAGTATAAGAGCAGGGCGGACTTATGGGCCCAAATAGCGGCCTGAGTCCCTGTAGCCCTTAACAACAACTGCCGCTACTACTACTACATCGAACGTACCCTAAACGTTTAAGTACTCACCTTTATATTCTGGGAAGTAGTCAGCCAAATGGGAGAACCTGATCTTCTCTTCAAAGAGATCAGTTTTGTTAAGAAAAAGAATTATGGACGACTGGATGAACCACGGGTACGTGATAATAGTACTAAACAGCGCTTTAGATTCTGACATACGATTCTGTAATCAAAACAAATAATAAATAACTTTTTATGCCTGTAGGTATAGTTGTAGTAACAGTTTTTTAAGAGTTTCCCG
Source organism: Psococerastis gibbosa (assembly GCA_963971405.1). Classification (NCBI taxonomy): domain Eukaryota; kingdom Metazoa; phylum Arthropoda; class Insecta; order Psocodea; family Psocidae; genus Psococerastis; species Psococerastis gibbosa. The sequence continues at coordinate 4,179,536 of OZ020491.1, read as the reverse complement.
TACCTTGACAGTAAGATTACACAAGATGGAAAATCATGCCAAAAAGTTTGTTTTGTTTCAACGCCTGCTTTCATAAATTCTGCTTTTAGCAACCCAGTCAGCGTGGCGGGGGGAGTGAGTTTACTTACCTACATGAGGCACCTTAGGGGCAGACTCCGTCACCTCATGGAGAAGGGGAGTTGACTGACAAGGTGCAGCACCTGATTATAGTGGTTTGCGATTCACTTGGGGACATGGTACAGTCACACGATTAATTCGGAGGTGACCAGGACTCGACACCCACATAGACTCAATGCGTTATCATGTACCACCACGTTTCCCTGCCACTACCAAGTTTACTGCAGTTTGGAGCAGGTTCTGTTCAGCTGGATACAACTTGGTATGACCTGCTCAATTAGCCTTTAACAAAAAGTCGAAAATACTCGAGTCTAAAACATTGACTTAAATATAAGGAAAAAGCCTGCTTAAAACGCTAGTAGGGAGCATACGGCGTATGGCTGCGAGACATTGTGCATTTACCTAAAAGAGAAGTGGTTGGAAGCCTTTGAATGTGGTGCAACAGAAGAATGCTAAAGTTATTCAGGGAGAGACTGAATAACACACGAAGAGGTGTTCCAAAGGATAAACAAAGGAAGGACTCTAATTCCGTGCGAATAGCCAAGTAGACTGGGCATAAACATGAGGGACTCCTTAACACTGTACTTAAAGGCATCGAGCCGAATTGCTGCTGCCAGTTAAGCAATAGCAACGGCTGTGGAACGAAAAATATCACCTTCTGTTATAATCTAAGGGAAGATGGGAGAACTGAGGGCTCCCGGCAGAAGAAGAACATCCTAGTTGAAAAATCTGAGGCAGTGGTTTGGCAAGAGCACGACTTCCCTTTTCAGAGCAGCGGGAAGTTTCCCCGATACGGCGCGGTTTCCACCGACCTCTAAGTGCAAAATACACATACGGTGACGTGGTAGCAGATATCATTAATAAGCGCGGGGTTTCCACCGACTTCTCATTGCAGAATGCAAATGACAATGACGGAAATTTTTGTTTTACTCTATGCCATAGTTAAAATTGATCAATGATCATAGAGTAAAATCATAAAAAAACTAAAATTAAAAAGTGGCGTCATGGGATATGTTAATTGCAAACATTTTAATAGATTTCTATAAAATGAAAAATTCAAATTTCCGTCAATGTCATTTGCATTCTGCAATAAGAGGTCGTCGGAAACCCCGCCTAAGTCTTGAATGTCTGCTACCACGTCACCGTATGTGTATTTTGCACTTAGAGGTCGGTGGAAACCGCGCCTACACGGCAGATAATAAAATACTTTTGAGTTAGACTCTGTGGTTTTAAACCGACCATACACCCCATCTCTACAATGGAAAAGACTGCGACTGGGAGAACCGTCTATGTGTACCGGGTCTTATATTTTAACCTTCGCTTTTAAGCATTTTCCTGTACGACAGAGGTTCACTGGATCATTTTACTCACCTCATTTTTGGATTCCAAAAGTATCTGATCATATTCACTTAGAGCTACTAGGAACATTATGGCCGTCACGGTATCGAACATGTGGATCCATTTTTTCCGCTCACTACGCTGTCCCCCTACGTCAACCATTCTGGAACACACAAACATAGCTTTCAGTCCCACACAGAGTTCTAGAGATAGGACAGTCGTTTCCCGCCAATAATATATATTTGAATTTACGGGGTCACTCGCCACGCCATTGCAAAAACTAATCCACGATTAAAAGAAGCGGTGCGAGTTTACTCGAACATGCTTTCCTATTTATCAATTTGTAGATTTCATATATCCATAATATATAATTTTACACACAAAATAAATACATGGGCCCAAACTATTTTTTATTAAGTGAAAACTTCCTTATGCCATCGGTCATATGTTGTGAAAACACAGTGCTTTTTATCAGTACTTGACTCAGCACCGTGTAGTCGGACCATTCTGAAAACATTAATTTATAAATAAATAAATAAATAAATATATATTTCTAATCAATGCTTAGACCATATAATACTATTATTATTATTATTATTATTCAATCAATCAATCAATCAATCAATATATTCAAAATTAAGAATACAATACAAAATATACATATTAGAAAATTTATAATTATTAAATTATTAATAATATTAAATTATTATTATTATTATTATGATATGGTCTAAGTTTAAGTCAAACAATCAAGTAATCAGTAAGTAATCGACAAGAAAGTATAAAATACAATCGTCAAATTCAGGAAGTTCTGTCACTGTCATTATGATAGTGCCTCAGTGAAAGTATAGAAAGTTCTACCGATGGTCTCTAAGCAATTTAGTGAAGCTAGTAGCATTTCACAAATTTCTGCTACGATGAAGAGGTTATATCTTCTACCAAAGTTAATTTAATGTGAGTGTTATATTCTTATTAGGTATACCATATAATAATGCAATATTATGTCATAAGCTAAGCACTAATTTAAATTTAAAACTGTTATTTATTCCCGTTTATCATATTTTATTCATGTAACTTTTTCAATTTTTTTCTTCATTGACTTTTCCACCAATTTTCCCTCAAAATCTCTCTTATTCGGCGTTCCTACTTCCTTCTAATTTCCCCTCAAAAGTCCCCTTTTCCTTCATTTCCCTAGGGTGCACTGGTGCAGTGAATAAACCCGCATTTCTCCTAAACAAGGAAAATTTCCCTCAAAGCGGAAACGCTTACGTTAAAGTGAATACTTGAGTTGCCTACTAGCAAAAGCAATCCTCTCCACTCAGGTCGATTTTTCAGAAACCTCAACCGAAACCGGTCACTATTAAAGTATTTTACTGTGGATCATAGCGTTCTTCTTCCTCCACTCATGATAAGTCATAGACTCACAACCCACTGAACCCACCTCTACTTTAGTCTTTACTCTTTAGTAGATTAGTACTCACATTGATTGATAGTTGAATGTTGATACATAGATAATACTGATAATAGATTAAAATTTTAAGTTAAGAATTATAGAGGTTTCGCCTCATCGCCTGTCACCCTCAATGAGTACAAACGAAGCGATTCAAGTGAAGCCCACGAAAAAATTGTCAAGTATACCTACTCGTACAAAGTGCTACCGCCAGCGACTACAGCCTACATCACCGACCAATACGTTTATATCGAAGAGGTTACCACATCAACCAAAGTTAATTTGATGTCAGTGTTATATATGTACAGTAATATTACTTACATTACATTATGTAATGTAAAACAATAACACAGTACTGTATATGCCATATAATACAATGCTACAACGTAGCTAATTATGTGCCAGACGCGATTTTTTTTCTTTTTTTTTAAATTTCAATGTATTTTAGTACCTATGTCTGTAATTTTAATATTATGTTATGCCAATGTGGGACTCGAACCAACAACCTTTCGGGTGAAAGTCAGAGTCCGTACCATGTACATGTCCTGACAATTGGAGTGAACCGATAGTAACGTCTTTCTGGGATGGTCTAAGGGCGCAATGGTTCTCTGTCTCATTCTCTGCAATACTTTTCATGACTTTTTCATTCTAATTCAAGGTTTAGCAATCGAATTAATGTCTGGCAAATTAATTTTAAGTTTTTCTATCTTTAAATAACATAATATTAAAATTACAGTCATACTAAATACTTAAAAATAATCGTGTCTGGAACAGAATTAGCAATGTTAAAAATAAAAAAAGGTATGTCAGGTAGACTTATTTAAAAACAAAAAATTGAGAATTACGCATACTAAAACGCTTTTAAAATGCAGGATTATTACCTGGACAGATAGGATGCGCACTAATGAACGCAACCGCCAGCCAGATTGCCCAGACTCTAACCGAAGCAGCAAGAAGAAGGACATGTCACAAAATCAGCTGACCTGAAATTCTTACTTTGGAAACGTTGCTAGCTCCAACGCCATTAGCCTTGTGAAGACTCGTACCTGTACTTGGTTAAGTCATTCTTTCGCCTATTTCATTGCATCAATGGTAAGTTTGCCTTGCTTGTAGACGCTGTAGGTTGACGTTGAGAACATATACTCGTACAAGTTTACCAATGGCCACCAAAGCATCATACGGAAACAATGCAAATAATGTCCGGAATCCATGGGGTCGCTGGCATTTGACAAGGGACCAATTAGCCACTTTAGGTAAGCCTAATTTTATGTATATTTTATTTTTATCTACATACATAGCATAGCATAAAGGAAAAGCGGGCGCTTGCATGGAATCTCCCCATACCTGATCGGCCAGAGCCGAAAGGGATATTTTTATACCTAAATTCCAAATTTCATCCAAATCCACACGTTTGCCCAAAAATCGATGAACAGAGATACAGAGTTACAAACAGACAGGCATTTCGTAAAAAACACTTTTTTGGGTATATATACTGTATATATATATATGTAACATTTTGAACGGAGGGCGGTTTTAGGCTCAGGGGGTCATGAAATGAAAAGTTGTGAAGAAATTGTCCGAAAGTCGAACATTGGTCGCCCTCACAATAGGTAGATGAATCTCTCTAAAATGACGCAACGATTCGGTACCGGCATCCTCTCAAATTCACAGTCTCCAGAACGTCTTAGCTTACAGCCCAGACAATGCCAAGAACGTGCCCGGTACAAAGACATGGTTTCTTTGAAATACATACCTGTAATGCATTCCATCCAGGGCGAAGGTGTGTTCGATTATGCTGGTTGTGCGAGCCCGGACTCGCAGGACGTCCTGCTGTGTTGGAAGATAAAAAGGGTGCGCAATCCGGTCAATCTCGCACAGGAAACTAGAAAAATAAATAATGCAATCATAATCGTGTATCGTAATCATACAAGTAGTAAGGCTGAAGACGGGGCGAAGTGCTAGCACCTGCAGGAAGATGACAATGGTCTCATATAGCGGAGATGAAAATGTAGGGCTACCAACGATAATAAAAATAATAAACGCGCCTAGCCATATTCTAAGCATTGCCAACAGCGGCAATGGTAGGGGGAAATGGGAAAGGTATGGTTAAAGGAAATGAGAGTGAAACTTGACTGCCATTGTCTATAAGTCTATGGTCTGCAGGATGTTTTGTCTCGATATTTTGATGGTTATGCTGTCTACTGTATATTCTTATAACTGTATGCTACAAATCTAACTTAGTAAAACAAAAACATTGTACCATGAAGGAATATCAATATAACAATTAGATAAAGTCAAGCTTGTAATATTTTGCTTTTTTGTAAAATATTTACTAGCTTTTCCATATATACCTATAGATTATTTAAATCTAAGGTGTTACTATTAACATATTGGTTAAAGTCAACTTGCTCCACATTATCAGGTTTTATTGCGGAAGAATGTACAACTATTTGAGCTTGTCTAATACTACTTGCATCGTGACCAATATAGACCTCTATACCTAATTTTTGTAACCTAAATTGTACTCAACTTTTTGTATAAGATTTGCATTTTATTGACTTTTCGGTCTGTTTTCAAATAAATGATTATTTATTTAATTATTGATGACCATTGTTTCTCGTAGCCGATGTGGGTTTGACGTCAACTCGTTTGCCAGCGGCCAAAATTCATAAGGAAAAAATCCCATTATTGTCCGAAAATACAAATGAGGTCCTAGGCGGGTCCAATGGGCAACTCCAAGTAACCATGGCCTGCTGCCACCTACATCCATAAAAGCTCTCAAAATAAATAAATAAATAAATAATGACTTTTTGTTCTATTACTAAGCCAACCTAGCGGAGTTAGGGCTATAAAGCCCTCTCTTACACTCAACTAGGAAAGCTAGGGACCGACTGCTTTAAATGCCCTCCGAAGCATGGCCAGAAAATGTAACCAATGTAGGACTCGAACCAACAACCTTTTGGGTGAAAGTCGGTGTCTGTACCACTAATCTACTGATAATGGTTGTAAGTAACTTGAGTAACTTCCAAGTTGACAGAATTTCTGCTAATAACATAAGCACTAGGCAAACAGGACGTGGATTCCTCAAGGTTCCTAATTACAAATTAACACACAGCAGAAATTCAGTCAACTATAGAGGTTTGAGTTACTACAATGAAATGGTCAGGGCCGGATACCATGAAAATATTACCTTGTCTATCATTAACAACTATATTGTAAGTCTACTCACAGGTACAGTTTAAAAAAATATTAGTGTGACGAACTAGTAAAGAACCTACTACAGTAAATTGTATGCTGATCCCAACGCGCCTTTTTGGCTTTGTGGCACCGGTTCAGTAAAATTTTTAATGTTTTTTTTGATAAATACACGCATTATTATTATTATTATTATTAAAATTTAAACAGATGGGTGAGTTAAAAGCGGGTATAAAAAGATGGTTGGTCAATGGGAGGTAATAAAAAATAAAATAAAAAAAATAAAAACTGACTAGGCTATATTAACATTAAAATAACAAGTAAAAAAAAATACATATATATATATAAACATTATAAATAAGTAACAAAAATAAATTATTAAGCCTTGTTTAGCAGCACTGTATGAGCCTTATGTCCCAAATAAGCGCTAGCTTGGGGATGCGGGATGTTATTATTATGTAAGTTATTATTATAATATTATGGTATTATTATGTAAGTTATTGTATTTTGTAAATATATGCTCCCTGTCCAGGGGATACTGGACAGGGAAAAGAAAGAAGAAAGATTATGTCCTGACATAATGATATATATGTTACTTACTATTTAGCAGAGTCACTGAGCTGATACTCGCGCCGCCTATTGAACGCCTCTTGTACGCCGGAATCCATCCACAAGTCTTTGATGGCCTCTGCGTACGGACCAATTTGCAGCGTAACTGCTCCTAAGTCTACTGACTGAATTAACACTGCGTTTTCCTGAAGAAAAAAAAAGTGGACTCATTATATATTAATGATGAACTGTTTTCAATCATCCTGGCATCTGATTAACAGTTCGGGCTGATGATGAACGGAGGGAGAAGTTCCACGGTCTCATTAACATCCGTCTTAGTCAAAGAAAACAATTTCAGCTGAAGTTTTAACATGAAGAGAGCTAAGTAAAGCACGTACACAGTATATATCAGCAGGAGCGCGAGGAAATGGCTAGAGGAAGAAATATAAGGAACACGAAGAAGGAGAAGATCATGCAGGAATCAGATTGATGACGATCTCAGAAGAGAGGGACTGGTACCAGAGGAAGTGCTGAAAAAAAATCAGAAGTAGAGACAGGCTCTCTTCTGGTGGAGAAGGCTCACAAATCCGGGCTGATTATTGACGAACATTATAATAACGATGATGTTACAGAATAATACAGGGTGCGGCAGCATAACTTCCTATGGCGCATATTCCACCGACCTGCTAGTGCTAAAAACAAATACGGTGACATGGTAGCAGACATTCAAGACTTAGGCGGGGTTTCCACCGACCTCGCATTGCAGCATGCAAAGGAAATTGACGGAAATTAGAATTTTTCTTTTTATAGAAATCTATTAAAATGTTTGTACTTAACATATCCCATGACGCCATTTTTAATTATAGTTTGTTTGTTTGTGATTTTACTGTATGATCATTGATCAATTTTAACTATGGAAAAGAGGAAAACAAACATTTCCGTCAATTCTGCAATGCGAGGTCGGTGGAAACCCCGCCTAAGTCTTGAATGTCTGCTACTATGTCACCGTATTTGTATTTAGCACTAGCAGGTCGGTGGAATATGCGCCTTTTTGTAATGCGTGCCATTGATATCGTAGCGAAGAGCTAGTGGCCTCGTTTGAGAGGCACAGTTGAGGCGCCATCATGCGTTGGATCGGTTCGAAGCGTGCGTTTGCAGTTGAGGGCTACTTTTCGAGCGGATGTTCTGTGATTGCAGCCCAGTGCGCCTTTGGGTTTCGCTTTAATGTAGCCCCTGTTCCGGCCCGGAAATCAATTGTTATACATGGGTCACTACTTTCAGACAAACTGTAGAAGAAGAACTGGAGTACTTCGGCCCATTAGATCACCTGAGAACATTGAGGTAGTTAGAGCTTCAATGTTGCGATCACTACGGCGCAAACATGTAGCCGGTTGGCCCTATCTTCCGTTTTGTCACCTTGTGATTTTTTTCATGGGGTTTTTGAAACCATGAGAGAGTTTATTCAGTGACTTCGTGGAAGTGAGACATGATTCATAAGTATATTATGTATAAAAAAATGCACTTAATTCCACAACATAAATTTTTAATAGTGTTTCGGTGTAACACCATCTTCAGACTGGCTCCAACAAGTACCTATTACCTACATCAGCCTTAATTTGTGTGGAGGGGGAGTGCCCCGCCCATTCCCCTTCCACACTAATTAAGGCTGATGCAGGTAATAGGTACTTAATTGTTGAATCCAGCCTGAAGATGGTGTTACACCGAAACAGCTGTTACTATTAAAAATTTATGTTGTGGAATTAAGTGCAATTTTTTATATATAATATACTTATTAATCGGGTTTTTGAAATTCCGTCTTTATGTGATTTGGGTAAGGCTACCATTTTTATTTTGCAAGAAAACGGGACACCTATAGAATTTTTCCAAGAGGCGGGGGTTGAAATTAGTTTTCGTGGTGTTCATTCCCATGTAAATTAGGCTATCGCTCACTAAAATAGGCCGACCGACGCAGCAGATTTTTTTTACCTTTTTTTAGTGTAGGTACATCTTAGACGATTTTGTAAGTTTGCCCCCGTCGGCCCTGTCCCTTGAACCGGCTGAGTCCCTCCCCTTGGGGTATATGCTCTTAAAGTAAAGAAATAATAACACGGTTCATTATCATACAGTAACCATTTATTTTGTATTAGCGGCGTAGCCGTACTTTTGCCGAGAGTGAATTTCTCTGCACAACTTTTTGTTTTCAACTATTTTGTCGTACATTTCGGAACATGGAAAATTTAAATTATACAACAAGGACAATGCATTACCTACGTTTTGTTCGAGCATGTTTGTTTTTCCAAACGACCAAAAAAGATTCATTTTAGAAAACAGACGTTCTATTCCGGCATTGGAACCTGGTAGACACATACAATACTCTACTGTTTTCTTCAAGTTTGGCAATAGTACCCCCTTCTCATCTGCTTCTTTAAATATTTCCACCCACCTATCATGCGCCAGGGCTTTAGTTTCCCTCCAGACAGGGATTTTTGCCTTTATTAAATCTTTTATAGTGGCTACTTCATCGAAAAGCGCCGTGTGGTCAATTTCGATTGAATTCATATCAGCCAATGAAGCCTCCACTTTATTCCACTCAATTGGTGAACTAAGCGCAGACCAACCACAAGAGCTGGAGCCCTTGAATTGTTTTCCCCAAGAAATTAAGTATGCAGATGCCCGCTCATAAAAAGAATGCACATATGACATTATTCTTGCTTTTTCCTCCTCGTTCATGTCTAAATTCCGTAAAACCTGCTTTACTGGAAGGCTTATAAAAGCTTCGTCTTTGCGGCATTGAATTTTGTTGATAAGACTCTCATAACTTGAATATGATTCGGCAAAAGAAACGTTCTGTCTTTCAATTTCCCTTATGCATACTTCAAACGCAGTCAGTTGACTGTGCAGAAACATTAACCATACTTCTGAATCTTTATTTTCAAAAAACGTTTACAGCGAAACAGGGCATCCTGTTTCGGACAGAAAAAAACTTTTTAGCGCATCGTAAATTTGCAAAATTCTTTCCAGGGCTGGCATTAATGCCAGCCACCGTGTGCTGCTATATCCTAACACTTGGCGGTATGTTAAACTCACGAAATCGCAGAACGTTTTCAATCGCTCCACTCTAACGGTATATATGTGGAGATACTTGTATATTTTTACAATTATATTTTCCACATCAACTGGCAGCAGAGCCACAGCTGATTCTACACTGTTATGTACAATGTGAGCCATGCATCCAATGCCTACGAGCGGCTTATTTAACCTGTCTTGAAGCTTTTTAAATAAATTGTTCTCACCACCACGATTCACTCCTCCGAACATAGAGTTCGTGTTATCAGCGGATAAGCAGATGAGCTTTTTTTCAAAATTGTGCTTTTCTATAACAGACAGAACATGTTCTGTTAGGATTGTCGATGTTTCACCAGCAACTGAATCAAATTCAAGCATTTTCACATGAACACCTGATTCTGGAAGAAAATATCTCACTAAAACTGGAAACAATTTTATGTCCTTGTGATTGCCAGCGTCAACACTTAAGGTTACAAAGCTAACTTTACTTAAGTCATTAAAAAGGAGTTCCTTAGCCCATGGCACCAGAACTTCGTTCACAATTGCCTCACATTTTGTGCGAGCGCAACTGAACTTCGCGTCATATAATTTCTTGATGAGTTTCGATGTACAATCCATAGAGCTGTAACTTTGGTAGTGGCGCACCGTATGGAAGGCGAAGGTACCTTCGGCAGCAGCCATTTTCGCCTCATCGCTACCTAACAGAAAAGAATAAAATGACGTTATTTCTCCACGAAACAGCTCTTTTTAATTTTCAACAGTCTTTTTATCTAAACCTTATGAGCGCGGGGAGTTAGTCCGGAAGCCCAAAAAAATTACCGTTCACTGAAGCCATTACTTTAAAGCAGGTGTCAATTTATTTACATTATATTGTACCTCACTACCGTCTTTAAAAATTTCATAAGTGTCTACTCTAAACTCTTCAAATACCATACAAAGTCCAAAATATTTGCTTACCCAAGTTTTTCTTGGCGAAATAGCTGTCCATTTTCGAAGAAGAAGCTGCGGCTGCTAAGGCAGCCTTATGCTTAACAGTTCTCTCATGTTGTATAATGTCACCGTTTCCTCCATGACCAATTGAAAATTTTATCTTACAAAAAGAACATGTAACTTCGCTATCCCTCTCAGTTGAGCTCAAATATGGAAATTTACTCTTCAATTTCTCATTAAAAGTGCACTTTCTTTTAGGCATCTTTGCTTCGTTTTTTTTCCTTTCCTGCCGGCGGCCAAGTAAATGAGCATAGAAATATATTAACTGTAGTGGCGGGAGCCATCATATGACTTACGAGAGGCACCCGTTAACCATAAGCCAACTATGAGAGATAAGTACCAACCCAAGAAATATCGAAGTCTTATTACACATTGAACGGATACCTGGACCTGGTCAAAAACTCTGTACTTAGCTTGTGCAGGCTATTTTACCCGACGAATTGCGTATTTATCTTGTGCAGTCTACACTAGCAGCCATATTGATAACTCCAGCCACGGGACGTAAAGGAGAAGGACGCCGAACACTCGAACAAGCCATCTTCGTACAGTGAAATCAAATCGAAATAGATTTAAAACTTTGGCGGCAAAATTCAAACATTACCATTGATTTATTTTTCTTGCAAAATATCTTTTTTTTTTCAAAAGTTATCGATTTGTTCGATAAATGAAAAAACGGGACATTATCGCGTCCCGACAACAATTTGACGGGACACGGGACAGTAAGCTAAAAAACGGGACTGTCCCGTTAAAAACGGGACGAATGGTAGCCTTAGATTTGGGATTATTATAATAATAATAATGTTTATTTTTTAATACCACAGAAGTTAGGTGCCACGTGACGGTGTTAAAATATGCGCTGAAAATGCAAACTAATAAATTATTAAAATCCAAGAGAATGGTTGCATTTTTTAATAATTGAAGGAAATACTAATAAACATTAAAATGTACAGGTAGAATTTTGAAATATAATAAAAAATTTAATTAATGTGTCTACATCCATTGAATATATATAGCACTAGTGTTATACATTCAATGCTACATCTAAGGGAGAAAATATTGAAAACTCACCAAAAATCATAATTGATCAATTTGAAATTCCCGGGCTTTTTGCACTCATTTTTTTAAAACAATTGAATAAACCCCGGTATGCCCGGTATTATAATAATCTCAAATCGCCATTATCGGGCTGCTGTTGCTGGTTTCTCCAAAGAAGATGTGAAATTTGCAAAATCATCTACTTACACCACTTGAGGGAATGCTATAGGGAATATTCAGGTATTCCACAGCTTTGAGGATACTCTGCATTGCCTCGAATATATTTTGGTAGATTGTTCTTGTTAAGCCACGTCTGTCGTCTTCTGAAAAGCCAACTCCATGGATTATGCGCATCTGCTTCAGGAAAGTCGATTTACCAGATTCTCCAGTACCTGCAAATATAAAATACCCAACTTACACTAATGTATAATGTCCGAGGAAGAGACTAATTGTTTCCGGGCCCAGTATTCTCCGAAACTGATACCAATGTTGGTGTACAGTCGTCCATAGTGCAGGTAGCGGGGCTGGGTGCCCATTAATGTAGGTTACTGTTGTCTTGGGTTCCACCACATTCGCCCTTGGTGTCCTCCGAGGCCAGTCATCTATGGTCAGTCATCATCTAGCTCAGTTCTTCCTGGTTTTCACGCCGCACGCCGCAGTTGGCTGAGGGTTGACGATGTGCTCCCGTCAAGCTGGCTGCGTTGGCGGTTTGACTCGGAACCCAACAATAAATAATAAGTTAAATGGGTTAATTGTAAGAGTGGGCCGAAAGGCCCAAAATTCGCCCATATGGAAAATGAAGACAATTTTTTCTAAGCACCTACCTACTCTATGTTTACTTCATCATCCACTTGAGGAAATGGAATGAAGTTTTAATCTAGCCAAGTTCAATAGACAATAAGGGCACTTCGTGTTTTGTACTTAGCCAAATTTCCCAGAAACATCGATCGATCATTGAGATCCCTATTAATAAAAAGAAGTGCTCATTCTTGTTTTGATATGTACAGTATATAGTATGTGGGTTCCACGGGCATGGACACAGTTATGTAAATTCTTCCACGACAGTTCCACCCTCTCCTTCTTTTACAAAGCAGGTTTTATAACTGTTGTCAATAGTCGGCAAACTTATTTACATGTGAAGATTGGCGATCAATATGGCAATTAAAGACAAAATCTCTCCAAGATATAAGCTCAGCATTAGTCTGTATATCCATATTTCAAATGTTAGATTCTGCTTTACATACCACCAAGAGGGGGGCCCGGGGGTCTCCACCGAGGGAAAAATTTGAAAATATAAACGCAAAATAGTGTGGTTTTACAGCAGAACATCTGAATGCATATTTATATACCAGGGGGTCTCCCCCGGTGGAAAATTCAATCACTTCTATCCTTCTCTTTCTTTTATAAAACTAACATGCTAAATTATTTGTTTACTCACATTTTCTCTGAATATAATTAGATTACTCGTGACTTCATGCTATTTCATTTTTAAAAAAAATTAATAACAAAAATAACAAAAACTTAAGAGTTTTATAAAAACTTGTTATAACAACCCGAATTAGTAAAACCCAAATAATCGATGAAGAACCAGTAGAATCCGGGCTGATGGGCCGTGGTCGAATTGAAAGTGAACTTCCAAACGTTTCGTCAACATCTGCGGTCGACATCTTCAGTGGCGCTGCGTAGACTTCGAAGGTTGTACCTCGGTACAACAAGGCCCTTCAGCCCGGATTCTACTGGTTCTTCATTTGACTCCGGCCGTGAAAGCCTTTGCAGTTACACCCAAATAATCGTTAAGAAATTATCTTTGTCTAAGAAACCCACTTGCGTTAGTATAAAACCCTGAGCGCTTTCGGCAAGAACTGCCATCTACAGAGGGAAATCCACTAGCACAGTTACACCTTATCTGCGATTTCAGACTTGCTCAAGGAGACGATGCAAATGTGACTAGGGAGAGGAAACCTTGGTTTATATAGGACTGGGAGCGGGGGAGGAGGGGGTGGGAGGGGGCGTGGCTGGTTACTATTTCCTAACCTACTAGCTAGATCTATTAGAGGGGATTATTGTGTGAATGTTAATTTTTCCTTATTGTGTAAAGCTCCTTTAATTTCAACATTTTCAAAAAAAATTAATGTGTAACTTTTCTTTATTTTGTGTAGGGCTGTCCAATTGTGAGGATCGAATGTGTGATTTTCTGAGTTAAGGTGTTTAGCGAATGTGCTGTTGGTGTCTCCTATACCTGTTATATGTTCTTTGACCCTACTTTTTAAAGCTTCTACCTGTTTGGCCGATGTAAATTGTGTTACAATCGTTACAATTTAGACGATAAACTCCATTGCCTTTTTCCTTCTCTGGTTTGGTTTTGCAGTTCATGAGTTTATTGGCTAAATTGTTGCGGTTGTACGGGGCTGATGTTTTGTCTGTTGTAGAAGAAATGAGGTTACTTATTTTTTCTGAGATTTTTTTCTATGTATTGTATCCTGAAATATGATTTATTGGTTTCCGGATTTATGCTCTCTGGGGGGTAAATTAGTTTGAGCCGAAAGCGCTCATGGTTTTATACTAACACAAGTGGGTTTCTTAGACAAAGTTAATTTATTAACGATTATTTGGGTTTTACTAATTCGGGTTGCCATAACAAGTTTTTATAAAATTCTAAGTTTTTGTTATTTTTTGTTTATCACATTTTCTCTATTTTAATTTTAATTTAATTTTAGTAATTTTAGGGTGAATTAATTTTTGGATTAGATTGGGGAGCCCATCACGGGAATGCCCAAAGGTGCCCCTCTGAACCACATTACTTAGAAATTGTACAAGAAAAACAGTAAATAAATATATTTGATTTGACTCTATGTGATAGAAAATGCTTTTTTTCTCGTAGCTTTGGGTGCTTTGGAGGGGGGCGATTGCCCCCACCGACCCCCATTAATCCGCCACTGATTGGGAACACATAAGATATCACCATTGTTAATCGAAGGTACCTACAACCGCAGTTTCCGAGACAAGTACTTTCTGTATTTTGATGAAGACATTTCGGACTTTTTCAATGCGGCTTCGAATTTCTAGGCTCACCTCCCACTCACTATTTACAAAGCATCCGAAGTAACTGTATTGTTTACACTGTACTACAGGCGCACCATCCAGAACAATATTTAGATTTATCTCTGCCCTTGTTGAAACTTACCTAAGAACAGGATTTTCAGTTCCGTCTTAGCCCGTTTCTTATCACGTCTCAGTATATTTTCAATGTCCCGATTTCGCCTTTGTTTTTCGGATACCATATTAGTCGATGTCCAACAGCAAACCATCTTTATTTTTTATCTTACAAGTCTTTCAAAAGTTTTAACTCTGTAGTTGGCTTCCACAACAGATCGAAGACCAATGCTTATATAAAGGTACTGAAATACATATAAAGAGAATTATCACGCTGGTTTTGGTAAGAGGACTTGCTACATAGAAAAGTAGCACCCCAAAATGTGTTGTTTTCACTTTTTATTTTTGCTTTCCAATTTATACGTAGTATAAGAAAAGCTTTGTGATTGTCAAAATTTTCGATTCCGAGATTTCAACGGATTTACACGTTTTGAGGTCCCAAGAATCCATGAAAGTGGTTTATACGAAATGTCTGTCTGTCGGTAATTTTTCTACGGCACCTTTCTATTGATACTTTCTACCTTCAGCTATGTTTTAGGTAGAAGTAACAGAACCGAATGGGTTGCCTCCCCAAACAAAGATAGGGTTTTATGCAAAAAAAACAATTTTTTTTAAAGAAATTATGGAAAATTCAAGCTGCCATATATTGCGTACCCTGCCATTATTACTGTGCTGTAATGTATTGGTCTGACCGTTCTAGAATATTTAAACCCATCGATCAATTCAGTGCTTCGGGATAGGGGATGTCGAGGAATCCAAAATTTAAACCTAGGAAAATTATCATCATCGCGATGAAATCTACGTATAAGCCTAATGCAACCGAGCTAACTACGCCTAATATTAGGTCGAGGAAGGGATACCACCTACCTGTTAAATCACATATCAATATCATTTCGTTCATTGGCTAGCCTACCTTAATTATACCGTAGCTAATAAAACTCAAATAATTGGTCTCAGACGGATCAAATATTGTAGTTTTGTCACCACACTGGGGCTATACAAGACTTAATACATAGAATTAACATAAGTCTAATCGCTCAATTGGAGTGTGGGACGATTTATTCATTCAATAGAGCGATAAAGACCACGTGACTCATGTATTTCCATTTTGCAAACAGCTGCGGCAAATTGTAGAGCTGCCAGCTAGCAAAAGTTGAAATTATGGTCTTGGTACCACGAAGTCACGAGTAATCTAATTATTTATGTTTATAGTACATAATTATGTAATTAAAAATATTTTTTTTATAATTTTGCTCGAGGGACCTTATTTGTGTCAGACTCGTAGTAAAGATACAGGGTGGTCCAAAAGAAATACTCTTGGCATCTGCGTATCTTCCATATGATTCGCCCACTCTACCTCCAACGGAAGAAGTGGAAAAACTCATTGGTGAAGTTAACAAGAATGGTGAACACCTGATCTTGGGTACAGACGCCAATGCACATCACACAATATGGGGGAGCACAAACTGCAATGACAGAGGTGAGTCCCTATTTGACCATATACTGCAGGCTGATCTCAATATTTTAAATAAGGGGAATAGGCCTACATTTATAACAAAGACTAGAAGGGAAGTGTTGGATATCACTGTGTGTACACAACACACTTCTAGGTACATCTCAGGGTGGCAAGTGCTGCTGGAGCCATCACTGGCAGACCATCAGCACATAGCCTTTACCCTTGAGGAACCTGACATTGAAAGGCAAGTATTCAGAAATCCCAGGAAAACCGACTGGTCAGGATACCGGGAAGATCTGAGAAATGCAGTGAGAGATATTAACTGTCAAACGAGGGGTACAGTGGAATTGGACGAGGCGGTGGAGCTCATCGAGCAGACCATCTTATCCTCGTACAACAGAAACTGCCCCGTAATCGAAAAAAACATCAAAAAAGGTACGAAGTGGTGGAATAACGAATTAGCAAAAATGAAGACTGAGGTACGTAAGTTATTCAAGACCTCAGCAAAAGTTGGTAAGTGGGAAGCTTATCATAGCAGACTCACAGAGTACAACAAAGCTATTCGGAAAGCAAAACGGAAAACATGGAGAAGCTTCTGCGAAAAAGTTGAAAATACAGCAGAAACAGCTAGACTCCATAAAATACTGAAATCCACCCACACTAACCCCGTGGGAACTCTGGAAAATTCTGATGGCAAGTTTACTCGGACAGGGGAGGAGACACTGGAAAAACTTTTAGGGTGTCACTTCCCCGGTTCGGTGAAATGCGACAACAGCAGCACATCAGAAGACAATAAAGCCCGAAGGGCTGATTGGAACTGTGCCAAAAGGCTGATAAAACCGGGACAGGTGGGCTGGTCCATCAGCACTTTTGAGCCATGCAAGGCTCCAGGTCCGGATGGGATTTTTCCCCTCCTTCTTCAGGAGGGGAAAGAGATCCTCACCCCGGCATTGACAACCATCTATCAGGCCAGTGTAGCGCTTGGACATGTTCCTAAGTCGTGGGCAATGGCTAAGGTAGTATTTATACCTAAACCTGGAAAGGCGAACTACGCCCAGGCCAGGTCATACAGGCCGATATGTCTCAGTTCTTTTCTATTAAAAGCTCTAGAGAAAATCCTGGATAAACATATCCGGGAAAAAATACGCACTAACGCTGGTTTGCATAGTTCTCAGTATGCGTACCGCCCTGGCAGATCCTCTGAGACTGCATTGCATCAACTGGTGAGCAGACTGGAGGAAAGCCTGGACAATGGAGAGATTGCACTGGCAGCGTTTTTGGACATTGAGGCGGCTTTCTCCAACGCGGGACATGACTCCATGGTAAGGGCGTTGGAGAGAGTTGGCGTAAATGCAACTGTGTGTAGATGGATCAGATCCATGCTTAGCAATAGGAAGATTCTAGCATCCCTATCTGATGAGAAGGTGATGGTAAGGGCCACCAGGGGTACGGCACAGGGGGGGGGGTTATCTCGCCCCTGTTGTGGAACCTTGTGGTGGACAAAATCATCACCAGACTCAATGAGGTGGGAGTGTACGCACAAGGATATGCGGATGATTTGGCCATTGTGATTAGGGGTAAGTCCATGACGGTCATAACCGAGCTAATGCAAATGGCTTTTTCTGAAGTAGAAAAATGGTGCAAGGCTGAAAATCTGAGCATCAACCCATCCAAAATCTCGATGGTACCATTTACTCGAAAGAAGAATCTTGATGGGGGAAAGCTGCCTAAGCTTTTCAATCAAGTTGTAAAACTGGGGACGGAGGTTAAGTATCTAGGGGTTAACCTAGACAAAGGACTTACCTGGAATCCCCATATTACAAAAACTATTAACCGAGCTAAACAATTAATTTATGTTTGCAGACGGGCAATAGGCACAACGTGGGGAATCAGGCCCAAAATGGCAATGTGGATTTACACAATGGTCATTAGGCCGGTGATTACCTATGGAAGTGTAGTTTGGTGGACCAAGACTACACAGGTCACAGTGACAACCAAGTTGAATGGGCTCCAGAGGCTGGCCTGCCTCTGTATCACAGGAGCAATGTCAACTTCACCAGGGGATGTCCTGAATACTTTATTGAACCTGCCAACCCTGGGAGTCTTCATTGAAGCACAGGCCAGGATGGGCGCCTATAGATTGGAGCTGGAAGGCTGCTGGAGAAGCAAAAGGTCAGGCCACTCCAATATTACTAAAAGCATATCGGAAGACACGCTTTTAATGCCGTCAGACCGAATGACACCCCTGCTCTCATTCAGCAAACCATTTAACACTAGAATTCCAGCTAGAAAAGAATGGAATGCTGAAGAACATCAAACAGGGGACAATGACCTAGTCTGGTATACAGATGGGTCGAAAATGGAAAATGGGGCTGGAGGAGGAGTCTATGGGGAAACTGTAGACAAATCCATAGTCCTAAGCCTCGGCAAATATGCTACAGTCTTTCAGGCTGAGGTAGGGGCCATTATAAAATGCCTAGAGGAGTGTATGGAAATGGAAAGCAAGGGCAAAACCATTATTATCTATACAGACTCGCAGGCAGCGATTAAGGCTGTGGAGGCTATAAAGATCACATCAAAAATGGTGTGGCACTGCATCAACCTCCTAATAAAGGTGTGTCGGGAAAACTCAGTCTCGCTGATTTGGGTCCCGGCTCACTCGAACTTTGATGGGAATGAAAGAGCCGACGAGCTGGCTCGAAAAGGTGCAGAAACGCCATTCATTGGTGCAGAACCTAAGTATGGGATGGCTTATTGCCAGGCCCGTACTTCTGTACAAAAATGGGTGCAGAGAAAAACTGCAGAGGAATGGAAGAAAGTCCCGGAAAGCAGATTTGCTAAGAAGGTTATTCCGGGTCCTAGTAAAAAGCTCACCGATCAGCTTCTCTCTTTAAGTAGAGAGCAAGCTAGAAGGGTGGTTGGCACGCTTACGGGCCACGGCCACTTCAACAAACACATGCATAGGGTTGGCGTGAAAAACGACAGTAGATGCAGACTGTGTGAAGTTGAAGAAGAAACAGCTGAACACATTCTCTTTGAATGTGAAGCGCTGGGAAAAACTCGATACCAAACTCTTGGCCACCCTAGGTCTGAAGAGGAAACCATCCGATCTAATCCCATCACAAGAACACTAGAATTTATCAAAAAGACTGGTGTTATAAGATGGGCGTAGACGGCAAACGTGGAAGCAAAAGACCTTCTAGGTCGACGCTTATAGGAACTCAAACGAGTAGGCCCCACGAAGGTAAAAAAAAAAAAAAAAAAAAAAAAAATTAAAAATAAAAAATACTTCATTTTTTTCCCGACCACATCAACACAAAAAACACTCTTGTATTCCAAATTTTGAAGAACAATGACGACTATGAACTTTTACTTCATAAATTATTTTCACATTGACTGGACGCTATCTTGAAATCGTTGATTTGTCATAAAATGTGATGATAACCATTATCGCAGATAATAATAGGAGCTTTTAGTCAGATTTTATTTCATTCCTCTGTGACTAATATTAGCTGAGATATGAATTATATAAGGTTTTAATCTTGCAACTAAATAGTGAATCTTGCAGGTTAACGAACTCGATCAAGACATTTTTGTATGATCAATGCTTGTGCCAAGATTCATCAAAATCGGATATTAGGCCTATCTACGGAAGTTAGAGTGTTTCCTAGAATCGACATGTACATGATACATACTGTGTACATATACAGTATATTGTATACTATATATATAACATTTTGAACGGAGGGTGGTCAGAAATGAAAAGTTGTGAAGAAATTTTCTTGAAGTCTGTGATAGCAGTTAAGGCCTGTATCTACAGTGCGAGGCGCCGAGGCAGCTTGTTGCGAATGCGTCATGGTGAGGCATAGGTTCTTCAGCAATTTTGTAACCACGAACGCTCACTGCGAGCACGCGAACCACCCGCATTCTTTACAGTGAAGGCACTCGATACAATAATTATGTTTATAAGAAATGTGCATTCCGCCGCTGCTGTTAGTTATCAGTTATATTCATGCCATTTTCAAGCTAGCTAGGGCTAGGCGAGGCTGCATGATCGCAAGTATCCACTTGACCCACAGCTCGGAGCGAGGCACCTTTGAGCCCTGCTCTTTTACCGACAAACACACGGCTCACCTCGAATTGTGCAACGCAAGCTGGCTCGCACTGTGGATACAGGCCTTTATCCGGCTAAGCCACAACGCGTCAGATTACTGTACGCAAATTAATATAAATTTTAAATTAACCATAAATAAAGACATGCACATGCTCACCTGTTTGACAACAACATTTTTTCCAATCTAATTGTTACGTATGTGGGCCCCACAGTCTCTAAGATGGCTTTGAATTTGTTATTTCAGTCTTTAAAAAAGGCTGATAAACCATGTTTGAGTTAAACAGTTTGACGACTTTGACGTTGGTTATTTGTCTTTTACTTGCAGCCTCCAGGGTAATTCTAATAACAGGAATTCCCCACTGACAACTCCAGGAATACCTCTCTTCATAGAGGCTAGTGCAAGACAGAAAAAGTGCGAATAGTCCAAACTCTGCCCTTTCTGACATTAGTAAAGTTTATATCGTTCAATCATTGACTCGTTGTTTACTTCATATGTATTTCATAGGAGATACGACCATAGGGCATAGGAGTAGCACATCTATTATTATCATTATTCTATGTAGGACATCGACATACATTAAACTTAAACATTTATTACATTTTAAATTGTTTATTTCTGGCAGGATGGAAGGTAGCCATTTTGTTTCTGCCATTCTGCGACCCAGCGCATGAACCGCGCAAATTTTAAATAATAATTTATTTGTAATTTTTCTATTCGTATCCAAGTAAGCTTTATAAAATAAAATAAAAACTAGCGGCTTTCCTATATTTTATGCGTAGCATAAGGAAGGCTTTGTGATGACCAAAATTTCAGATTTCAGTGGATTTACGCGTTTTGAGGTGGTTTATACGAAATATGTCTCTTGTTAGGGAATTTGTTAACCAACTACTTGATGGATTTTATGAAATTAGGTGAGGTTCACAAAATTTATATCTCAGGACTTCGTTTTTTGGTTTGGGTTAACTCAATTTGGGTGGGTTTTCCATTGAAAAACTCCCAAAAAACGGCTTAATTTTTTTTCATACAAAACGGCTCTAACATTTTTTTTCATTATTTACTGTATATTGTAGCTGTTCTTAATGTAAACAAAAAATAATAGGTAGGTAACTAGCCCCTTGATAGTTTCGTTCTGGAATCAATTTTCATGAAAAATTATTTTTCTGCGGAACCTTTCTATCGATGCTGTCGGTGTTAAATAAAGTACCTAACAAACCCGAATGGGTTTTTATTATTATTTTATTATTTATAAGTTTGTTAGCTGACATAGGTCACAGACCCTTTGAACAGCGTATAGACATTGAGTTCATTTTTATTACATTACATTTTAACTATTGTATTAGTTCACATCAGTCCATTTGGTTAAGCCGGCAAGCTTTGCGAACCGCACTATGACTGGAAGCTTGCTGCTCTTAATTGTAGCGCTATCGGGGAATGCCTGTTCAAAACACGCCAACCTTTGCGCCAGAACGCTGTGCAAACGGACAGGATATGCGCTGCAGTTTGTGGTTCGTCTCCGCACATTCTGCAAGAGACATCCCCGACAGTTGTTAAATGCGCTAGTCTATGTGTGCACGGTATGGGCCATGTCCCGTCAGGAGAGAAACTACTGCTCTGATTGCCGTTCTGCTTTCCCGTAACTTATGTACTCCATACTGTGGTGAGGGCTCTCTAATGTACAATTTTGAGTGCTTAAGATTTTCAGTTTTGTTCCAGTGTTCTGAGAACGACCTCCGTAGTTGCGTTAGTATTTGTCTTTTAACTGTCGCCGGTCCCAAAGGTAGAAAAGGTTCGTTTCCTATTGGGGGTCGGGATGAGCCAATTCTGGCTAGTTCGTCAGCCTCCTCGTTTCCGTGTATTCCCCTATGGCCAGGGATCCACACTAGAGTAATTTGTACGTCACTCTGCTCTTTGTGTAGCTCGCGGCATTCCGCTATCAGTCTCGACGTTATTGTGGCGCTGCTCAGAGCTTTTATGGCTGCTTGACTGTCTGAACATATAAAAATTCGGGAGCCAAGACTTAATTGCATACAAATATCTAAAGCATGCCTTATTGCGTATACTTCCGCCTGAAACACTGAGACATGAGCCCCTAAGTGGATTGATGCTTCGATTTGAGGACGAGCACAGTAGACTCCGGCACCTGCTAGGCCATTCATGAGGGATCCATCGGTGTAGATGACTGTTTCAGTTTCCCGGATGAAAGTAGGCACTTTCATCCTACTTTCATCCGGGAAACTGAAACAGTCATCTACACCGATGGATCCCTCATGAATGGCCTAGCAGGTGCCGGAGTCTACTGTGCTCGTCCTCAAATCGAAGCATCAATCCACTTAGGGGCTCATGTCTCCCGAACGGGTTGCTTTTACATAGTTTTGGTTTCGAATAAAGAATTATGGATAATTAATGCCCCAAATACATTGCATACGCTACCATTATTACTGTGTTGTAGACCTAACACATTGGTATGCCTCTTCTAGACTATGCAATCGTTCCGTGAATCAATCAATTCAGTGCTTTGGGTTAGGGAAAGTCGAGGCAACCACAATACAACCCTAGGACAATGGGGTACATTGGAATCGTCTTATATTACCAATTCGGTACCGTACCTTACTAATTATTTATAATTAGGATAGCATGTTCACTCGTACCAGTTCTTTTGTGTTTTATTTGCATTCTATGTGGTACCAGTTCAGTAGATATTACAGCAACACAGTCCAGAGCATATTTTCAGAAATTTTCACTGGGTGGCACAAATTGAATTCCTATTCTATATAGTGCAAATTTCACTTGTATCCACCCCCTCCATAAATAAGTTCAGATTAGGTCTATTAATTTTAATAATGGGTAGTATACCTAGTTCTAAATAATCACACCTTTTCAAGATTTCCAGAACCATTTATATTTCAAAAAGCAAAACTTTGACTATTTTTTCTTTTCTTTCTAATTTCTTGTTTTGTTAGTCTTGGAATTTGAAATTTGTACCCAATTTCTGTGGGGCAATATGCCCAAAAGTAGGGGGCCAAATCACTTCACTGGGGGGCACGCTTGCCCCAATGGGGCTTCATTAAAATATGCTCTACAACACACATTAATTTTGTTTTGGTATAGTTAATTAGAAATGAAGTCTCTAATTACATAAAAATCATGAAAAATAATTGAAAAGTCAAGTTCCAATTCAGAGTGAAAGTTACGTTGGACGCCGTCTATCCCACTTAGGTGGGTCCTGGACAAAGGTTGATTGATTGATTAATTAATTGGTTGGCAATAACCATGGGTATTTGAAGGCAGATTCTCCACTATCCTTTCACAAGAATCTTCTATAAGGCCTATCAAAAAAATGCAGAAGAGTTAAAAGTATAGAGCCGTATGTAAGTTACGAAAAAATAAAGGTAATAAATAAGATATTATTGCACACATAAATATTTAATACACTCGTCGACAACTGTAATGAATAAAACCATCAATAAAACCATATAATTATTATCAGAAAGATATTAGATACGGTTAAGAATTAAATGGAAAACAAGCAAATAGGCAGAATCGAAGATACATGATTTTTTAAAACACTTTTTAAAATAATTATTCTGTGTCAACCAGGGCACAGTAAAAAATTATTTTTTGCAAATTAGAAAATTTAAGTGGTTGATTCATCTTTGCGAGTGCAGTATATACAGGTCCGCACCCACGAGTTGGTTAATGATGGAAATTATTTTGAATCTTCTTATGTGTCCTATTGCAGCGCAGCCGCGAAGGAACATTTTCAACAATAATAATGATTACCTGTGCCTATGCAGGTCTACATTTTATATTTTTGTACAATTTTACAAGGTTTTGGAGAACTGGTCGTCCTGTTACAGAACCAAGGGCATGGAGAGCCTTTCTCATAAAACTATCTTCTTCAGGAACTAGATAGGGATGATCTGACAGCTGTGGTCCGATTTCTGGTTAGGTATGATCGACCGAAAGTGGAAGTTAGGCAAACTGTTCTAGACGGTCGCTGGGCAACCTCGACTAAATAGGTGAAACCAATAGAATTAAGTGAAAAAACACAAAGTTTATTCATTACTTTTTGTTCTATATTTCTTGAGAGGGGGGTTCATGGCCCCTTGGGTAAGAGCTTAGTGTGGTACCGTACAAGAAAAGGCCGCTAGGCCTACTTACAACAATAACAATAAAATATTGACTATATCGGTAAGGTATAAATCGGCTCGGGTCCCACTATTTCTAGATTATTTTCGACTCCCTCTTCCCGATACATTCAATATCAAAAGAGGTTACCTTTTCAAAACTTTTATAATGCAATTTTTTTATTGACCTCACTGCTCCCCGGCCAATAAACGATAACCTTAAAAATTTTGGCATGATTGATAATAATCAGCCAAACTCATAAAAATAATTATTTCCTCCAAGAGTAAATGTTGGAGGTAAGAAATACGTGCTATTTTTTCATATTTATAGCTAAATACTTTTACTTACTAGCATTTTTTTCCAGCGCAAAAGGTCGAGAAACGTAGATCACACTCTTCAACAAAAGAAATGCTTGGCATCATGAATACAGCCGGATCTTATTGCTCATTCAGAAAAAAAAAGTCTCACGAAGAAAATGTTTCTTCACAAAATTGAAGCATTTGCTCCAATTATGTGAAGTATAAACTTATGCTTCTATTTATGAATTCTGTATGATTAATGTAATTGTAATTCTGTAGGACATTTTGGTTTTTATCACTAATAATTTTGGGCTGGAGGTAACAATACTATTTTTAGGTGATTGATTATGGGCGCAAGCCTGCTTGAGCCCTGAAAACGACCTCATTGATTTCTGAGACATAATTGCTGTTTTTTCCTTATCAATTTGTACAGCTCCGCTGGCAAACTAGTACAAGTCCTCAAAGTCAACCTACACTAGCTTCAAGCGACAATGGACAGGCTGAGACATGCTTCCTATTGACGCAATGCAACAAAGCGCGACTCAAAAAAGTTCAAGTCGGGAGGTAACGTAATGAATTAGTGTCCACATTTACTGCAATTCCGTTAAGATATTTTTGCATACAGTTCTAACATTGGCTTGCGTTTCAGGGTCACTCGCCAATTTTTGAATTATACCGACGCCTTCTTCCTGCTTGAGCATAGGGCAGTATTTCTTCGCTGGAAATAGAAAAAAACCAAGGTTATTAAAAATACAGTAGGCATAGTTTCGACGAGGACAAATAAGTAGGTGGAAGATAGAAACGTAGCTACTGTATGACTTGGGGGGGTTTAATAAGGTTTATAAATAAATAATGACTGGTTTAAGAGAAAATGGCCCTCTGCCTGTTTAATCGCCCTTACGCTCTTCCATCTTCACCACGAGGAGGCAAATATTAGGGATTTTCGCGTCTTCACCACTTTCTTTTCGTGTCCGAGGTAGAGATTCCTAGTTTCCGGGATTCTGCCAACCTGACGTCATATAAATAAATAAGGACTTTTTTTGATCTTTTACTAAGCCAACCAAGCGGAGTCAGGGCTATAAAGCCCTCTCTTACACTCAACTAGGAAAGCCCGGGACCACCTGCTTTACATGCCCTCCGAAGCATGGCCAGAAAATGTAGCCAGTGTGGGACTCGAACCAACAGCCTTTCGGGTGAAAGTCGGAGTCCGTGCCACTACTCTACATGTCCCGACCCCATATACGGTGCACGCCCAAAGGTCGTGGAAGTATTTGGTCTTAACCACTGAGACCAATGCTCAGAAACTAATATACTTAGATTTTGAAGTCAAAGTTTTATATAGGAGAGATGGGACATTCACGGCATTTGTCAGTCAGTGGTTGAAAAAGACTTGGCAGTTGCCATCAGATATTCGGACAGCGAATATCCCATCTTATAGAACTTTAGTCGAAGGGGCCCCTCAAGCTCATGTTCAAGCTAAGTGAGCTATTATTCTTCTTCTTCAAGTAACAGCAGGCTGACTGATTGGCCGTCAAAAAAACATACATATATGTACTGTATATGTAACTTTTTACGTACAGTTCTTGGCACAGACATGGTGTATGGCCCATGCGGCCCACAGTTGAACCTGGTAGGCCTCCCGGTAGGCCAGAAGCGGAAAGAATGGCTTGAATGAACGGTAGGCCACCATCTCGTCGTCCGGTACTTCCCATTGTAGAACCACATCTCCCTGAAAATCAGATGTAGACAATGTAATCCAAGCGGTCTGGCAAGTCAAGGGAAATTTTCATTTATTTATCAATGGGGAACGTCATTGCTTTTTATTTTATTTTTTACTTTTTATGGACCCAGGCCTACTTATAGTTGTCCAACGCCAAAGACCCCATGAATTGCGGACATTATTTGTATTGTTTCCATATGAATTTTTGGCCACTGGCAAACTGGTATTCGTTCCCGGTGTCAACCTACACCGGCTACAAGCGATTATGGACAAGCTAAGACAAGCTTACGCAATGAAACAGGCTACCGGACCACCTGGACCCCCCTCTGGGAACGGCCTAGGATATCCCCTATCTGAATTAATCGAAGTCATTGCATATTCTAGATCGGGCAGACCAATTCATTACCACACAGTAACAATAGCAGGGCCAACAATGCATTTGAGGGTGAATTTTCTATCATTTTTTTAATAAATAATTTTTTGCACAAAACCGAATACTTTTTTGGGAAAGCAACCTGTACGATTATGTTACTCAATTTACCATCTAAAACATACGAGAAGGTAGAAATCATCAATAGAGCGGCTCCACAGAAAAATGATTTTTTATTAAATTTTCATGAAAATTAAGTTATTTTTATTTTTTTACCTCCAGAAGCAAACTATCTAGGGGCAAGCGACCCCCGCATTTTATTAACATTAATAATAACTACATTATATGTGAATTTAAAAGAAATCGTTGGAGCCGTTTTTGAGAAATATTGTTTTTAGACTTTGTTTTGAAAATAAAGCCGCCCCAAAATTGAGTTAGCAAAAAAAAAAAAAAAAATGGTCCCGAAGTATGATTTTTGTGAACCTACATACGTACATGCCAAATTTCATCCAAATCCACCGAGTAGTTTGCCCGGACAGACAGAGCGACCGACACACATTTCGTAAAAACCACATTTTTTGGTTCCTGGGACCTCAAAACGGGTAAATCCGTTGAAATCTCAAAAATTTTCACAATCACAATCACAAAGCTTTCCTTATACGACGTATAAATTCGAAAGCAATAATTATTCATGTGAGAGACTGAAGCCCAGAGGTTTGGAATCCACTATAATCAGAAGATCCCTTAATTCATATCATCTGTTCAAACACGAAGACTTGCCGATATGTAAGTTCCATAGTTGAACGCATGACACTGCAAAAATAGAGCGAACGACTGAGAATATGTTATGTATGAATTGAGTCCCTTGACACGCTGAGGGAGTACTAACTAAATAGACAAAGAAACAGAAGATGTCCGGCAGCTGCGTTTTCCCCCTACCAATGAAGGTAAGGTACAAGGGTTGGGTGGTTGGGTTTACCTTTCTACCCAGTCTCGTACAACGAACTTCATAGTCAAGTTTTCTACCGACTCGGGCTTATTATGTATCGCACTTACTAGGTATTTAAGGAATGACTCCCTGGGAGGGTCTGTGATGTTCCACGAGCTGGGGCCGTCACTGGCCAGGTGGGCGATAATTCCAGCGGCGAAGTAACTCACGTCTAAGAACTCTCGTGTGACTAGAAGTTGTCTGTAAACAAGCAAACAAATTACAAATACTCCGTTTATTCCACCATAGGCAGCCCAAGAGCCGATCGTAGGGAGAAACATGTCAGGTCAGGACATGTAGAGTAGTGGTACGGACTCCGATTGTCACCGGATAGGTTGTTGGTTCGAGTCCAACACTTTTTACATTTTCTGGCCTTGCTTCGGAGGGTATGTAGAGCAGACACCCCGGGCCTTCCCAGTTGAGTGTAAGAGAGGACTTTATAGCTCCAACTCCGCTAGGTTGGCTTAGTAATAGAACAAAAAAAAGTAGTTATTTATTATTTATTTATTTGGAAAAGCCTTACTTCTTGTTTATCTTCGGTGGCAAGGTGGTAGCGTGCTTGTACTTGTGCGAGCCTCTACACACCTTGCGATCGGAGACGTGTCATAACTCGACACAAGTACCTATTAGGTTACTTAGTGAAGCTATTGAAGAGGTTAATCGGATACATTTAATAAATTGTTTGTACGTTTAACCTTAATGTAAGAAAAGAAATCTACCTTGCTTAAGGGTTTCAACAGACTCTCTATTTACCCAAAACACATTCACTGCCTTGCATATTTTTTGCTTGCGCATGGGTACAGCTATGGAACTAACATAGAGACTTCGGGTTTGAACTGATTATTGTTGAATTCCGAACCACTTGGCTTCAGCGTCTCACATGAATAGTTTTTTCCTAAATAGACAGAGTTGAATAGGTGGCGGAATGGAACCCGTGACTTCCTTTAAGAAAGTCCATACCTTTATTCACTACACTACGGCTTTCACAATTAACTAAATAACCGCCTCACACAATTACCAAATCAGACAAGTCAGGCAGGTCGAGTACCGATCAATCAGCTCTTACTCCATGTTATTAAAAAATTAGAAACAATCTTGTTTGCTAAAGGTTCGGGGGTTTGGATTTTTTACCACTAGCACAACTCTTAATTTATTAGTGACAGCTAAGGCGCCCATTCCACCGACCGGCTAGGGCTATTTACAAAAACGGTGACATGGTAGCAGACATTCAAGACTTAGGTGGCGTTTCCACCGACCTCGCATTGCAGAATGCAAATGACATTGACGGAAATTAGAATTTTTCTAGAAATCTATTAAAATGTTTGTACTTAACATATCCCATGACGCCATTTTTAATTTTAGTTTGTTTGTTTGTGATTTTACTCTATGATCATTGATCAATTGAGGTCGGTGGAAACCCCGCCTAAGTCTTGAATGTCTGCTACCACGTCACCGTTTTTGTAAATAGCCCTAGCCGGTCGGTGGAATGGGCGCCTAAACAAAACAAAACCTTTCACTTACTGTAATCTGGTGACAAAGCGTGATGTCATAAGACTCGGCCGCAGTTCGCTGACTTCAGCGATATTGTTAAGAAGACCCAATACTTTGGTCTCTATGGCAACGCGGCCTTCAAATTCCTCCAGAACACAGAGAAACAGGTCCATACCGCCTTCGTCGAGGAACACCTTACACGTCTTCGGGGACTCATCTGAAAGATAAGACACCTGTCAGTTGCTCTGTCACTTTTTTTTCTTTATTTTGGGGTTCGGTTTGCTTATCAACTTAAGCCATGTAGTCCACCCATAGAGTATTATTGCTCCTTGTTCATCACTAGGACTAGGACCTTGCCGGAATTCCACACTATTCAGGTTACACTTTTCTTAGCTTCACTTAGTCTCATTATTACTAAACCCTTTCACTCATTGTTAAAATTAACTTTGTATAGTTTTACGAATAAAATTAAATTAAAAATTCACAACCGGTTTCGGCTCACGCCATCGTCAAGTGCGATTGAAAACAGAAACAAAAGGTATGCAAGCTAAAACAAAATAAAACTATGCAACGTTAATTTTAACAATGAGTGACAACAAGTTTTACAAAGTCACTAAGGAGACTATTATGTTTACAAAACTCTTTCTTTTTCTTCAAATGCCTCTTCTATCCGATCCGATCCCATTGAGGATTCGAACTATCTCCAGATTGTTTTGGTGCTACCACTACTACACAAAATGTACTCGCAAGTCGTAACTACCTGTAAGGTTCCAGAGGGCGCTCAGAGTGAATTTGATGGTAATATCAACTGTACTGGAGGAGACCTTGCTTCGAACAATCTCCAGTAGTTTCCGCATGACAGAGGGTTGCGCACCCAGCAGATGTGTCTCGTTTGTGCAGATTCTGCCGGCTGAAAGCAGAAATATAGCCGCTACTTCAGAACCAATTTAAAAACTCCAGCAATGCTTTATAAATGTCAGGCAAGCCATGGGAAATCTTTGTAAAGAATGTACAAATATGTATATTTATTTGGATAATTAAAATAAAATCTCAAGCCTGACAAGACCAAGTTGTATCGCGAAAAATTCTGGTGCATCACGGAATATGACTGATTGCAGGCGCTTATCTAACGGTTATCGGACCACCGCTCACTTAAGGCGGGCATTCCACATACGTCAATCGTCAATGAAAAATTGAAAAATGACGTAACAATGACGTAAATTGACGTGGTAGCAGAATTTTTCGTATGTCTTTAATGTCTGCTAAAACGTCATTTTTCAATTTTTCATTGACGATTGACGTGTGTGGAATACCCACCTAAGAGGCATGACAAACGATCAAGACCCCAAATAACGACCTACTTTTACTCCATTTGCATACGTGGCACAAGATGGCAGTAATGCCGAGAGTGAACATTACTTACCTACAATGCTGCAAACGGCAACGCACATTCTGTTCATTGTGGGGTCGTCGAAGTTGCAGAGACAGTTGAGTACTAGTCGCGCGCATTTGTACTTGTCGAATGGGACATCCTGCAGAATCCGGTCACTGCACAGAGTCAGCAGTGTGTTCTTTTGCATCTGCAACAGCACAATATGCAATATTAGAAGAACCTTTAATAATAATACTCGTTTATAATCGTGTGACATTATAGGATATTTTCGTATATTAAAACAACAAAAAAAAAAAAATCTTATACAAATCATTACAACCTGAGTCCTATATAGGAGAGATGGGACTTTCCTTCCCGCCAAAAATATATATTTGAATTTCTGGGACCACTCGCCACACCTACTATGAACGGCCATTGTAAAAACATACCAGGTGGCCCCAGGAATCAAAATTTTTTTTTTTGGCCCGCTGGAATATCCCATATGTAAAACTCTGGGTGCAAAAACTACAATAGTACAAGAAATACGCGTTAAGCTCATAGATAAATAAATATACCGCAAATAAGCCAGCATTATAAAGAAAGTAAAACATTGCAGACATTAATGGTTGAATATAAATGAAAGAGGGTAGAAGCGTTTGAAATTAGGTGTTACAGTAGGATGCTTCGGATCAGTTGGAGGAACCACGTGACAGATGAAAGAGTGCTAGAGGCTATTGACGAAGAGAGACAGGTGCTACCTCACATAAAAAGTAAAAGAGCGAAATGGGGAGGGCACTTATTAAGACACGAAAATCTTGTACACACCATCATTGAGGACACAGTGGAAGAAACTATTAGATGAGAGCAGTCGAAGAAGGTATTCATGGATCAACTGAATGAGGACGCTAGTGCTCGAATGTACCACGAACTGAAGAGGAAGAGTAGGACTGAGAAACCTGGAGGATGATACGTCGGGAGTTGCTACCAAGTAATGTGAGATTGTGATCTCAGAAGAAGAAATACCAGAAACCAGTCATTATTATAAAAGCAGGGTGACTAAGATGGCTGGGTCATGAAGTGGATGGAAATAGGGTATCTAAGAAGGTATCGAACAATGATCTTCAAGGCAGAAGATCCATAGGAAGAGGAAGAGGTATGGCGTAAGTGAAGCCCTCCGGACGTTTGACTTCCGCGACTGGCGACTAGACGATTGGCGGTATGATGTGGTTGCATTGGCCCATGCTCTTAACTTAGAGCTAGCACAAATAATAATAATAATAATAATAATAACAATTCGTATATTTTTCTAAAATGATTGGCGGAACAAATTATTTTGTAGGCCCCCTTAACCTGAAGGTGTACGGGGTACCTACCAACTCAAGTTGACAAAATTAATTATAATAATGAAG
The DNA here is from genome assembly GCA_963971405.1 of Psococerastis gibbosa. Classification (NCBI taxonomy): domain Eukaryota; kingdom Metazoa; phylum Arthropoda; class Insecta; order Psocodea; family Psocidae; genus Psococerastis; species Psococerastis gibbosa. The sequence goes on along the minus strand of OZ020491.1, from coordinate 4,147,295 downwards.
TAATAAAAAAATAAAAATAGTAATATAGATACAATAATACAACAATACATATTTATACCCTATAGTTATTATAGGGACCGCTTCGCGGCCCCGCCCCCCTTGCGCCTGCCGCGGGCGGCTGCTCGCCCCTGCGGGGCCTCGCATTAACGTGGTTCCATTTGGCATTACGCAGCTCGCCCCTTCGGGGCTCGCATGACTTATGTGAATGCCCCCAAACCCAAACGAAGCAGTTAACAACTATGAAAATTGGTTAATTTATACTGCTTCTAATGAGACATTAACAAATCATTTTGGTGGAAGAGGTCAGGCTGTGGAATCCTGTTACTCTATGCATGTAATTTCAAAGGCACACTTTAGACCTGTATTCCGTCAAAACGCTGATGGCTATGGCTTACCAAATCACTTGAGCCCGAACGAAGAGGCGGATAGTTAAACTGAATATATCTCTGGAAAGAGTAAGACAGGAGGAAGAGAACTAAAGTAGTTTAAAGTTTTCAAAATGATATCAAGACCTCCGAAAACGCGGCCGAAAAAGCCTATTTTCGCTGAAAATCGAAAAATTTGGGCGCACCCCGTCACGTTTCCACCCCCCAAAGCCGAACCTCTTGCTTGATCACGACAAATTTGGCATGACCTAAAAGAAGAAGAGCGGACAAAGACACTGATATAATTTAAATTAACATAGGCCTTCCACATCTGCCCAAAATATTGCTTTAAACCCACCCATGCAATTTAAATGGGATTGCTAGAAATGCAGTTTTTTTCGCGTCATTTTTAAAAACTTTGTGTTCCACTCGTGATTAAGGGGGGAAGGGGTGAATTTGAAATTATGTATTTATACTCGTTTTAAAGCTTATTTCATACTGCTTCTAATGAGAGATTAAAAATTAATTTCGATGGAAAATTGCAGGCTGTGGAATTTTTTTACTCTATGCATGTATTTGGAAATATACCCTTTAAACCGGTTTTTCGGCAAAACAGGGACTGCTTACCAACTCACCTGAACCCGAACGAAAAGGCGCATAGCAAAACTGAATATATGACTGAAAAGAATAAGAACAGTGGAAAAGAACAAAAGTAGTTTGAAGTTTTCGAATTGATATTAACACCCCCAAAAACGCAGCCCAAAAAGGCCTATTTTCGCTGAAAATCGGAAAATTTGGGCGCACCCCCTCACGTTTCCACCCCCCAAAGTCGAACCCCTTGCCCCATCACATCATGTATAGCATGGCCTGAAAGAGGAAGAATGGACGAAGGCAGTGATATAATTTAAATTGAGGTAGGTTCAAAGGTCTGGCTAAGGCATTGCGTTGAACCCTCCAATGCTTTCTTATGGGATTTTTCGAACCGATTATCGCTCCTGTACCTGATCAGGTTCACTTTTTCAGGTTCGGACCTACAGGAAAACCATGTCCCGATTTTCCTCTAAATTTTGAGTGTATCCGCAAGTTTCTGGTGCCAGTGGGTCCCGAGTTATGGCGAGTCAAAAAAGTGTCCACATACATACATACATACATACTCACGCGGGAAAGTGGTTTGATTTTTATAAAGATAGATAATCAGCCAAGTAGGCAGCATTAACTGGCAGCAGTGCCTCTGGTATACTCCAATGCGGCCCTTATATATTACAATAATGACTCACAGTAGTCAGTAATTTGTTTTCTATTTAAAGTCCTGGCACCCCCGGTAGATTTTTGAAAAGCATTACATGTGACATTTGCTTGGTACCAAAAACTCCGCCTAGACGTAGTTCTTATGTAGCTGGGAAGACTGACATTAATAATAATAAGTAGACAAGCTTCTTCTTCACTTCTTTCTTTATGAATAACAAAAAAAAAGATTACTGCACCTGATAGTAGTTGGGATATCTCTCCATAGCAGTGAGTGTGAGCTCGACCACCTCCTTCAGCACGTTTGGATGTATTTTCGCCGACAGCTCACCCTTTGTCAGGTTGTACAGACAAGCGGTGGCGGCCATTTGGACGCCAAACTCTTGTGGGTGCGGCGCCATCACTTTCAACACCAACTGCAAGCAAATCCGCACTGTTTACTCACTAGCAATTAGGAGCGTTGGGGGAGTTATAATCAAGAAATATCTAATGAAATATACTTCACTTTACTTTATCCAACGCCCACACGTTACCGCAATCTGGTGCCGCGCCTGTCAGTATGTGATGTCATTGCTAGGGCTTTGGATCCATTGACACGTTAGAAGGTGGGCGGCATCGATGCGTCCGCTAAGATATAGTTCTGAAGCAGCCAGACCTAGGCGAAATAGATGAGCCCGCAGATAGTCGTGGCCAGTTGTGCAGCTCTTGGTAGGTCATGTGGTAATAGCTTTTTTACCAACGTTTCCCATGGCTGTCTTGCTGCGCTGGTTGAAATATCGATTATTGAGCTGACAAATATATCAGGACAAAAAGAAGAAAGGTTTCTGAGCATTTTGATGTATGATATATATACCTCTTTCTAACACAGATTGGCCACAATTATTGAATTTGATTTGTACAAACAACTATTGGTGTGGCAGTCCTTAGGAAGACGTTCAAGAATTGTGGCCAATTGATGTTAATGAAGGCCACTCTATCGTATGACGAATGACAGTTCAATGTTCCCTGTGAAATTTTGAGATATCGGTGTCAGGCTTCTGCATCCATTCGCCTCAGGACCTCAGCATTAAGGACACGCTCTCTATTGCTGTTATTATATGATAATTAGTATAATCTACTGGTAAATAAATTACCTGAATAACGTCAACGCGAGGGGTGGTGGAAAAAGTGGGCGTGAGCCGGAAGAGGTAGTAGAGTATTTTTTGTACATAGTGGGCTCGGTACCAGTACCTTCGGAGAGCTTCTAGAAGTTGCTTCTCTGACGCCAGGCCGGTCACCTGAAACCATTTTCAACTCGGGGTTAATTGGAGGACAAGTTATGGGTATACCATTTTTAACATTTCTAATTGGACAAGCGGCAGAGGGGAGACCTCGCAAGGCTAGTATCATTCACAGCCAAGTGTGAGCGACTGAATCCTATACTACGGCTTCCGCCATCAGCTTTCTTGCAGCCAATACAACACATAATCTGGTGAACCGTTGCTATTGACTAAAGTAGGGCTCGTCTTAAAGTGTTTTCTGTTCATTTCTTCCCGGGTGTCGCACAGAGGGCAAAATTAATAATACTAGTACGTACCACGAGATCGGGACTGTAGTCAATGTGCGCGGGGTCTATGAACCTGTCAGCATTGGCAATGTCCGAATACAAAATCCCAAGAAACTGTGTGTTGGGATGCGACTCTAAGAACGACTCTACACCCTTCCGGTCCACGCCTTCCTTTCCTAAAGCGGAAGATAAAAATGTATTATTAACAATAAACATTACCTTACATTACACTGTAGCCAAGACAGGAGAGAACTGGTCACCCTGCTACAGGACCGAGGGCGTAGACATAATTTCTTATGCAACGACCTTCAAGAACTGGACAGGGGTGTTCTAACAGCGGTGGTTGGGTTCCTTGATGAGAAAGTGGTAAAAAGGCAAGTAGGCAATCTGTTTTATAAGTCACTTGGCAACGCTCTTGATAACAGTTTTGCCTTACCAAATTGGAATGAATAGGTATAAATAATAGAATGGAAATAATAATATATAATAACTTACAGTATTACAACAAAATGGCCCCTAAGAAAAGTTAAAAAAAAATAGCATAGGCCACAGGGGGGCACGTTTTAGCCCCATTTGCTTGGAAGGGGAAAGAAACGTCTATCACCTGCTGAAAAGGCACTCCATTACTATGTGGCACGGCGTCTTATCATCCACGGATGGGCGTTGGCCGAAGAAGAAGACGTTTTAGAGTATGCACGTAAGCTGTGTGGTATATAGTGCCCTCAGCTGAGTATTGCCACAACTTGCTTGAACACCTTTTTCCTTAATGAAAGACTTGGATTTTTTGGGAATTCTACACTTTTCAGGTAGTTCTTATAGAAACACAATAATTATAAGCAATGGAACATACATATCAAAGATTACCTGATATATCCAGAGAAACCAGGTGAGGGAGCTTCTTCAACGCGCATAAAACAAAAGATACTGGGAATTTTGGCGCGAAAACTTCAAATGGCGTCGCTTCCTGATCATCAGACCAATCCAATAAACGTAGCTCACTGAGTTCTAATATCACAGAAATCACAGAATGGTTCGAGATCTGAAACAGAGGCAAAGTTCATTAACGTTAACATTAACGTCTACGGTGCCATAGGCAGAGCTTGTGGAAATATTGCCTATATACAGTATATAGTCCGAGCAGTTCATTCAATCTCTGAATGCGCCAACGGCCATATCAAGTTGAATGCACCAGAACAGAGCCTGTTCCAAACTGCGGCAAACTTGGTAGTGTGCACAGCATTGGTAGGGGAACGGTCTAAGTGCGTGACGAGTTATGGTCACCTCCGAATTTGTCGCATGACTTTACTATGCTCCCCTAGTGGTTCGTAATCCACTGTAATCAGGATGTCCACCCTGTCAGTCAACTCCCCTTCTCCCCGAGGTGAAGGAGGCTGCCTCAAATTAATAAACAGACTCACTCCCTCCGCCAGGCTGACAGGGCTACAGAAATGCTGAAAGCAGGCGTTGGAAAACAAAAACAAAACACCTCTGATCGAAATTTGGCGATCATCATAGCAATTGCAGCCACCATAGCTATACTGGGGAATTGCAATGCAGTGGTTTGCAGTTGTCTTCTGCATCCTTATGCCGTTGACTCTTCATTGAGTTCCTCCGCCTTCGGGGTCAGTTTCCCCATGACAAAATAGTGCCCTGTAGTAATGATTACTATAGATAGACAGTGACCGTACCTGGCGACGCCCTGCAACATTAAACGACACTCACCCTTGGTTCGGCGACTGATGATGAGAGGCCTCTCTGGTATGCCGCTCCTTGTGCTTCTTTTCTTGACGTCTGTGTTTAGGTCAATCACTAGGTACGGGTTATGATAATAAATATAATGTAATTAAGTTAAGAGAAGGTAGGAAAGCCGAAATGATTACCGAATGCTGTCATAGCGAGTTTGCAACTGATTTAAGTATATCTGGTGTCTGCTCGCCAACTACATTTATAGACTTGTCTATGCTCCCCAAGCCTAACATTTCCTATCAAGTCAGGCAGCGTTTTTACGACCACACCCAGTGGCCAGATGCCAGGCATCGTAGCAGCACCTCGAATCCAAACCAATTGACCGATTTTTAAATTGTTTTTAGTGGCTTGTGGCCACTTATTCCTCTGTGCTAAGGAATGTAACACTTGCTGGTGCCACACACGCCAGAAACGCAAGTAGATAGATCGTAACCGATCCCATCTTTCGGTAGGTGTACGTAACTCTTCAGTTACGATGAACGGAGCTGACGCCATTGGTCCACCGCATATGAAGCTGGATGGACTGATCAAGCTTTCGGGATTCGGATCAGAAGTACTATAAGGCCCTAAGTAAGGCTTAGAATTCAGAAGGCTTTCCACCTTAGTGAACAGAGTGAGGTATTGTTCATATAGCATATTGCTAGTCAACAACTTTTTAAGGGTAGCTTTCGCCATTTTGCACATCGGTTCCCAACCCCCGAGCCAAGCTCCATATGGTACGATGTGGGATACCTGTATACCTCTCGTGCACAATTCAGAAAATATTTCATTTTTGTTCTCTTCAAGAAACCGGACGTATTCCTGTAACAGTTTGCCACCTTTGACAAAGTTACCCCCGTTATCAGAAACAATCTTCCGAGGCAACCCTCTACGTGCCACAAAACGATCCAGAGCGGCTAAATAATCTTTTGCAGACATGCTAGTGATTGGCTCTATATGACAGCAACGAGTGGCCATACACACAAAGATCAAAGCCCATATTTTAGTGGTAGCAGAATTTCGCCGGATGGACACTTTCATAGGATACCAACCGAACGCATCGACTCCAACTTGATCCCTAAAAGGATGGCAAGGGGTGACCCTTGAAATTCCGAAATGATTACCGAATGCTGTCATAGCGAGTTTGCAACCGATTTAAGTATATCTGGTGTCTGCTCGCCAACTACATGTATAGACTTGTCTACCCTGCATGAAAAATGTCCGAAATCCATGGGGTCGTTGGCATTGCAGAAGGGACTAGTAAGGCTGGGTCAAGACATTATTATTAAGAGAGGCGGGAGGGAGTGGAAGAGGCTCACATATCAAACCCGGCAACTGGAGTTGATTATTGACGACGATGATGATGATGATAAATAAATAAATAATGACTTTTTGTTTTATTACTAAGCCAACCTAGCGGAGTTAGGGCTATAAAACCCTCTCTTACACTCAAATAGGAAGGCCCAGGCTTTACATGCCCTCCGAAACATGGCCAGAAAATGTAGCATGTGTGGGACTCGAACCAACAACCTTGCGAGTGAAAGTCAGAGCCCTTACTACTAATCTACATGTCCTGACATCATGATTTTATTCAATATATTGCAGTATTATGTGGTACAATATACTAGTAGCACTGATATTAAACTAACTATCAAAGTAATAGCGAATTTAGCTGAATCTGGACCTGTCAGGCTTCTGTTTCAGAAGTCAAGACGACGCCTCGAATATGCGCAGCTCGTGGGTTCGAATCCCGCCCAGTCCGGTTTTTCTAAATCCTTTGGTTTAGGTTATGATGATGATGGTGATAAAGGCATTGGAACGTACCTTTAGGTTATACATAGCGAGACTCCTAAGCCGGGCTTCACACCTGTGCAGTGGCGCTATGTCCTCCACAGCAGTACACGAAATGTTTAAATTTTCTAACAGCGGCAGATCTTCACAGACTATTTCTAACCCGTGTGTGTTAAAGTCCGTGTAGCTTACGTCCAGACTTCGTAGACTTCGTAGTTTTGAGAGGGCTACCACCACACAGAATCTGCCAACAAAACAATTTTAATTAAATTTAATACCACCTCTATAATATTCCGCTATAGCAGCTACAAGGTAGTTCATGAAAATATAAGATAATATATAAGAGTTGTTAGCACTTTCTTTTTCACTCCTGGCCAATCAGAATTAGTAGCAGCAGCTATGTTTCAAACATGTAGAAGCACATTTCTTCTATTTACTCAGATGATAAATAAATTATTACTCTTTGTTCTGTTATAGAAAGTCAACCAAGTGGAGTTAAGACTATAAAACTGTCACTTAAAATCAATTAGGAGCGTCCGGGATCACCTAATTTACATGCCCCCGAAGCAGCCGGCCGCCTCATCAAGTTGTATCCAGCGGACCAGATCAGGTTCAAAGATGCAGATAACTTGGTCGTGTGCACAGTGCCGGTAGGGAAACATGGTAGGACTTGTCGTGGTCACCTCCGAACTAATCGTGTCTTCACTGTGTTTCCCAAGTGGTTCGGAATCCATTATAATCAGGAGGTCCACTGTCCTATGCGCCCACATGTAGCGAGTCTGGGATTCGAACCAATAACCCTGCGGGTGAAAGTCGGAGTCCGTACCACCAATCTAAATGTCCTGGGCAGTGACGTGGGTATGATAGCTCTGCGATCGATATTTGACCTTAAAGTATGGAAGGTCACGCGAAGACTAATTCCAGCTCTTGGTTGGCGTACTTTTAAAAGCCCTTCTTCAAACAACGAAGCCTAACAGACCTGTCGCCTACTGGCAATCGTACATACCTGCTGTCATCTAGCTCGAGGAAGGAGCACCGGGACACGTTGAGAGTCTCCAAGTTGACCAGACTTTTGTCGCCCAGGGACAGGATGAGGTCGTTGACGGTCACGCGCAGACCTGTAGCCTCAAGCTCAACGACTGCGTGCTCTTTTAGAACTTTAAAACCCTTCCGCGTCAATAGATCAGCTTGTGGCAATCGTACACGTCTGAAAAAAAAAATAATAATGCATAACAACATAAACCCTGAAGCCCAGACGGGCAAAATAATTTTTTTTTTTGTTTAAAATAGGACATACTTCAATCTCGAAGATTTGGCATCAAACAACGTAATCGTCAGATCTGACAGGTGTTTCTTTCTACACAACTCCGTGAGAAGTCTCTCTGCCAGCTCCGTGTGTAAGTACGTGTCCTTGTATGGGAATCTGAGTCTGGGGGCGCCCGCATCTGTCGAGCTTTTGTCCACAAGATCGTCCACATTCTCGCTGATGTAGTCAATGCATATGTTCGTCAGTGAGCTTGGTGACGCCGTCATTGTTTAGCTGAAAGTAAAAAAAAAAAATGCATTAAAACGAATCAGTTGTTTTTAGCGTCATCAAGAGACAAGACAAGATGATTCCATACAGAGAGGAATGGAGAACAAGCACCTGCAATGGTCAAAAGGATCAATGAGAATAGGACTATCCGGAGGTTGGCGGAAGCAAGGGCACAAGGTAGAAGACCCATCGGCAGACCGAGGACAACTCTCGAGGATAGAGTCGAACAACTCACCGGAGGAAGAGGAAAAAAATGGCCGAGCTCAAGACGTCAGCCTCCAACCGGGTCGAGTATAAGAAATGGATCCGGGGCCACCCCCTCACGGTTCGCAAGCGGCACTAAGAGGGAAGAGGCAGAAGAAGTCATTTAGAGCCGTGGACCACGCGATAGGTTGTTGGTTTGAGGCCCACTCTTGCTACATTTTTTGGCTTTGAACGGGATATAAAACAGGCGGTCCCAGGCCTTCCTAGTTGAGTATAAGAGAAAAATTTTAATCCAACTATACCACTCACTTTGTGAATCTCGGTTAGCGTATGGTATCCAAGTGTGGGGTGGGACCTTTGTTACAAATTTAAATTCACTTGTAGTTACCCAAAAATACCTTATTAGAACAATAGTCAAAAAACCTAGAACTTGGCCATCATTCCCTCTCTTTGCGTCTCTCGGTTTATTCCCGCTGCGGCACTTGTTCTTATACAAGACATTGCGAATTTTTTACTCTATCAGTGGGGACATGGTACAGAGACCCAGACCAGCAAATACTAGAAGAATTGAGCACCTTGTAGTACCAAGGGCATACATAGCAAATTTTACCAAATCCTACCAATATATAGCACCAAAATTATTTAACTTAGTTAATATTTGTCCTGGGTCGCTGTCAATAAATAAATTTTCCAAATTCGTCCGGGAATGGCTGATGAGACGGGAAGAGGTGGAATCTTTATTTGAAATAGTGGACTAGACTGTTATGTGTTTACGAGAGATCTGTTATTAATATGTAAGTGTAGTTTAATAAGTTAAATTAAGTCTAATTGATTTTTTTTCTTTTTTCTTTAGTTTTAGAGTAGGGTAAATTGTTATAGGTCTTCATGTGGGGCTTTACAATTATTGTATTTAAATTGTTCTATATTTAATACATTCATTCATTCATTCAGCTTTTTAGCCCTAACTCCGCTAGGTTGCGCTTAGTAATAGAATAAAGAGCCATGACAGTTATGTAGCGACAAATTAAAAATACCATAAAATATTATGTACGAAATAGACTTCTTAGTTAATTATAAGAGAGCCCAAAATTCACCGATATGGAAAATAAAGACCATTTTCTTTCTTTTTTTCAATCTTTTTTCAACTTGAATAGACTAAGGCAGGATTCAACAATATGGCCGACAAAGTACTGCACACTGTTCTACATATGGAGGCTTCTTTCCTCCAAAAAAGTTCGTTACAAAAAATTATCGAATTGGCCTGATAGCTTGAATTAGCATGTTCAAACAAGGATTGGTACGTCTTATATTCGCATTGTCAGTAGTAAGGGAAGTAGTTGATTAAAAGAACAAAGCACTTGTTGTCAGCTGATAGTGACAGTAATACAGTCGATAAGGTCACTACGAGTACTAAACCCTAGTATCACATGGAGGAACTTAGCCAAGCGCTAGCATATGCCAGCTTTATCTTCAAGTATTTCAATGAGATGGTGGCATCAAAGAACTGACGTCAGAGCCTCCTACCATTATACTGCCTAGCAAGGCCGTAGCCAGGATTCTTTCGGAGGAGGTCGAGTTCACAAAACCTGACTATTATTTTAGCCGTCCATAGAATGTTACACTGGTAAGACAGCCGGAGATATGACAAGTTTGGGGCTCTCCACCGAGGACGCACACAACAGGATTGAGTGGAAACGCTGTTGGCATACCGTGGATAAGGCGTAGTATAAGTAAGTAGTGTTTTTGCTTTCCAATTTATACGTAGTATAAGGAAAGCTTTGTGATGGTCGAAATTTTCGATTCCGAGATTTCAACGGATTTACACGTTTTGAAGTCCCAGGAACCAAAAAAAGTGGTTTTTACGAAATGTCTGTCTGTCGCTCTGTCTGTCTGTTCATCGATTTCCGGGCAAACTATACTCGGTGGATTTGGGTGAAATTTGGCATGTAGGTTCACAAAAATCATACCTCGGGACCTTTTTTATTTTTATTTTGGGCTAACTTAATTTGGGGGGAAAAAACTAAAAAAAACGTCTAAAAAAATTATTTCTCAAAAACGGCTCCAACGATTTCTTTTAAATTAACATATATTCTAGTCGTTATTAATGTTGATAAAATGCGGGGGGTCGCTTACCCCTTGATAGTTTGCTTCTGGGGGTAAAAAAAACAACTTAATTTTAATGAAAAATGACTAAAAATAATTTGTGGGTTAAATTGTGTTAAATTGAGTAACGAAACCGGACAGTTTGCTTTCCCAAAAAACTATTTGGTTTTTTTTTTTTCGAAAAATTGAAAGCAAATTCACATTATTGCTGTGTTGTAATGTGTTGGTCTGTCCTATCTAGAATATACGTCACCTCCAGTGCCGTCAGGTGGACGACCCCCCCCCCCCCCCCCCCCGTGATATCCGAAATTTAACCATTGGAAAATTATTTACCACGAAATAGAGTACCTAGAAAAATCTGGGCTTAGCGGGATACGAACACACGCTCCATGCCTTGCCGGAGCATCGTCTTAGCCGCTATACGACAAGCCCGCTCAAGTACAGAGTTTGCTAAATCCTCTTCGACATGATTCGCATTTGATAGTCAGCTTAGCATCTGCTACACAACTCACTCATAGCTCTCGTTTAGTCTATTACTTTTACTATTAATTTTAGTCTATTTAGTGTCATACAATAGCCCTGCTTAATCACTTATCACTTTTTTCCTTGCCCAGTAAACCCGGACAAGTTGCATATATAAGGCGTATTTTGTTACACGAATATTTTACATTTGAACACAAATCCGTATTAGAAGTTGGACCAATCAGGGAACAGGAGGAAAAGAAGCAAAAAAATGCAACAAAATGAGCGTATTGTGATATTCAAATATTATATTCTAAGCAGTAGACATGAATTCAAATTAAAGGCGCCAATCCAAAATTTGAAGAAAATAAATGATATCAACATCACTCATTATAAAAAATAACTTAAAACAACTAAGAAAAAAATAAAGAACCAGTAGAAATTGGGCTGATGGGCCGTGGTTGATTTGAAAGTTGATTATGGAAGTTGACTTTCATATCGACTATGGACCATCAGCCCATTTTCTACTGATTCTTCATATGACTCTGGCCGCGAAAGCCTTTGCAGTTACATTTTAAAAAATAAACCCTATAAAAAGTCACACCAACAGCATAATATTAACCATTAACACGATAGTCATCACAAATCCAAGATGTCAGCCTAGCGTAAACAAATTTTTGTAAGCCAAAATCGTGGCAAAACTAAAAAAACTTATCAGAAAAAAAAAATGAGTATCTGATCTACCTCCCGACCAAGATTAAATATTGTTGAATACATAATACTAATCCTGTTCTCTAATCCGGGTTAAGAATCGAACATTTAATACGCTCCGCCGCCTTTGGTAACAAAATGCACCAAATCCAGTAATCCAAATTCGAATTCGTGTAACAAAATACGCCTATATTGAAAGAATTGTTGTGCGTATAAATTATCAGGCTCAAGCTTCCACTTATCGAGCTACCTTAGAGCAGTGGCACTGCGAGATATAAAATTTAATTAATACTTATAATTATAATAGTTTATTATTAATAATAATAAAGTCTCTACTGAAAAAAAATCATGCAGATACAGCGAGATTAGGGCCTATGGCCCTCTCTTACACCTAACTGAAATCCTATGTATTTATTAGAATCAAACCCGTCACAAACGGGATCTCTAAAATAGTTATGGTCTGTATTTGTTTGGGCATCATTGGATTTTGCATTCGGAGGTACCTGCACCTACAACCTATTTGTAACTAATTATTGCTTTCCAATTTATACGTAGTATAAGGAAAGCTTTGTGATTGTCGAAATTTTCGATTCCGAGATTTCAACGGATTTACACATTTTAAGGTCCCAGGAACCCAAAAAAGTGGTTTTTACGGAATGTCTGTCTGTCTGATTTTGATGAAATTTGGCATGTAGGTTCACAAAAATCATACCTCGGGACCATTTTTTTTTTATATTTGGGGCTAACTCAATTGGGGGGGGGGGGGGGGGGTTCATTCCCCATAAACTCCAAAAAAACGTCCAAAAAAATTATTTCGGCGCCAACGATTTCTTTTAAATTCACATATATTTTAGTTGTTATTAATGTTGATCAAATGCGGGGGGTCGCTTGCCCCTTGATAGTTTGCTTCTGGGAAGAAAAAATGATAGAAAATAAATAAATAATTCCCGCTCAAATGCATTGCGGCCAGTGTTGCTGTGAGGTAATGTGTTGGTCTGGCCTATCTAGAATTTACGAATTTACCTCACCTCCAGTGACGTCAGGTGGACACCCCCCCCCCCCCCCCCGAGATATTGGAAATTTAACCATAGGAAAATTATTTTTCCAATATATTTCCCTCACTTGGTGGAGTAACCAGTGAGGGAAAAAGAAAAAAAAAACTATCTAACCGACCGAACTGCTGTGAGCTATCTTTAATGCACAAAGACAATGATTTATTCAATGTAAGCATTGCCTTCATTTCTCTACGTGAATGTGGATAAATACAATTACTGACAAACCACAAACACCAATCGGCCACAGTTCTTGAATTCCTTTATCAGGACTATACACACAATTAGATATTACGTTGTTCTTTGGTAGTTAGGTAGGTTTTTTTTTATAAATTTAAATTATTTAATAAGAAGTTACAATAGGCTATAAACAGTAGGAATTGTAGTTGTTGTTTTTTCGCTCTACATTATGGAATATTTATACACATAAGGGCATTGAATATATAACACTATAGAATGGTCACGACGGTCAAATATTGCAAACAGGCTTTTCTGGTGAAAAACCTACAAACTAGAAAAAAGGTCGGACGTCCCGCTGGTGTCAGCCCATTGTGCAATTCGTCAGGGTCCAACTCGTCACATCTTTACCAGGGACGGTCTAAATACCCTCACTATGCAATACTCTCAATTTCTTCCTGCCCCTTCAATTGGCTGCCTACTTTAATAATGGCCAGTGGTATATACTGTATATATTTTATTGCTTTCCAATTTATACGTAGTAAAAGGAAAGATTTGTGATGGTCGAAACTTTCGATTCCGAGATTTCAACGGATTTACACGTTTTCAGGTCCCAGCAGGAACCCAAAAAAGTGGTTTTTACGAAATGTCTGTCTGTCTGTCTGTCTGCCTGTGCATCGATTTCCGGGCAAACTAAGCGGTCGATTTTGATGAAATTTAGCATGTAGGTTTACAAAAGTCATACCTCGGGATGTTTTTTTTTATTCTGGGCCAATTCAATTTGGGGGGTTTTATTCTCAAAAAACTCTAAAAAAACGTATAAAAAAATTATTTCTCAAAAACGGCTCCAACAAGTTCTTTTAAATTCTCATATATTGTAGTTGTTGTTAATGCTGACAAATTGCGGGGGGTCACTTGCCCCTTGATAGTTTGCTTCTGGGGGTAAAAAAATAAAAATAACTAAATTTTAATGAGAAATGACTAAAAAATAATTTTTCTGCGAAACCTTTCTATCGATGATTTCTACCTTCAGGCATGTTTTAGGTGTTAAATTGAGTAACTAAACCGGATAGGTTGCTCTCCCAAAAAAATATTTGATTTTGCACAAAAAATTATTTTTTGAAAAAATGATAGAAAATTCGCGCTCAAATGCCTTGCGTGTCCTGCCATTATTGCTGTGTGGTAATTAATGTGTTGGTCTGACCTATCTAGAATTTATCTCACTTCCAGTGACGTCAGGTGGCCACCCCCCCCCCCCCCCCCCGAGATATCGGATATTTAACAACTGGAAAATCATTTACCATGAAATTACTCATATTCCCTATCTACTAATGTTGATAAATTGGAAGCATGTTCGAGTAAACTCGGACCGGTTCTTTTATTTGACCTAGCATTGTACTTCTGCTCAGCATAGGCTTTCCAACAGTAGCTTATTTTAGAATTGCAGATGATTTAATTAGACTTAATGGATCTACTGTAAAATACTAAATCTACCTATTATTATTTTGAAGCCGTATATGAGAGTTTCTTCAAATTCAAATTGGAATAATGCTAAGGCGGCTATTCCACTGGTCAATTATACTTCAAATTTGATTTTGTCATTGACGGAAAATTTTCAATGATGCTTTATTTATTTTTACACCACATTCCACTGGTTTTCAACAATTGATCATTTTTTTTTTTCAATTTTTTCCAAATTTGTAAGTTTGCCCGCAGTCTTTTTCAAAAAACTCAAAAAAAACGTTTAAAAAAATTATTTCTCAAAAGCGGTTCCAACGACTTCTTTTAAATTCATATATATTGTAGTCAATATTAATGTTAATAAAATGCGGGAGGTCGCTTGCCGCAAGGTAGTTTGCTTCTGGGGGTAAAAAATATAAAAAAAAAATAAGGAAAAATGACTATAACAAATAATTTTCGATGATTTCTACTTTCATACATGTTTAAGGTGTTAAATTGAGTAACGAAACCGGACAGGTTGCTTTCCCAAAAAAATATTTATTTTTGTGCAAAAAATTATTTTTTTAAAAGATGATAGAAAAAAACGGTCACGAGGTATGATTTTTGTGAACCTACATGCTAAATTTCTTTTAAATTAACCGAGTAGTTTGCCCAGAAATCGATGAACAGACAGAGTGGCAGACAGGCGGACAGAGCGATAGACAGACATTTTGTAAAAACCACTTTTTTGGGTTCCTGAGACCCAAAAACGTGGAAATCTGTTGAAATCTCGGAATCGAAAATTTCGACCATGACAAAGCTTTCCTTATATAGGTACTACGTATAAATTGGAGAGCAATAAATAAAGACTTTTGTTGTTGTTTCTATGACTAAACCAACCTAGCGGAGTTAGGGCTATAAAGCCCTCTCTTACACTCAACTAGGAAGGCCCGGGACCGCCTGCTTTACATGCCCTCCGAAGCATGGCCATCCACTCATTACATCACCTTTCAATTACCAACAGATTTTTAGCAATTATGAGTTAAACCAAAATATATATATATACAAATATACAACCAAATAATTCTATTGTAAGTAATGACAATTCAAAAAGAACAGGTCCGAGATTACTCGAACATGCTTTCCCATTTATCAGCTACTTAGTAGATAGAGAAAATAATTAATTTCATGGTAAATAATTTTCTTTTGGTTCACCTGACGTCACTGGAGGTGAGGTAACCTCAATAAATTTTGAAATCTATAAAACTCCATTCTATCTAGTGTACGCTGTAACCATTTGGGAAGGGGGGGGGGGGTCCGGAACCCAAGGCCCCCTCTGGCAATCGCCTAGGATATCACCTATCCCAAAGCACTGAATTAATCGATGGCATTGCATATTCTAGACCGGTCAGACAACACATTACCCCACAGGAATAATGGCAAGGCACGCAATGCATTTGACCGAGAATTTTCAATCATTTTTTTCAAAAAAACATTTTTTTGCCCAAAAAAAATACTTTTTTGGGAGAGCAATCTTTCCGGTTTTCTTTACTCTTTTTAACACCTAAAACATGCCTGAAGGTAGAAATCATCGATAGAAAGGTTTAGCAGATTTTTTTTTTTTTTTTTAGTCATTTTTCATTCAAATTTAGATATTTTTATTTTTTTACCCCCCGAAGCAAACAATCAAGGGGCAAGCGACCCCCCACATTTTATTAACATTAATAAGGGCTACAATATATGTGAACTTAAAAGAAAGAAATTGGAGCCGTTTTTGAGAAATAATTTTTTTAGACATTTTTTTCGGAGTTTTTTGAGAATAAACCCCCCCCCCCCAAATTGAGTTAGCCCAAAATAAAAAAAATCGTCCCGAGGTGTGATATTTATACGTAGTCTAAGGAAAGCTTTGTGATGGTTGAAATTTTCGATTCCGAGATTTCAACGGATTTACACGTTTTGAGGTCCCAAGAACCAAAAAAGTGGTTTTTACGAAATGTCTGTCTGTCTGTTCATCGATTTCCGGGCAAACTTTTTGAAGAAATTTTGCATGGAGGTTCACACAAATCATACCTTGAGACCATTTTTTTTATTTCGGGCTAACTCAATTTGGGGGGGGGGGGGGGTTTCATTCTCAAAAAACTCCAAAAAACGCCTAAAAAATGATTTCGCCAAAACGGCTCCAACGATTTCTTTTAAATTCACATATCTTGTAGTCGTTATTAATGTTAAAATGCAGGGCGTCGCTTGCCCCTTGATAGTTTGCTTCTGGGGGTAAAAAAATAAAAATAACTCAATTTTCATGAAAAATTATTAAAAAATAATTTTTCTGCGAAACCTTTCTATCGATTATTTCTACCTTCAGGTATGTTTTAGGTGTTAAATTGATTAACGAAAAACGAAACCGGACAGGTTGCTTTCACAAAAAACCATTTGGTTTTGAGCAAAAATTTTGTTTTTTGAAAAAATGATAGAAAATTTACGCTTAAATGCATTGCGTGCCCTGCCATTATTGCTGTATGGTATTGTGGTGGTCTGACCTATCTAGAATTTAACTCATCTCCAGTGACATCAGGTGCTGCAACCCCCCCCCCCCCCCCCCGAAATATCGGAAATGTAACTATAGGAAAATTATTTACCATGAAATTATTCATTTTCATTATCTGCTAATTTTGATAAATTGGAAAGCATGTTCGAATAAACTCGGACTGGTTCTTAGAGATGTAAATCCCAAAGAAAAAAACACACAGTAATGCACGTATTGGACTTATAATTATCTTGAAATATTTAAGTGTAAATGAACGAGGCCCTGCTCAGTGCTTTCTAAATGAGTAAATGCTGTACCTGGCCCTGTTCTGAAACAGGGATAAGGAAGTGTACAATGTGACTTGCAACCCCTAGCTGGACCCAGGTATGAAGCTCCGCGGGTGGTGCTTGCGTTGAGCAACAGTTCGCTGCCAAGTATCATCTTAGTTCGCGTTTCTATAGAATGGAATCGTAAATGCAGGGGCCTTTCTATAGTGTTATATATTCAATGATAAGGGCTACGGCTGTGTGATGTAATAAAAAAAATTCTATTCTATTAGTTTTTGTACAAATCAAAATCTGAGATAAAAATAAAAATTTCTTCTATTTGTCCAGATATTTTTAATAGCTCTACGATTGATATGAGATGATAAAAATTGATGTTTACACTTGTAAGGCTTTTTCCCTCTAATTGTCTCTTAAATAAACAGGCCTGCTGCTTTCTAGGATAAATTGATGATCGAGGCCTAGATATTATAACTAAATAATAAGATATGGAAATTAAATGGCAGACTCACAAGAATACAGAAACAAGGCTATGCGGCTACAGCGGACATCAACAAATACATAGTAAATCGTAGATAACCGATAAAAGCTATTGTTTGTCACATTTTACGTCGTGCTTCCGCTTCGAAAAAATAAATAATCTGGGTCAAGTCAAATGTCAACGCATAACTGGGCAATTTTGATTACCTACATGCAAACATGCCAGTTGATCAAAGGAAAGCATAACTGTTATTTCAGCTCATTAAAATGGGGGGGGGGGGGGCTCGACGAAATAACATAGAATAGTTGGCGTAAAAGGAAGGTATAGCTTTATTTCAGCTCATTGATTGATTGTCGAGACATGTAGATTAGTGGTACGGACTCTTGACTTTCACCCGAAAGGTTATTGGTTCATTGCCTACATTTTCTGGCCATGCTTCGGAGGGCATGTAAAGCAGGCGGTCCCGGACCTTCCTAGTTGAGTGTAAGAGAAGGCTTTATAGCCCTATGGTTAGGTTGGTTTAGTAATATAACAAAAAAAGCCCCAATTATTTAATAATTTATTGGGGGACGTACGGTAGTAAGAAATGGCAAAGGAAGCCAAGGGATCGAACATTAAAAAACCGGTCCGAGTTTACTCGAACATGCTTTCCAATTTATCAATTAGTAGATAGAGGTGAGGTAAATTCTAGATAGGTCAGACTAACACATTTCCACACAGCAATAATGGCAGGGCACGCAATTTGAGCGTGAATTTTCTATCATTTTTTCAAAAACATTTTTTTTGCACTGAAGCAAATATTTTTTTTGGAATGCAACCTGTCCGTTTTTGTTACCTTATTAACACCTAAAACATACCTGAAGGTGGAAATCATCGATAGATAGGTTCCGCAGAAAAATGATTTTTTAGTAATTTTTCATGAAAATTGAGTTATTTTTATTTTTCTACCCCCAGAAGCAAACTATCAAGGGGCAAGCGACCCCCGCATTTTATTAACACTAAAAACGACTACAATATGTGGGAATTTAGATGAAATCGTTTTTGAGAAATAATTTTTTTAGACGTTTTTTTGAGAATAAAACCCCCCCAAATTGAGTTAGCCCAAAATTAAAAAAATGTTCCCGAGGTATGATTTTTGTGAACCTACGTGCAACATTTCATCAAAATCGACCGAGTAGTTTTACCGGAAATCAGTGAACAGACAGACAGACATTTCGTAAAAACCAAATCCGTTGAAATCTCGGAATCGAAAATTTCGACCATCACAAAGCTTTCCTTATACTACGTATAAATTGGAAAGCGAAAAAATCTAAAATAGAACAGTTGACGCCTGCCCTAAGAGCAGCCTTACACAAGGTGTCCAAGCGAGAAGACGAGCGGGACGATGGCTGGACGACGTTGAGGTGGATCTGGCGACCCTTGGCTTCGATGTTAGGCGAAGGAGAGCGCAGGACCGCGCATGCTGGGGGATGTGGCAGGGCAGGCCAAGGTCCTTCACCGGCCGTAGCGCCAACGAGTAAACTATGCTAAGAATGCCCAGCAGCTGCGTTTTTGCTTTCCAATTTATACGTGTATGAAAGCTTTGTGATGGTCGCAATTTTCGATTCGAAGATTTCAACGGATTTAAATGTTTTGAGGTCCCAGGAACCAAAAGTGTTTTTTTACGAAATGTCTGTTTGTCGATTTCCGAGCAAAATAGCCCTATTATGGCGATTTGTGATTAACATAACACCGGGGTTTATTCAATTGTTTTAAACAAATGAGTGCAAAATGCGCGGGAAATTCAGATGATAAATTAATTTTTTTGTCGAGTTTTCATTTCTTGAGTGTATGTGGGTAGGCTTACATATAAAATATTTACACTATACCATTGAATATATAACAATATTATATATTCAATGACTATACCTACTGTACGTTACTCTTTATTTTGCATTTTATTGTTTGTTATAGTATTATCTTGTTTGTATTTTTTCAGGGTCTTTACATACAATTTATTGTTTTAAAGGTTAGATTGTAAATTTATTTTATTTCACTTTATCTTTTGTAAAATTGGGGACCCACCACGGGAATTGTCCTTTGGGCTCCACTTAAAAATGTAATTATGTTCTAATTGTATACCTACTTGAAGAAAAATACAAATAATAATAATTATTATTATTATTCTCATGTAGGCCTATTCCTCTATTTTGTTACATTAAATTTCCCGCGCATATTTTAACACCTTCACATGGCACCTTACTAATGGGGTATTAAAAAAAATTAAATCCCAAATGGCTGTATATATGGATGCAGAACGAAAGACGATCAAGTTCCATTTCATAACGAGATTCTTCAGTTCTTGGACTTTCATTGGGGGGCCCCACCTTACCATTTACAGGTTAATTAAGTAATGTGCTAAGCATCAGCTATCTTTACCAGTGAGTCATTTCTCATGAGCCATTTTCTTATCTGCCAGACATTTCCCGCCCATCCAAATTGACTGACTGGGTGATTGACATAAAGCGATTCAGCTAATCTAACGGCACCACTCAGTAACAATAAGAGAAAAAAAAACGAACAAAGGTCACCCCTTAACGAAATAATCGCAGTTACACGTGGACAAATACTGTAATTCATTCTCCCGATAATATTTAACTAGTTTTTTTTCTTCAAATGTCATATAGATAAAAGGAAAATTCGATGTTGCAACTACAGCCCAACTCGACATAGAAAACTCAGCTGACTCTGGCACAAAATAAGATTCTTTTAGTCCATCTGATGATGCATAAGGTGTCATTGAAATGTAAAGTAAAGAATTTAATAAGTACAAGCGGTTCACCTTGGGCCTGCGGCGGGCGGCAGCTCGCCCCTTCGGGGCTCGAATGTGACTGCAACATTACTATTGCGGTTGTCAGCGAGTGTTTTCCTCGCTTTTTTTCGCGGACGCGGATATATGACTGATGTGCAAAAATTAGATAAATTCATGTGTAGAAAAAAACTAACTTACTTATTATAAGTGTGTAAGTATGTGGTATATGCGTGAATTAGGCATGGAGCGCTATGAACGATAAGGGAACATAAAAATAACAAACGCCAAATAGTTTATTTCTTAAAATTAAGTATCACTCATTAATTACGACAGTAACACGAACAAACATTAATCTTTTTCTAAGGAACATTTCTGGGGGGAGAATGAAAATTAGAAACGCCTACATTACTGCATTGTAAACATGCACCCTCCAGGTTTGGGGACAAAAGACAGCATTTTGACAACAAAGGGGAAGGCCAGTTCGAGAGAAGACGTAAACACCAGACCTTGCATTCCTAGAACTTAAACCTGTAAGCAAAAAAGGACCACCCAGCTAGTGTTGGGTTGTCAATCTCTCCTTTTTGGTTTTGCGTTTAGTTTAGTTAGGGCCGTAAAGGGCTTAGGGTGTGAAAAATAGATAGTAGCCGATTCTGAGACATACTGAATACGCATATAAAATTTGGTAAAAATAGGTAAAGCCGTTTCGGAGGAGTACGGTAACAAACTTTGTGACAGGGAAATTTTATGTATAAGATAATACTATAAATGTATGTATACAGTATATAAATTAATAAAATTTAGTAAATAAAGTCATGCATTCGCCTGTTTCATTGCGTCAATGGTAAGCTAGTCTCAGCTTGTCCATCATCGCTTGTAGCCGGTATAGGTTGACATTGATGACGCATACCAGTTTGCCAATGGCCAAAAATGCATACGGAAACAACACTGATAATGTCCGAAAACCATGGGGTCCTTGGCATTGGACAAGGGACCTATGGGCCACTGCAGTAGTTATTATATATATATATTAAAGAATAATTAATTTTTTAGGCCTACATGTAGTGTGGCCAATCACAAAGTTTTCCTTATACTAACGTAGATATAGGAAACCGCTAAAATCGCAAGACCGGGGTTTAATAAATTCAATACAATCCCATATCTTACCAGATCTTAAATATTTCACTTCATATCAAGAGATGATGATATGAAGTAATAATTGAAATAGTATGATATTATTTGAAGTCGGCAAACAATGGGCTGCAAAGCTAACGTAAAAGGAGGAAAGCAAAAAGCGTAAGTCCGGGGTTTAATAAATTCAATGCAATCCCATATCTTACTAGATCTTAAATATTATAATGATATTATTGCTTTCCAATTTATACGTAGTATAAGGAAAGCTTTGTGATGGTCGAAATTTTCGATTCCGAGTTTTCAACGGATTTACATGTTTTGAGGTCCCAGGAACCCAAAAAAGTGGTTTTTACGAAATGTCTGTCTGTCTGTCTGTTCGTCGATTTCCGGGCAAACTACTCGGTCGATTTTGATGAAATTCGGCATGTAGGTTCACAAAAATCATACCTCGGGACCATTTTTTAAATTTTGGGCTAACTCAATTTGGGGGGTTTTTATTTTCAAAAAACTTAAAAAAAAAAAAAAATTATTTCCCAAAAACGGCTCCAACGATTTCTTTTAAAATCACATATAGCCTATTGTAGTTGTTGTTAATGTTCATAAAATGCGGGGGGTCGCTTGCCCCTTGATAGTTTGCTTCTGGGGGTAAAAAAATAAAAATGACTAAATTTTAATGAAAAATGACTAAAAAATAATTTTTCTGCGATACCTTTCTATCGATGATTTCTACCTTCAGGTATGTTTTAGGTGTTAAATTGAGTAACGAAACCGGATAGGTTGCTTTCCCAAAAAAGTATTTGGTTTTGTAAAAAAAAATGCTTTTTTGAAAAAATGATTGAAAATTCACGCTCAAATACATTGCGTGCCCTGCCAGTATTGCTGGGTGGTAATGTGTTGGTCTGACCTATCTAGAATTTACCGCACCACCAGTGACGTCAAGTGGACAACCCCCCCCCCCCCCCACCCGAGATATCGGAAATTTAACCATAGGAAAATTATTTACCATGAAATTACTCATTTTCTCTATCTACTAATTTTGATAAATTGGAAAGCATGTTCGAGTAAACTCGGACCGGTTCTTTGAAGTCGGCAAACAATGGGCTGCAAAGATTTCCTTATACTAACGTATAATAATAATTGAATTAATAAAATGATATTATTTGAAGTCGGCAAGCAATGGGCTGCAAAGCTTTCCTTATACGTAAGTATAAGGAGAGCAAATAGCGTAAGTCAAGGGGTTTAATAAATTCGATGCAATCATATCTTACTAGATCTTAAATAATATGTTACTTCATCATATCAAGATATATTGGCATTATATGAAATCGGCAAACAATGGGCTATAGATAACGGATGAAATAAATTTACTTATTTCAAGTTCTCTTGCACTTACTGCGTACTATAATATGGCACTAACTAACAGGAGTTCAGCATAATGTCATATTGTCGGCTGTTTAAATATCTAGTAAAACTATAGTTAAATAAGGAAATGCGATTTTTTTTTATATATATAAGTGCACACGTGACACCCGCTACAAACAATGTGACTTCTGGCACATTTACTGCATATTATAATAGGAGTAAAGCATAATGCCATATTGACGGCTGTTTAAATATCTAGCAAAACTTTTGTTAAACAAGGAAATGTGCATTTTCTTATAAATGCACGCGTGACACCCGCTACGAACAACGTGACTTTTAAATGCTTTAATATTAATAAATAATTTATAATTAATAAAAATTAATTTTAATTGCTTCCATAAGGAATGCGCAGCGGAGGTGAGAGAGAGACTTAAAGCCATTATTACGCTTTTTACTTTTTCCGCGCCTTATTCCCTATGTGGTGTCAGCGGTACGACATAGGCACCTGTACAGCCTTCTATTTAGGGCGTCATGGATTGGAATTGTGAGTTGATCCATATCTACCTGTACCTTTCTTCATTGGTCTTCCTCTTCCCCTGCTTCCTGGAGAACCTCCTCAACCCTTTTCAGTAGATGAGTTTCGCCTCGCCTTTAGACATGCCCAAGCCACAACAGGCATTTTTCCATTAGCTTGAGAGTGATTTCGCCAGTTTTCAACTCAGCTCTGATCCTGTCGATTTGTAACGACGTAACGAGCGGTTAAGACGACGCCCCGGTATAGTTCAAATTTCAAATCTAATGCATGTCCCAACAGAAGAAGACCTTTGGGCCGTCCGAGACGACGCTATGGCGACCAGCTAAAGGAAGATGTGCAGGAAGTTGGCCTTTGGGCGTGGCGTGGTCTGGCGAAGGACAGGATCCGTTGGCGTGGTGTTGTGAATGCGGCTAAAAGTCTCCCAGGGCTGACAGCGCCAACTTAAGTCAAGTAAGTAAGTCAATATATAATAACAGCGTGATCTTCTACTTCCAGGGTACTATACACCACACATGGCATGGGTTAGTTAACAAAAACACCACAGCCGTTTTTTTTTTTTTTAAATAAATCCAATTTCTCAAGAAATAAAGATAGAGGAGCCATAAAATAGAAAAAATACATTTGTATACAAACTACTTGGCCCTGTCGACGTCAACGTAGAAACAGATTTGGATCTCAATCGACTTGAAATCTTAATTAAGTTTTTTACCTAACAAGTGCCGGCCATAAAATGTGTATCAAAATGTAGAGGAGTATTTCTACTACCTTATGTCATATTATCTATGGCCCTATGACCTAAATTTTCTGTTAAAATGTTTACATCCGCAAGTATGGCCGGATACAGGGGGGAGGAAGGGGGTAGCTGCCCCCCCCCCCAAATTTGGTAAATCTATTGTAAATTAATTAGTTACGATCTGATTTAATCGATACTACTTATGTTCTTCAGAGACGAAAAACAAGCCAACATAATGCGATATTTGAAGTTAATTAATATTACGAGAATCGAGTAAATCAAGCTTATGCCATTGCCCCTCAATGTGGGATCGGGGTGTCCAAACTATCTTAAGTCAACTAAAAAAGTGGCATTAGAAGTTGTTGCAGTAAAGAAAATATAAGAGCCGAGTGAAATATAATGAATTCAACAGTTAAAAAAAAATGGATTTTAAGCAGTTTTAAGGCAATTCAAGGTGTACTTGATTGGCTATCATACGTAAATTGCGTAAGATCGAACCTGTTCGCGAGTGTGTCCTTAAAATCATTGCATCATGTCGGTCATGGCTACTTCGGTGTTCGGTCTTCAGCTCACCGATATACACAACAAACAAACAAACAATACTCAAGTAGTAAATGTTTTAATGAATCCAAATTTTACGAAACATGTAAATCGCACGTACCTTACTTCATTTAAAAGCGAACTCAGCGATTTCAGATTTTTAAAGTGGCTAGTAGCTTACTTGAGTGTGCATTGTGCAACTCTTTCAATAAGGTTCTGATTCTGCACTAGCTCTTGATATTAGTTCTTGCCAAAAATGAAGACCTTGATTCTATAGCATGCGCCTTCCAATATTATTTGGAAATAACAAACGAGCCTAAATTGCGACAGCCAATACAGTAGGTAGGCCCTACACCTATAGCGTTTTAATTAAAATGCCACCAAAATTGTCCTTGAAAAAGTTAATAGCGAATTTGAGTAGCTTTGCCTGGGCAGTTAATCTATCCAGACTCATAGTAGCTAATCAATAGGGTCATACCATTTTTGAATAAACTTTTTACCTTGAATTATACTTTTATAGTTTGCGCTCGATGGTGCATTGGTTTTACAATGTAATTGCTGGATTTAAAAGACAGTGGGCACAGCGGTTTACGGAGAACTATGAAGAGACTTACTTACCTGCAATATTTGAAGGATATTTTAAAGAAAAACTACTATTGCACACAATAAAAAGTCATTTTTCATTTAAAAAATTGAAAACTGACGGCCAATTTGCGACCATTTTTGTCGGCAACTAGAGTAGACCAAAACCACGTGACTTATTTTGTAGGTGTGCGTCATTTCTTGTGAAGTGTCAGAAGATGTTTTGTGCGGGAAAAAGCTTAAAATTTAAAGATTTTGGATTTTCCGATTTTATAATGGACCATACCAACCTGCAGATCATGGCGATTATAACTTAATACCGGGGGTTAGTTAATTCCCTACATGCTAATCATGGCGATTATAATACCGGGGTTTATTTAATACCCTGGTATTAAAAATGTAAACAAGATAATTTTATAATGGAAAGTGATATTCAAAATTTGTTTGTTTAGTCTTAATACCAGGGAACTAACTAAACCCCGGTATTATGATCACCATGATCAGCCTGCTGCAACAAAAATCTTCGAGGCCTTGACTAACCATGGACGGTAGTAGCATAGGAGAAATTTAAGGCTTTACCGTTTTTAATATTTATATCCCCTACTCTAAGCTTAAAGTTTACTAAGTAACTAATAGTCATCTTACAATTATTTCTTCGGGCAATAAAATTCTCGCCATCGCTTTAAATGCATCGTTAAGGAATGGACAGTTTCCAATGCATGGTAAAGTGGCCCAGTTCCTCATTGATCCTTTTCAAGCAATGTTGGGACCTACGTCTTTTGCTTTGAAACATTTAACTATAGCCTAGCTGCCTAGAAGCTAGCCAACCCTAGCCCTGTCCCGTATACTACATAGAGAGCAAAACGTTAGATTTCATTGTATGGATCATTTTCAACGTTGGTGGCGTATCCTTAATGCAAGCTTCTAGTCACAATTTACTTTTACTCATAGAATCTTGAATCATCATCTTCAGTCTTCACTTCACAATCGAATCTATAAAGGGTTTGCTAAAATAAAGAGACATAATTATAAACACTTTTGTTTTACTAATATCTCCTTCAGTTTTTGACAAATAATGTGGTCAACGTCCATATTATCAGAGTCACACAATTCTAACGAACCCAATTCTACAATCATGTTTCTTAAGTCTTCAGCAATCGAACACAAAAGCGATAACTTCAAAGAATTACAGTGGTTATCAATGAAATGTGCTACGTCAATTTTAATCGCACTACCAGCTTCAAAATCTTTGTCTAAAGGGACGATTTTGACAAAAAATTCATCGTTACATGTACCTTCCACCTGAATTGTCCAATGATCTTTCTTGAACACACGCGGACTTTCATTTGTTAGCTCAACAGTCATACCATCTAATACTAATTGAAAAACAAAACTTTCAAACTGCTCATTTTCTATCGAATACAAAGCATTGTTAACCTCTTCAAGGTCTTTCAGCAGTATATCATTTTTAGCACCAACAGTGTTAATATCATCGAGAACTTTGGAAGGAGATCTAACCACCTCACATTCAAAACTATCGACTGCAAATTTGAAAACATATCCAAAGCAAGAAAACGCTAAAAACTGTCTCGATTCTTTTATAAATGCTAAATACCTAACTCCAGCTAGAGTCGCGTCTATAAGCCGCACTTTTAATGTACATCGGTCAGAAATTGTCGTTAACTGTATTGCTGAGTAATCGGAAGAAATTATTAAAATATTTTCACTACTACCTGTGAGAATCACGGTTTTGAAATTAGTACTAGTGAAAAAACTTCTACATGTTTGTAACTTTGTACCATCATCTACATAAATGAGAACAATTTTACCCAATTTGTATGCAAGAACTATAGTTTTTCCATCTCCTGTTACAGCTGCAGCGCTAAGGGTATGATATCGTTCAAAATGGATTTCTATAGGTTTAACCTCTTGGCACTCGGAGATTAACGGAAGTATATAAACCCAGCCAGATGGCGTACTGAAAATGATCACGTCCACAGCGGCCATATATCTCTCTCCCAAAAGCGGCTGCGCCAGATTGCTATCTAAAGCTGCGGCAGAGAACGATGTGATATAGAATTCACCGTCGGACGAGCCCAGCGATGCAAAAATCATTGGTAATGGCTCATCACGGACGTCGTACGTTGTTAAATGGGATGATTCCTTGGAGTATTCTATTACAGTTATGCCAAACTGTGAGCCTGCAACACAGAAAATATTGTTATCGTAATGTTATTTGAGTAAGCACAGTCATGGTACAGCAGCCCTATTATGGGGAATTCGTATTAATATTATACCGGGGTTTATTTAATTGTTTAAGACAAATGAGTGCGAAATGCGCGGGAAATTCAAATTGCGAGTGGCCAGCAAAACAATTTGAATCTTATGTTTATCCGGGTACGTTTTAACACGTACAAGATTTGGAAATGTGACGTCACACTTCGTCGAACCCCCTCCCGCCCCCTTACCGTGTGCCGTAATTTATGGAAGGTCCCTAAGGGCTACGACCGGTTTCGACCTAAAAAACTTCACAAAGTAGCGAGGGTTATTACCAGTGATGGCTTTGACGTTTTTCAACCCGGGAAGCCTTTTCCAGTAATACTTGTCTCGGCAGTCGTCACGACACTGCTCAGGTACGCAGTGTGTCAATCTGTATAGGTTGTCACTCACGTCGATTGCGTAGATGGTTTGAGACATCGCAATTACCTCTTTGCAGGGTTCACCGAGAATGAGCTTGTCTGGCGGAAAGCGCAACTTCCTTTCAAAAAAATATGAATTATTTAAATTTAAATAAGTAGCATACATCACAGAATAAGGATAGAATACATAGCATACATGCGACAAATGTTGACGAAAAGGCACAGAAAGTTACAGATAGCTCAATCAACCACTAAACTGCATAGGGTTATGAAGCAGATGAATCTGGGATGGTAGTTCTGAATAAACAAAAAATAACAAAAACTTAGAGTTTTAGAAAAACTTGTTATAACAACCCGAATTAGTAAAACCCAAATAATCGTTAAGAAATTAACTTTGTCTAAGAAACCCACTTGTGTTAGTATAAAACCCTGAGCGCTTTCGGCAAGAACTGTCATCTACAGAGGGAAACCCACTAGCACATTTACACCTTATCTGCGATTTGAGACTTGCTCAACTCGAGGAGAAGATGCAAATGTGACTAGGGAGAGGAAACCTTGGTTTATATAGGACTGGGAGCGGGGGGAGGAGGGAGTGGGAGGGGGCGTGGCTGGTTACCTATTCCTAACCTACTAGCTAGATCTATTAGAGGGGATGATTGTGTGAACGTTATGTCGTTTGTTAATTTTTCCCTATTGTGTAAAGCTCTTTTGATTTCAACATTTTCAAAAAAATTTAAAGTGTAACTTTTCTTTATTTTGTGTAGGGCTGTCCAATTGTGAGGATCGAATGTGTGATTTTCCGAGTTAAGGTGTTTCGCGAATATGCTGTTGGTGTTGGTGTCTCCTATACCTGTTACATGTTCTCTGACCCTAGTTTTAAAGCTTCTGCCTGTTTGGCCTATGTAAATTGCGTTACAATCGTTACAATTTAGACGATAAACTCCATTGCCTTTTTCTTTTTCTGGTTTGGTTTTGCAGTTCATGAGTTTATTGGCCAAATTGTTGCGATTGTACGGGGCTGGTGTTTTGTCTGTTGTAGAAGAAATGAGGTTACTAATTTTTTCTGTGATTTTTTCTATGTATTGTATCCTGAAATATGATTTATTGGTTACCGGGTTTAAGCTCCCTGGGGGGTAAATTAGTTTGAGGTTGTGTTTGATTTTGTGATGTCGTAGAATTCTGTCTATTAGGTTGAGATTGAAATTGTTATTTTGGGCAATTTGTTTTATTGTAGTTAATTCATTATTATAGTTGGTTTGATTCATAGGGATGTTAAGGAGTCGAAAAATCATACTATGGAATGCTGCGTGTTTGTGCTGGAATGGGTGAGAAGAATCAACAGGGATTATATCAACGCTATGGGTTTCTTTACGAAATATCTTGAAGTCTAGGGTACTATTATTTTTGGTGATGGTGAGGTCTA
Organism: Psococerastis gibbosa; assembly: GCA_963971405.1. Lineage (NCBI taxonomy): Eukaryota > Metazoa > Arthropoda > Insecta > Psocodea > Psocidae > Psococerastis > Psococerastis gibbosa. The sequence goes on along the minus strand of OZ020491.1, from coordinate 4,117,915 downwards.
AGAAGTTCAGGGAGTTGTTTTCTTCTACTTCCATGGTAAATTTGATTTTTGGGTGAATTGTGTTGATAAAACTTAAGAAATTGTCTAGTTGTCTGTTACTTCCTGTCCAAATGCAGAAGATATCATCCACATACCTTGTCCAGAAAGATATACATTTAACTAGGGGATTTTTATTGTGTAGAAGTTTGTGTTCGAAGTTATCCATAAAAATTTCAGCAAGAAGGGGAGAAAGGGAAGAACCCATAGGTAGGCCTATTTTTTGTTGGTAGTAGTCGGATTCGAAACGGAAATAGTTTTGATGAGTGCATGTGTCTAACAGAAGGAGGGTCTCAGAAATAAGGCTGTTCGAGGTGTTATTGTGATAGAGTGACTGGGCAACTAATTTACGTACTTCGGGTACGGGAATATTAGTAAACAGATTTTTGACATCGAAAGAGACGAGTTTGGCATTGCTGGATAAGGAAAGGTGCTTAAGGCGGGAAACCAACTCGAATGAGTTTTTGACGCTGTGGCGGGGTGTGAAGTTTGATAGCTCGCGAATGTGTTTGTTGAGAAAACTAGCTACTTTGCTGGCTGGGGCACTGTCATACGAAACTACTGGGCGGAAAATCACACATTCGATCCTCACAATTGGACAGCCCTACACAAAATAAAGAAAAGTTACACTTTAAATTTTTTTGAAAATGTTGAGATCAAAAGAGCTTTACACAATAGGGAAAAATTAACAAACGACATAACATTCACACAATCATCCCCTATAATAGATCTAGCTAGTAGGTTAGGAATAGGTAACCAGCCACGCCCCCTCCCACCCCCTCCTCCCCCCGCTCCCAGTCCTATATAAACCAAGGTTTCCTCTCCCTAGTCACATTTGCATCTTCTCCTCGAGTTGAGCAAGTCTCAAATCGCAGATAAGGTGTAACTGTGCTAGTGGGTTTCCCTCTGTAGATGGCAGTTCTTGCCGAAAGCGCTCAGGGTTTTATACTAACACAAGTGGGTTTCTTAGACAAAGTTAATTTCTTAACGATTATTTGGGTTTTACTAATTCCGGTTGTTATAACAAGTTTTTCTAAAACTCTAAGTTTTTGTTATTTTTTGTTTATTAAAATGAAATACCACGAAGTCACGAGTAATCTAATTATTTATGTAGTTCTGAAAGCGTACTTCCAAACTTTTCGCCAACATCTTCAGTGGAACCATGGCCGTGCCCAGGGGGGTGGTGGTCCATGGGGTCCGGACCCCCACCCGAAATACATTTTTGTATGTTAACCTGTATGGTTTGAAGAATATACCCATTAATTCATAATAAATTACGTAAAAATGTTTTTTGAGTAAGTATCACAGAAGTGTCACAGAAGACGAAATTACTAAACATCTGGCTCGTCTCAAGAATAAGCCTTGGGCAGGTTTTGATGGACTCTCATGCAGACATCTCAAACAGATTGGGCCATTTTTAACTACGCCACTTGCGCATATTATGAACCTTTGTTTAGAACAAGGAGTTTTTCCCGATCTTCTTAAAATAGGTAGAATTGTTTCTGTATACAAAAAAGGTGAGCGTGACATGTTAAAGAATTATAGACCTATATCAGTACTTCCTTCCATCAGTAAAATATTTGAGTACGCGATAGCTGATAGGCTACTTGGTTTCTTAAAGAACTGCGATATTCTATCAAAGACGCAATTTGGTTTCCAGCAGGGGAAGTGTACTGTCGACGCGATTGTGGCTCTTGTCGAAAAAGTAGTTGATGAAATGGAAAACGGCAAACTACCAATGGCTGTGTTTTTAGACCTATCATCAGCCTTCGACTGCGTTGACAGAGACCTTCTACTGCAGAAGCTGGAGAAATATGGCATCAGAGGTGTAGCCTTAACACTGCTGCAATCCTATCTGGAGAAACGTAAGCAATACGTAAGTCTCCCTAGGGAAGACACTCAACAATTCAGGCAATCTGAATTTTTCGATCCCAGGATGTAATGCTCTGAATTGATTGAAAATGATTATGGTGTACCACAGGGATCTATTTTAGGACCGCTACTATTTCTTTTATACGTGAATAGTACTATTCAAGACAATTATATGTATGCGGATGATACAACATACAACAAACTCTTGAGGAAACAGAAATTACCTGTAATATCAAAGTTAACGAGCTTGTCCAAGAACTGGCCTCACATAATCTTAAAGTGAATTTAACAAAAAAAACCCTAATGCTATTCAAATCCATACACAAGGAAATAAATTTTGAACCAAGTCTGATTATTTCCGACTGCAAGGTAGAAATGGAGGATACTGCAAAGATTTTGAGCATGGTCGTTGACAGTGAACTTACGTGGACTGACCACGTTGATACTGTGGCCAGCAAAGTATGTTCAGGACTGTTTGTACTGAGGAACATGAAAAGAATATCAGATAACCACACAGCACTATCAATTTACTACTCCCTGGTTCAAAGTCACATAGCTTACGGAATCGTCCTCTGGGGAGCAAGCTCTAAATACAATCTTGAGAGAATTTTTAAGCTTCAGAAGAGGGCGATTCGATATCTCTGTGGTGGTCTGTCAAGGGTAGCATCATGTCGTCCGCATTTCAAAAGTCTGGGCATTCTAATGGTACCACCTCTCTATGTATGTGGATGATCTCGTGATCCCCATGCATAGAACCAGTAGGTATGAGGGTAAACCAGCCTATGCAGGTGCTATATACTTACAAGGGCTGCCTAGGAACATTAGGGAGGTGGAAGATATGACAGCTTTTAGAACTAAGCTAAAGAGGCACCTCGTAGACCGATGCTTATATGCAGAGGACATGATGTGGAACTAGGCAGCTGTTGTTCTTCTTTTCATGATTCTATAGGTATATTGATATAAGTTATTTTTAAGTACTCCATTTGTTTATTTATTTATTGACTTAACGCCTATTGTTTAATATTATGATTCAATACAAAGATATTCTGTATTTAGTTATTTATACAGTATAATAAGGTCTGCCATACTGAGAAATTGGGCTGTCTAATTGTAGAATTTCATTGCACTGGGAAAATTTTTTTATGGAGTTCATATATACAGTAATAAAATAAGAAATAGGTAACTTACATGGTTTTCGATTCTAACATTGCAACTGATGTTACATTTCCATAAACGCCAATCAAAAACACATCAGGTCCAGCGCCAAATGCCCTGACAAAACTTTGCAACATGAAGCCGGGAGTCCCTAGGTTTGCATTAAGACGTTCCCAAGTAAATGTCATTTTAAATGTTTAATCAACCAACATAATCAATGTCAATCGAAGTGTTTTTGTATAGGAGGAAATTAACTTATTAACAACTCTTGATTTGCATTGATGTGTTAACACATGCTAGCTAAAAATCCCTAGCTTTAATCAGATTCCAAATTTATTATAATAAATTACATTTACATTTAATTTTTATTACTAATAAAATTTACTTTATATTATGGTTTGTTTATTTATTTATGTATTTTACCAACAGAATTTTCGTGTTTGCACTTTTGCGACAAATGTGTAGCACTTACTGACACGTTAAAATTAAATAAACAAGAAACAAAATCGAAGTAAATATTAACGTGGCCAATTTACTTTTATACATTTAATTATTTAAAGGGGGATTTTAACAATGGACGTAAGTCTTATTAATTATAATATAAATGTAGAAGAGCAGTGAATGAGTAGGGGGAAATGTCCCTGCTGCTAAGTCAGTTAGTGACACTGACATTGAGACAGACTTACTTTGCCGTAACATCTGTTGCTAGTGTTGCTACTAGCTAATGCAGTATGTAAGATAAGCGATAGCAGCCAACAGGTTTTTGCGGCTGCGGAACAAAAAATTATGGCTTATTGCACGTTGATGGCAGTTCCAAAGGCGGGGCGAACTGTTGCTGTCCAATGGCTACCGAGGCACGACGGAATAGCTAGAAAGGCAGACCTGCTGGCTAAGTTAGCCACAAGTGCAGCGAATTGGCAGTTCCTCTAACGTTAAATAGTGCGAAACAGGTTATTAACAACGCACTAACCAGGAGATAAAAGAACGCTCTATCAACCAGCGCAGCAGGACAGCTATGGGAAACTTTGGTAAAGAATCCATTCTGTCCAGTGTAAAATTATTTTTGAATTAATTTTTCCCTAATCATAAATAAAAGATGCTATACTTAATCATACATCAATCAAATTTATTAAGCCAATGAAGCCATGAAGGTTGCCAAATTCACAAAATTAATCTGTTGATTTAAAATATTTTTTCCCTGATGTTAAACATGGCAACTAATTATTATGACAATTGTATAGGTAATTTTTAAATACACCATCGGGAAAGAATGGGCGCCAAATTCAATTACTTTACATTGTTCATCTGAAAATGTATGTACTGATTAATATTGGGAATGGAAGTACGGTCCTCCACCGAAAATCAGTACATTTTGGTGTTTTTGGCAAAACAAAACAGTATCAGTACAGACACCGAAAAACAGTACTGTACTGCCAAAAACAGTGTAGATGGTCACCCTAGTCACCCGTTTTCGCTGCACTACAGACCACGACTACCTGCAGGCTCACCTGTTTCGCCTAGGCCTGGCTCTTTCAGACCAGTGCCCACTCTGCCTTAGTGAACGCATGGATGCTGCCCACCTTCTAACGTGTCAATCGATACAGAGCCCAATCAATGACATTACATCAGTATACTGGCAGGCGCGGCACCAGATGGCGGTAACGCCAAGAGTAGGCGTTGGATAATGTTAAGTAGAATCACCACTGAGGGGAAGGGTGTTAAAATCGCGACTGTTATAATAATAGAGCAGACACTTGCAATAAGATTATGTATACGATTAGCAAGGGTTCCAGATGACAACTAAGATAGATGTCGAAGAGTAGGACTAATTGAGTTAATTATAATTATTGTTTTTGTTCTAGGAATCCGAAATCCCGATTGACATTCACACAAACAAGCTAATGGACTGGCTCATCAGCCGACGACATGTTCCCCGAGATTGGCAGACGAAAGTCTATGTTGTACGGGAGAAGATTAACGAGGCTATAAAAGATATGCCAGCTCATGAGGGAATTGCATCTCTACTTTCCGGAGCTTGTGAGTAGCTACTAGCTTGTGCCGCCAATGCAAAGGGTGGAACGTTCAAAGAGTTACAATTACAGGAAAATGCGGTACAACATATCAACAACATTAATAATAATACGGAGGAGTGGATCCAGCACTTGATAGAATGAGCATTTTGGACAAAACACATCAAATAATACGAAACAAGTTTCTTTATAAAATCCCCATCCTCCAAAAAAAGTAGATCTGCCCGCGTTCAGATAATACTTAATGTAGACGTAGTGTTCTGTGGTTCACAATTGAACTGACTCGTTGAATCCGTTCTACTAGACCCTGAGTTGTATGGCAGCTCAGTTCAACGAGTTCCCTACCTGTACGGGTGTTCCCAGTTCACTAGTGGAAGTGACTGGACTTTGGAGAGTTCTGATGGCGGACCATACCGAATAAGGTTCTGTAGGGACAGTTTTTGTCACTAGGAGCGCTGACGACAATGAGATATCCATGTTATTCAAAATGGCCGCCATTTGTATGTGAAAACTAAGTTCATAGCATCTATTTAATGCTTTTAATATTTTTTATAATATTTTTACTACTATCACTTTAAAATAATATATAAATAAAATAATTTTAAAATATTATTGAGGCATATGGAAAAATCAACGTTTTGATAACTTTGCAACTGGCGCTGCCATCTAAAAAAATCAACCAGAAATGAACCTCATTGTTGTCAGTCTACATTCAATAAACACAATTTACCTACTGCCTACTGCGCAATAAAGTATATGAGATTCATGGGTCAGTATTTCTTAGCTGATCTTTTCGAATCGATAGCTCCGTCACGTCGATCCAATTGTGTGATTAACTCTGTCTACATACTTTTCTGGGTTGCGAGGAAGCGTATGGGGGAAGCTTCACGTCTTGTGAAAGAAAAAAAACTTACTGGATGTATCCATCCGCTGTCTGAAGAAGAACTATTGGGCCTTATGGTATCGTATGTTGTCCTGTTGAATGCCATCGCACCAAACAACGCGCGACAACATAACGGAAAAAAAACTTGCAGCGTTATTTACCCTAATCATTCTATTGCAGACATTAACTATTACCACTGCTTGCGAATTGTAAAGATATTGGAGGAGACGGAGTCTAGTTCCAAAAATGTATTCGGGCAATACGGGTCACAGCGTATGAAAGACTGGAAGGAAGTAGTTCGGTTGTACGAAAAGGACAACATTTACTTGGGCGAGGTAGCGTCCCTGCTGCTGAGAAATGTGAACTTTGAGGTTCCGGCTTTAAGAAGACAGATACATAAACTCCATCAACAGGTTACGGTGAGTCTTTCAAGATAACATACAATATTAAAATATCCGTAAGGCGGCAATTCTACAAACCTAGTTTTGCATAATGCACGTGACATTGACGTGGTAGCAGACATCATTAATAAGTCTTTAATGTCTGCTACCACGTCAATTTCACGTGTGTTATGCAAAACGAGGTCGGTGGAATTGCCGCCAAAAGCGTGTAGTCGCTTAAAGTAGCTCACCGTCATGCAATGAATGAATGAATGAATGAATGAATGAATGAATGAATGCATGAGTGAACACGCTTATTAGGCGAGCTTTAGCCCCGAATGGCTATTCTACTAGCTAATCCAGCTAGACATTTGTAGATACAAATACAATACAATGCATTATATATTTCCTTTAAATTATACAATACATGTAGAGTATAAGATAAAATCGTCAAAGTACAAAGGTATCGGTTAAAATCTGCCGATGATGCCATAGGAGTGGGACTGGCATAGTCCACGCAAAATGAGAAAAGTATGGACATGGAATGTTTTGACCCTGTGCAACACTGTAAAAATATTCTTTGCACAATTTTTGTTATGCCTTGCATCCAATGCAACAAGGTAACACAAAATGGTGCAAAGAATATTTTTATAGTGTTGCACAGGATCAAAACATTCCACGTCCTTACTTTTCTCATTTTGCGTGGACTTTACCAGATGAAGTGCTGAATAAGTGGAGTGACAGGAGGGAGTGAAGGAGACTCACATATCACACCTCGGCGACTGGAGCTGCTTGATGATGATGCATGTATTGCACTATTGAAGCTGATTGGAGATGGGCTCGTACTGTCCCAGCGGCTAATACGACGCCCCGGTTTGGCGTAGGGGTAGGCGTATGGTTCCAATCACGCCAAGTCCAGTTTGTTCTAAATCCTCTAATTTTGGCTATGTCAATGGTAAGTATGCCTGTGCTTGTCCATTGCTTACTGTGTTACAGGTGGGAGGACGTCCGTGCCCGTTTTCTCTCCTGCTTTTCCCAATTGCTCCGTCACTTCCACTCCCTGTCTAACTCCATCCACCTCCACTTAGCCACACCCTTTCATTTCATTACTGTTTACAGGAATTTGATAAGAAAGAAACCGACTATGAGAAGCAATCCAACAATGCCCGTAACGAAGTCAATGCGATATTCAAGGAGCTGGGCATAGAGGGAAAAAATGTGCGAGTGGAGCTGCTGAGGAAGGCCATGGACCTGCCTAAAATGAATAGAAAAGTAGCAGCAGATGTCCATGCGGTGAACAAGGCGGTGGAGTTCTATAGCAATGTTGTAGCTGCTATATCTGATGGCAAAAGACAAGTTTTAACTGCGCTCAAGTTCTTAATAGGTAACTATAGCAACAGCTTAGTTAAGCGATGTTAGCAGATTTAAGAAAGAGTGTACCAGCAGCCTGATCGAGGCGATTATAATACCGGTATTTATTTAATCCCCTGGTATTAAAAATGTAAACAAGATAATTGTATAATGGAAAGTGCTATTCAAAATTTGTTTACAGTTATAATCCTAGGGTATTTATTTAAGGCTGAGTGTTCAAAATGTTTTGTAAATAGGAAATTTTGCTGATTTTTTGACGAAAATAATTTATTGCACATTCCACAGATACAAAGATAACAAATTGAACAGATAAAAAACTCATAAAAAATCCAAGTTATCGCAGGAAGTTTATATTTTCTGAACTGAAATATTATTACCTTAAAAAGATTGGATAAAGAGCCTTAAACCCATTTTGTAGCACAGTTGTAAATCTGTAAGGGAAATAGACAGCTTTCACAGAAAGCTCGTATTTTTTAAGATTTTTTTCATCTGTTCCCTTTTGTATCTTTGTGGCTGTCGAACGAGCAATTAATTAATTTCGTCCAAAAATTACGATAATTTCTTGTTTGCAAAACATTTTGAACACTCAGGCTTAACCCCGGTATTTATTTAATCCCCTGGTAATAAAAATGTAAACAAGATAATTTTATAATGGAAAGTGCTATTCAAAATTTGTTTGTTTACAGTTATAATCCTAAGGTATTTATTTAACCCCGGTATTATAATCGCCTCGTTCAGGCTGCTGGAGAGTGGGCCAAAATGCCTTCACTTCCCGCCCCTCCTCTTAGTATAAATATTAGTGTACATCCCCTGGCCTATACAATCGCTACTAAGGAACTGAGCGTACGAGATACAATACTAACTGTCTACGTAGAGGCACTGAAGATGTTGACCGCAGAATTGACCACAAAATGTGGTGCTTGGATGTAGGTCTGTAGCGCCCCTAGTGAAAAATCGAGGCATGGGGACATATGCTCATTTGGTTATTAGTGTCTCCATACGGTAACGCTGGCCTAACAACAATAGCAGATATCTAAAGGGGTTTTGTTTGTTTTAGAGCGGGGAGATGTAACAGTCTATGAATGGAGGACCGGTTCTCCGCCTACTTCTGTAGAAGCAACGCAACTCAATCTAGATACAGTGCAGGATAACACTGAAAATGAAGACGTTATTGACTTCGGATTGGACTTGGAGGAAGAAACCGACATTGATTGGGGTATCTCCACCGATGATACCGAAGTAGCGCCAGATAAGGTACTCGACGTCTAGAATTCTAATCTCGAGAATTATCGCATTATGCACCGGAAGTAGTTCAATTTATGGGCAGAGTAAGGGGATTTATATGGCGGTATGTTATAGATACTGATGTGCTTAGTAATTATCCGAGGAGTTATCTTTTTATAATTATAATTATCGTAAGTAAATCTGTCGACAAGGTTATGATAAGAGAGATGCGACCAGGCGGGCTTCCTGAGCTCAGTCACAGTAGTTTCCTCGTGTAAGCGGGTGGTACTCGCCATAAGCCTAATACAGTCAAAAGCAAGCTATTTAGATACCTACCCAAGTGCGCAGTAACTTACTGCGTCAACGCCTTGCCTCCTGCCATGTCATCTTCGACCAATCAAAGCTTCAGCCGATTGACATGTTTTCGATTACAGTGCCACGATAAAATTTGTCGATATTTGGAAGCGTCCAAGGCTTGCTCTGATTGGCCGAATAAGACGTGGCAGGTGGACTGGACGAAATAATTTAAAAATACCCGTAGCTGCAGGCTGATCATGGCGATTATAATACCGGTATTTATTTAATTCCCTGGTATTATAATCGCCATGATCAGCCTGCAGGAAAGAACATCCCATCATTCCTCATTAGAATTCTAGTCCAGACTTAACAATATCATTTTTGTGCGTATTTTATTTATTTTAATTTCCACAGGATATGAGTGGTGTCGCCAGCGGCGTCGACGCGCGATCCTTACTTGGTCACCCAGACACTAGGACAGCCATCACCAATGACGTATTAGAGCTGGAGGCGTTCCTCAATCTGCGATTGTACGAAACCAAAAATGGTGACGGCATGACGCTGACGTCACTTCCGGACACGCTCGTTGCTGCCGATGAGAAGCAACTGGCCGCCATGTTGAGTTCCGTGTGTAGTCTGCTCAAACACCTCAACAACCCCACGGCTTTACATTATGCCAATATTAACACAAATCCAAGGTATGTTATGAGAGTGCCCCACTACTTTTTTTTGTGCAAAGTCGATTTTCACAGGAAATATCGATCATGGGCACGTCTATAATATCTGTTAAAGTAGCAGAAATGCTCCTCTACATTTCGATATATGACATGTGGCCTTCACTTACACCAATTGGCCGCAGTTCTTGAACTTCTTGCTAAGGACTACTCCACCAATCGTTAATATTGACTTGGCAGGGGAACATGGCGGGATATGATAACGCGCTGAGACTGCCAGTCAGTCCAAGTGCGTGTCGAGTCCTGGACACCTCCGAATTAATCGTGTGACTTTACTATATTCCCTAAGTGGTTCGGACTCCACTATAATCAGTCAGTCAATGCTCACTCTCCCTGAGAAGGAGTCCGCTCCTCATGTTAAGAAACCGACTCAGTCCCCCCGCCAGGCTGACAGGGTTGCTTAAGGCAAAAATGCTGAAATGTATCGAAATGCTCAAAAAATGTCTTCTGTTTGTGTGGATATTTTTTGCAGCTCTATGATTGATATTTTATGGGGTAATTTATTTATGTACCAGGCTAATAGAAAATGGGAGGGAGAAAAGACTTACAAGTGTACAAAATTTAATATCTCATAATATCGATCAAAAATATCCCATCACTTGACAGAAATGTGGCTCTATATTTTCATATACAGAATATTATGAGAGGTTACAATCATGTATAATTGACTTTTGGTTAGTTATGAACCAAATGAAGTACGGATATGTCCCTAAACCAAAATACAATAGATAATGAGGAAATTCATTGAATTAAAAAAGTTACGAAAACTTTTTTGCTTTCCAATTTACACGTAGTATAAGGAAAGCTTTGTGATGGTCGACATTTTCGATTCCGTGATTCCAACGGATTTACACGTTTTGAGGTCCCAGGAACCCCAAAAAAGTGTTTTTTACGAAATGTCTGTCTGTCGCTCTGTATGTCTGTCTGTCTGTTCATCGATTTCCGGGCAAACATTCGGCCGATTTTGATGAAATTTTGCATGTAGGTTCACAAAAATCATACCTCGAGACCATTTTTTTTGGGGGGGCTAACTCATTTTTGGGGGCTTTATTCTCAAAAAACTACAAAAAAACGTCTAAAAAAATTATTTCTCAAAAACGGCTCCAACGATTTCTTTTAAATTCAAATATATTGTAGTATTTATTAATGTTAACAAAATGCGGGGGGTCGCTTGCCCCTTGATAGTTTGCTTCTGGGGGTAAAAAAATGAAAATAACTCAATTTTCATGAAAAATGACTAAAAAATCATTTTTCTCGGAACCTATCTATCGATGATTTCTACATTCAGGTATGTTTTAGGTGTTCAATAGGGTAACAAAAACTGACAGGTTGCATTCCAAAAATAATATTTGGTTCTGTGCAAAAAATTAGTTTTTGAGAAATTATGGAAAATTCACGGTCCAATACATTACGTGCCATGTGCCATTGTTACTACTGTTACAATGTATTGGTCTGTTCGTTCCAGAATATGCAATTGAGTTTTAAGGGGTTTTTAATATATTGAGGTGACCCCCCCCCTCTCGAGGGATCTGAAATTGAACCATAGGGAAATTATTTCCTATGAAATTACGCATGTCTATTTCTACTAATTTATAAATTGGAAAGCATGTTCGAGTAAACCAGGACCGGTTCTTTTACTCTGCTTTCCACGTTTCTTCAATTTCTTATTCCACTATTTTACTTAAAAGTTCAGTCATCTAGTCTGTTGTATAATACTAAATCATGCATTGTTTATTTTTTCTTTGCAGTTACGTTGACCAGCTAAGTAAGAAATTGACACAGAAGCAGAAGACAAAGGAAAAACTTATGGCTGCAAAGGAATTTGTCAAAGTTCAGCGGGCGGAGGCGGTAAATGAGGCGGCCGGCATTGAGCCTAATGTTGAACTATTGATTAGCAAAACAAGACAACTCCAGGAGCAGATAGAGGTTGATATCTCTAAGAGGTATAACGGTAGACCAGTCAACCTGATGGGAGGTGTAAATACCTTATAACGGGAAACAATTGTAAAAGCAAGACGTGTCTATAATAATAAGGCATAGAAGATGACATCTTGATGAGATATAATGGTGCCTACTGCCTGGTCCTACTATAATTTAACTATTGATTAGCAAAACAAGACAACTCCAGGAGCAGATAGAGGTTGATATCTCTAAGAGGTATAACGGTAGACCAGTCAACCTGATGGGAGGTGTAAATACCTTATAACGGGAAACAATTGTAAAAGCAAGACGTGTCTATAATAATAAGGCATAGAAGATGACATCTTGATGAGATATAATGGTGCCTACTGCCTGGTCCTACTATAATTTAACTATTGATTAGCAAAACAAGACAACTCCAGGAGCAGATAGAGGTTGATATCTCTAAGAGGTATAACGGTAGACCAGTCAACCTGATGGGAGGTGTAAATACCTTATAACGGGAAACAATTGTAAAAGCAAGACGTGTCTATAATAATAAGGCATAGAAGATGACATCTTGATGAGATATAATGGTGCCTACTGCCTGGTCCTACTATAATTTAACTATTGATTAGCAAAACAAGACAACTCCAGGAGCAGATAGAGGTTGATATCTCCAAGATGTAAAACGGTAGACCAGTCAACCTGATGGGAGGTGTAAATACCTTATAACGGGAATCATTGTAAAAGCAAGACGTGTCTATAATAATAAGGCATAGAAGATGACATCTTGATGAGATATAATGGTGCCTACTGCCTGGTCCTACTATAATTTAACTATTGATTAGCAAAACAAGACAACTCCAGAAGCAGATAGAGGTTGATATCTCTAAGACGTATATAACGGTAGACCAGTCAACCTGATGGGAGGTGTAAATACCTTATAACGGGAAACAATTGTAAAAGCAAGACGTGTCTATAATAATAAGGCATAGAAGACAACTTGATTAGGTATAATGATGCCTAGTGCAGCCAACTGATGTGTGGTGTAAATACCTTATCTTTCCGGGAATCAATGTAAAAGCAAGGCGTTTCTATAGGAATAAGGTATAGATTTATAGAAGATGACATTTTGATGAAATATAATTGTGCATAGTCTAGTCATACTCTATAACGGGATTATTCAACTATTTGCCTTCAGTAACAACTCTAGAAGCCGGTCTTCTCCCACGCAAATCGGTGTGAGCCTTTGGCCTTTCCCACCACCTCTCGCCAGAAATCCCGGTTTTTTGTCTTCCTCTGGCAAACCGCCACCTCGTTCCTCCAACGGATTCGTGGCCTGGCTATCTGCATCGTAAATTCCCAGTCTACACGGAGCTTAAAGCTGTGCGTTGTGCCGTTCGCTCTACATGCCAAATACACCAAATTCTTCGACTTTGTATGATATTGTTCTCATTCTGCAGGTAGCACCATTCTAGGACCGGATACAAGAACGGTATCTCCAAGTGGTGCCTTGGTAGACCAATTAACGTGTTGTGTAGAGTGAATACTTCAGTTAATTCCAGGAGCAGAAGGTATAGAAGATGATATCTTCATGTAATAAAGTGCTTATACATAAACCAGTTAACCTGATGCTCGATGTAAATACTCTAAAATAGAATTATTGAAGATCATCATCGGAATTTCAAGAAAACCCTGAGAAGCTTAAGTGTAGTGTAGAAGAGGAAGTCTTCATAAGATACGTAGACCAGTTAACCTGATGCTCGATGTAAATACTCTAAAATAGAATTATTGAAGATTGTTCATCAACGGAGTTTCAAGAAAACCCTGAGAAGCTTAAGTGTAGTGTAGAAAAGGAAGTCTTCATAAGATACGTAGACCAGTTAACCTGATGCTCGATGTAAATACTCTAAAATAGAATTATTGAAGATCATCATCGGAATTTCAAGATAACCCTGAGAAGCTTAAGTGTAGTGTAGAAGAGGAAGTCTTCATAAGATACGTAGACCAGTTAACCTGATGCTCGATGTAAATACTCTAAAATAGAATTATTGAAGATTGTTCATCAACGGAGTTTCAAGAAAACCCTGAGAAGCTTAAGTGTAGCGTAGAAGAGGACGTCATAATATGATACGTAGACCAGTTAACCTGATGTGTTATAGGCTAAATACTCTATACTAATAGAACTACTGAATATTACTTACTGACCGTATTTTACAATTAACAAGTTTACCAGTTAACCCGATGCCTGATGTAAATACTCTAAAATAGAATTATTAATTCATCAACGGAATTTCAAGATAACCGTACGAAGCTTAAGTGTTGTGCAGGAGAGGACGTCTTCATAAGATACTTAGACCAGTTAACCTGATGTCTTATATTGAGCACTTCATAGAAGTAGAACTTAAGTTAGAGGATAGTCAATAGGGATAGGGAATGTCATGTGTTATGGTGAGTTACGACTGGTGAGTGGGAGAACAAACGACAACAATAATAATATAATTATGTGTATATTATAGAGAACACCATATCAGTCAAGTGCCCTCTCCTCCCACCTAACTGTACGTATGTCAAATAGTTTAACTAAGATATTTGTATATAAAAAAACTACCGAATATCAGTCATATCTTCTATTCATAATAAATGAGAACCACTAATTCAAATTCTCTGTATTCCATGTAGGTACCGTACACGCTGTAGTTTTAAGTTATTTGGACGCCTATTCTATTCAATATGAATCAATACCTCAGGCGCGGATCTAGAATGAGACCAAGGAGGGGGCTAAGATTAAATTTCGATTTTTTTTTTAATAGGGCTGAAATTTTGGGGTTTTACGCATTTGAGGACCCCGTAGATCCACCCCTGATACCTAGATATTATTTTCTATTATATTTTCTTGTTACAACTGCCAAATAACATTTTGCATAACTGTAAAATTGCAGGCGTATGTACCCTTAATTGACCTTGGATGGCATTGACCCCTTGGCCTTCGTAGTAACAAGTGCGTATAGTGCGTACTACGCTTTACTATGCGCCTCATTCATGCTTCCTGACCTACCGGATTCATTATTAATTACAATATAGAACTGTATACAAACCTACAATCATATTGGCTTCAATAAAATTAAACTCATAGCCTATGTTTTCTGTCCTGGGAATGCTGGGATAGATAGGCTACTATATGGGTATCGTTAGAATTTATTATATTGCTTTCCAATTTATACGTAGTAGGCCTATAAGGAAAGCTTTGTGACGGTCGAAATTTTCGATTCCGAGATTTCAACGGATTTACACGTTTTGAGGTCCCAGGAACCCAAAAAAGTGTTTTTTTACGAAATGTCTGTCTGTCGGTCGGTCTGTCGGTCTGTCTGTTCGTCGATTTCCGGGCAAACTACTCGGTGGATTTGAGTGAAATTTGGCATGTAGGTTCGCAAAAATCATGCCTCGGGACCAATTTATTTTTATTTTGGGCTAACTCAATTTGGGGGGGTTTTATCTTCAAAAAACGTCTAAAAAATTATTTCTCAATAACGGCTCAAACGATTTCTTTTAAATTTACATATATTCTAGTCGTTCTTAATGTTGATAAAATGCGGGGGGTCGCTTACCCCTTGATAGTTTAATTGCTTTTGGGGGTAAAAAAATAAAAACGACTGAATTTTAATGAAAAATGACTAAAAAATAATATTTCTGCGAAACTTTCCTATCGATGATTTCTACCTTCAGGCATGTTTTAGGTGTTAAGTTGAGTAACGAAACCGGACAGTTTGCTTTCCCAAAAACCTATTTGCTTTTGCGCAAATTTTTTTTTTTTTTTTGAAAAAATGATAGAAACTTCACGCTGAAATGCATTGCCCGCCCTGCTATTATTACTGTGCTGTAATGTGTTTTAAATATATTGAGGCTACTAATAGACAAATTGCATCTAGAAATAAGCAAGGAGCTTGGAAAACAGCCCTCCTCTGATTGGCGGGTCAATTCCCAATCCTACTACCCATGTTAATCTTTTCAAGAGAACATATCGTGTTAAATAGTTAATTTCATCGAGTTCACGAAGAAATAGCGGTGATTTATATGAATAATAATAAGTTAGACTTTAACATTAACATCTATTATTGGACTTTTAGCTCTTCATTTGAGTGTATATAATTATAAAAAATTAGAAAACCGTCATGAATAATGGCAGGCCTGGCTTTCTTATAGATGACGTCATCGTTTTACGATCCTTACTCCCTGATTGGTTGGACTACCTGCTGCCCCGTTTATTAATTGTTTATGTTTGGAGGAATTAGGGACACCGTTAAGGCCTAACCGGAGGGGGTCACGTGACTGGCCTGGAAATGTCTTTGCAGAGGGTTCGTAATATATGTTTTAAACCGCAGTGGTATAGTAAAAATCGATAGAAGGGTATAGTATACGTGTAGACATGCTTACACTATTGACTAAACCAAAAATTACAATTACATTAGGTCTAATATTTGTGCATGAAGCAATTAAAAACATACCTTTCAGAACATTTTTACGTGTCCCACAGGGAAGAAAAACCCCCAACTTTTGTAATGAAATGCACTTTAGTCAGAAGCTCAACACTTAATTTGACAGTAAAGCGCCAGAAATAGGTAAAACTGCAATTATTTGAAATAATACAAGTTAAATACGGAACAGGTACGAGACGCGGGGCTTTGTTTATAAAATGGATATTCAACGATCCCGTGGCTGGAGACCGTTATCAATATGGCTGCTAGTAGTGTAGCCTGCACAAGATAAGTACGCAATTCGGCGGGGAAATAGCCTGCACCAGCTAACTTCTAAACTACAGAGTTTTTGACCGGGTCCAGGTATCCGCTTTGCTATGCTGCAATGTGTAAGACTTTGATATTTTTTGCGTTGGATAGTTGGCTTATGGCTAACGGGTGCCTCGTAAAAGGTATATTAATGACCCCCGCCGCTCCAGTTCTATTATATTTCTATGTATTCAACGCTCAACGGTCAAGGCCACAACCCTCCGGTTTGGCCTTAAGAGCGGATCCAGCGGAAAATTTAAGGGGGGGGGGTCACAAGTTTTATGTACCATACGTTTAAAAAGTAATTTTTTTTGTTTTAAAAAAGTTGCGTTTTATTCTATTTTTTTAGGGTTTTTAACGCCTGCTTTCAGCATTTCTGCTTTAAGCAACCCTGTCAGCCTGGCGGGGGGAGTGAGTCTGTTTGTTAACTTGAGGCACCCTAAGGGCAGACTCTTTCACCTCGGGGAAAGGGGAGTTGACTAACAGGGTGGACCTCCTGATTATAGTGGATTCCGAACCACTTGGGGAACATGGTAAAGTCACACGATTAAATCGGAGGTGACCAGAACTCGACTTATACTGCCTGAGCGAGTTATCATGTCCCACCAGGTTCCCCTGCCAACGCTGTGCACACTACCAAGTTGCCGCAGTTTGAAACATGCTCTGCTCTAATGGAATCAACATGGTAAGGCCGTTGGCAAAATCTTCTACCTATTGAGATGGAGACCAATGTTCGACTTTCGGAAAATTTCATCACAACTTTTCATTTCATGACCCCCTGAGCCTAAAACCACCCTCCGTTCAAAATGTTACATACTGTATATGTATATGTACCGGTATATCAATTTTAGGAAACACTCAAACTTCCGTAAATATTATCCGATTTTGATGAAACATTAAAAAAAAAAAAATGATCATACAATTGTCTTGATAAGGGATTGCCTCCCCCCCCTTAACCTTCTCTCCCCCTCTTCTTCTCTTGTTTCTTCTCTATTTAATTTTAAGCATCAATATATTATTACAATATATATGTTAGCATGAAAAGAAGACTTTATAGTGTTATTGTTCGCCTTTGGTTTTGTTTTTATTCAATAAAGTCGTTTCTTTTCAATTCAATTCAACATTTGTTGATGATACGATAGATCTAACTTTTAATATGAAAATGAAGTGAGACGTCTTTGATTAATTATCCCCTAAAGGTATCAGGTAGAGCTAGGTATCTTTAGAGGTGTCAGACAGAAGTGCAGGTGTAGGTGTGAATGGACATCTTAATCAGTGACACTGTCTGCACCACTTAGGCCTACACTCCTCGCGGAACCTACTCGACTGCAATACGCCTGTTTAGGACTAAAGTAGGCCTTGGATGGAAAATGAGACTGATGGTAGTATGGTTGCCATTTGCGGAGGTTGTTGAAGGTGACCCCTTTACATACGTACTAAGAAGGGAGGAAGATGGCAGGAAGCAGAGGCGGCCTTAAGGGGTGGCGAACAGGGCAATCACCCGGGGCCTCAATCCATCATATCAAAAATAATCAATCCAAAATAAAGCTAGTTGACTAATATTGATTCATTCAAAACATAATTGAAAAATTCACTATCGAAACGCTCGAAGTCAGTTTTTTAATCGCATAGCACAGCACTCGGGTCAGCTCGGGAGTCGTCGGGGCATACTGTTCTGCTTAGTATTCGGGCAATATTAGGTCTAATGTTAGGCTCAATATTTGGTTACAAAGCTTAAGTGCATACGAAAAACCTACCCAAAAATAAAATATACAAAACAGCCTGGCAATTAGGTACCGGTAGCCTACTTATATAAACGACAAATTTCTCAGTTGTTACGTATTTCTCCCTCAAAACATAGCCAAGAAAAATTTCCAAGCTGTCATAATATTATTATTATTATTATGGGGAAATTGAGCGTAGGCTTACACAAAAATAACAATGCCAATAACAATGACAATGCCAAACCTGGCATTTAATGCGCAAGTTATAGCAAATTTGGTCTATTGAAATTGTACAATAATAGAAGATTTCTCATACAATAATAGGCTACATTAATTGTAATGAATTGCATTTTTACTAGGATACAGTTCACATTAAGAGAGAGATTTCAAAACATTTAATAAACTAGGAAAGGCAGTTTTTTGGAAACAAGCATTTTACCCGTTTTTTTTTTGGAGGGTAAAACCCCCCGAAATTGAGTCGCCAAGAATTAAAAAAAATGGTCTTGAGATATGATTTTTGTCAACCTATACAAGCAAAATTTCATCAAAATCAAGTCGACGGACAGACAGACAGACAGACAGACAAACAGACAGACAGACAAAGAGACAGGCAGACATTTCGTAAAAACCTCTTTTTTGGGTTCCTGGGACCTCAAAAGTGTGTAAATCCATTGAAATCTCGGAATCGAAAATTTCAACTATTTCCATTTCCTTATACTTTTTTCTTCTTTTTTTCCCCGAACTATCCTGGGATCACTTTTCAGTATTTCTTCAGGATAGTCGTGCCATATTTTCCTACTGTGGGCTAAATTCTGGTTAAGGTCTTTCTTCTTTCATCTTGCGGCTGAAGATGTGCCATGCCAACTCCTTCACAGCACTCCAAGCCACCTTTGATTGAATAATTTTGCGCACTATGTTCACATTTAGGGTTCCAACCTTGGCTTCACATGCCCTCCTCTCGTTTTCCCACCGCCGACAGTCAAAGAAATTTCCTTATACTAACGTAGCCCATTACCCTTTAATACAAATAAATAAAAATAAAATACTTCTCCATACATATGGCCGCCAGATTCGTCAAAAAAGTTTTAAACCATGAAGCCATGTCCTTAACCAGTGGTTATTTGAGCGTGAGACAACTATAGGCCAAATCCCACTGCACCGGAGCCAAAAATCCTAAATCCCCGAAAGGGATAAAGCAAAAAGAATTCTCTGTACCGGGTAACGCGTAATATGCTGATCTATATCTTAGCTCTTTTATAGGTACGCTTGGGGTGGTAGGTAGGTACATGCAATTTCGGTATCAGCCTTGTTCCTACTTTAGCCTACTTTACCCTTCAATTTTTAAACAGTAACTAGTCATTAATCATAAAAGCGATAGAAGGAAACATTATCAGGTTGCACTACAGGATGATGCATTATAAGCATAATATTGTACCGACAAAAGTGATTTACGCCGATGTTCGTTCGTCCAAGATAAGACCACCAGGTATTATAAGTTTAGGTACAGTAAGGTACCACAGCAGTACAGGCGAACGGTTTACCATGGTGAGTACATACAGGTACATAGGCTAGGTTTTTGAATTTTCTTATGTAACATACATATAGACGAATCTAGGATTTTCCCTGGGGGGGGGGGGGGCGTAGGTGGAAAGTTTAAAATGAAACTTGCATTGTACTATAGTAATAATATATTCCTACAATTATTTACAGCATTACAACAGGTCAACACTGACTATTATAGGCCTATTGACCCAAACAAAACTAAGTAAAAATTCAAAAATAAAAATACCAAAATATATTGAGACCCATTGTTTGCAGTGATATTCTTCGCCTGTAAAATTTAAGCGTTACTGCTATCAAAATGCGCAAAGCCCCACTAATTCAGGCCTATTTTTTTCAAAACAATCCCCGAACCCTCGGGCGGCTGGGACATTATGGGTTAATTTAAAAGCTGCTTACGCTCTTAAGGCGCCCATTCCATTGGCCGGCTAGGGCTATTTCCAAAAATGGTGACGTGGTAGCAGACATTCAAGACTTAGGTGACGTTTCCACCGACCTCGCATTGCAGAATGCAAATGACATTGACGGAAATTAGAATTTTTCTTTTTATAGAAATCTATTAAAATGTTTGTACTTAACATATCCCATGACGCCATTTTTTAATTTTAGTTTGTTTGTTTGTGATTTTACTGTATGATCATTGATCAATTTTAACTATGGCATAGAGGAAAATAAACATTTCCGTCAATTCTGTGGAAACCCCGCCTAAGTCTTGAATGTCTGCTACCACGTCACCGTTTTTGGAAATAGCCCTAGCCGGTCAATGGAATGGGCACCTAAGCACGGTTTTCCCCTTTTTCTAAATTTTCAAAAAAATGGGGGGGGTGACGCCAAATGAAACATCGTTTCGTTCCTTGAAAACCTATCACCACCGAGAAGAAAGTCATCAGGGAGAAGCCTAAAATGTCGGGGGGGGGGGGGTAGGTCGAGCCCCTGTGCCCCCCCCCCCAACTTGCCGCCCCTATTACAAAGTTAACCCTAGTAAACAATAGGTATCGAGTTATAGCCTACAGGCAACAGCATACCGTATATATACTAAGTATCCCGAAGCGATCAAGGGTTGAAGTTTCAGGGTTTGAGGTTTACCCCGCCCCCTCCTCTTTGTTATAGCTGTTAAGCCCTATACAGCCACCAGCTTAGTGCTGTGGTTTCTAACTTTGTCCCAATACTCTTCCGAACTGTTTGTCAGTGTTAAGGAAGTAGACTATATAAACTCATTTGACTTCTCTCACGAAAAGACCGTAGCGACTCCAGTCTGACAGCACAAAAACCTCTGTTTTTTTTTTCAAATTGCCTACGATGGCTCCGATCATATCATTGGTAAAGCCGCGGAAGGGATGCCCTCGTTTTATACTACAGAATGCACTGTTTATAGCTTTAAGGTGGTTATGACGATCGTTTGGAAAATTGCAGCATATAATAAAAGTGTCTTTACTGTACGCGGCCATGTTCAATTCAAATTAATAAAGGCTTTTTGTTCTATTACTAAGCCAATCTAGCGGAGTTAGGGCTATAGAGCCCTACCTTACAGTCAACTAGGACGACCGCCTGCTTTACTTGCCCTCCGAAGCATGGTCAAATAATGTAGCAAGTTTGGGACTCGAACCAACAGCCTTTCGGGTGAAAGTCGGAGTCTGTACCACTACTCAACGTGTCCTGACTATGTACTGACAATTCAAATGTATGACGGTGCAGTAGAGGATTCCATACCGAGACTTTTCAAGCAATTATGGGAGCTACCCTTACAAACGATGGTAGAGGAGGGGGGGGGGGGCGTCGGGCCTTACACCCCCAAGGAAATCTTTTTAAAATGTAGAATTGGTTTTGAATTTTTCGTTAGGTAATATTTTTCTCAATTGGAGACATTACTGTGGAAGGTTGCTGCCGGCTGCCAGTCAGCCATCATCCGACGGTGACTTCAAAAGAGGGGTTTTTTTCTTAAAAAAAAAATAATAAATAAGTTTAAATTTAAGAGGAAGTTTACCGATGACTTTGGCCACCCCTGGATCACTCCCATAATAGCCTGATTTATGTTTTTTCAATTTTCAATTAAGTTAGTTAATAGGCTACTTAAGTTATTACGATTTGGTCCATTCAATTGGTAGAGAACTATTTCACACACCATAGGTGTCCTTCATTTTTGTTTTTATAATTTTATATGAATTTGCTACATCGGTAAATTTCTGTCACCTTTCAGTTTCACGGAAAATCTCCAATACCAAGACGGTACCTACCGGTACTAAAAATAATCTATGAAATAGTCCACTACTACAAATTGAACAGACCATTGTAACTTGTTTTAATATTAAATGTAAAAAATGTAGCCTAAACCATCAAATTCCTTGGCGATCCAGGGGTGGGCAATGGTCAGCTTCTTAACGTGAAGTCCAATGTGATAGGGATGGACGCCGGGGCAAGGTCTCCCTGCCGAAGTCCCTGACTATCTAAGAATAAGGAGACGCTACCCTCGCACGCCGATGGAATGAGGGGGCACTTCAACTGTATTTTGTATTTGGTTAAAAATTGTTTTAGGAAAAATACACGGTTATTTATTTATTTATTTATTTATTTAGACGCCCTTACTAATAATTTCTTGCAGAATCTTCTTACTGCAGTCATCTTAACCATCTTCGTGGTGAACGCCAGCAGCAAGCCCGCCACCAAGAAGGGGGGCAACGCCCGTGACTTCAACCTCGATTGGGGGGGCTGGACCCCCTTCCGGCGAGGCGACGTTCCACCTGGAGGCAAGCCTTGGTGGGGCCCCTCTCGATCGGCTGCTGTTGAAGACTACCCCGAGCTCAGGTCTCAGCTCTACGAGGGTGACATCCTGCTGCCGTTCGAAGATGCCCGTAATGCAGTCCGAATGAAGAAGTACTTGTGGGAAGACGGGGTTATCCCATATCATTTTGCACCAGGCAACTTCAGTAAGTAGGCCAAGAGATAATGGAACAGGCCGCAGTCGATCTACATGGGTCTAAAACTAATCATATACAAATCAAATTCACAATAAGGGCTTTCACAATGTTGAAATCATCGAGTTATAGAGTTAAAAGTGTTGTCCAAGTTACCACATATCGTGGAGCTTTGGGTGTTGCAGGTTCACCGTGATGAACACGTTTGACATTCCATTAAACTATCGATCGCTGCGCCAGTTTCACTCGCTTTGACCAACTCTGGTGTGCGTTCAGCTAACACTCTGGCTAGCTGTGTTAACTTCCCTTAACACACTTACTTAGGGGTAACCATTTAACACCAACAGCATTTTCGATACTCTTAACAGTTTCGTAATAATTTTCAAAGAACGTACTCTATAAGTTCAATAGAATGTCATAGTAGTGCATGAATAGAATATACTATTATTCAGTAGAATAGAATATAATATGTGTATTGATTCATATAAGTGAAAACATAATAGGCGTTCAATCTACAAACTAAAAAAAATGCAACAAAATAACTAAGAACCGGTCCGAGTTTACTCGAACATGCTTCCAAGTAGTAGCTAGAGAAAATGAGTAATTTCATGGTAAATAATTTTCCTATAGTTAAATTTCGGGCATCTCAGGGGGGGGGGGGGGGGGGGGGTTGCCCACCTAACGTCACTGGAGGTGAGGTAAATTCTAGATAAGTCAGACCAACACATTACCACACAGCAGGGCATGCAGTGCATTTGAGCGTGAATTTTTTTATCATTTTTTCAAAAAATAATTTATTGTGCAAAACCAAATATTTTTTGGGAAAGCAACCTATCCGGTTTCGTTACTCAATTTAACACCTAAGACATGCCTGAAGGTAGAAATCATCGATAGAAAGATTTCACAGAAAAATTATTTTTTAGTCATTTTTCATTAAAATTTTATTTTTTTATTTTTTTGCCCCCAGAAGCAAACTATCAAGGGGCAAGCGACCCCCCGCATTTTGTAAACATTAATAATGACTACAATATATGTGAATTTAAAAGAAATTGTTGGAGCCGTTTTCGAGAAATAAGTTTTTTAGACGTTTTTTATGAGATTTTGAAAATAACCCCCCCCCCCCAAATTGAGTTAGCCAAAAATATAAAAAAATGATCCCGAGGTATGATTTTTGTGAACCTACATGACGAATTTCATCAAAATCCACCGAGTAGTTTGCCCGGAAATCGACTAACAGACAGACAGAGCGACAGACAGAGCGACAGACAGAGCGACAGACAGAGCGACAGACAGAGCGACAGACAGAGCGACAGACAGAGCGACAGACAGAGCGACAGACAGAGCGACAGACAGAAATTTCGTAAAAACCACTTTTTTGGGTTCTTGGTACCTCAAAACGTGTAAATCCATTGAAATCTCGGAATCGAAAATTTCGACCATCACAAAGCTTTCCTTATACTGCGTACAAATTGGAAAGCAATAAAACACTACAAACCTATATAGCTTAAAACAATATGCCATGTGAAGCAATAAAAAGTTGTAGGTAGCAGTTTCAGTACTATCTGCACTGAGAATGCTTATGATCTCAATGACTAGAGATTACCTAAACCCGCCAGAAAGCAAGCATACTGGTCTGATAGAAGTTGGCGTTTGGGTGACACGGTTGTTCAACGGTTTCGCGAATATCTTCTGCTTCTGACTCTACAGCCCTTAATGAGCTTTGGCCTGCTTGACAACAATCGTACCGTCATCTCGGTTTTGTACAACGCTCCACCATCTACGGTCTCCCAACTTGCGAAGGTCAGTCTCCAACTCATCGAGTACTTTTCGAAGATGTCCCATCAGTCGTCTTCTTGTCATTCTTGCTTTGTAGGCGCATGTTTCGGCATGCAGTCGTCTGACATTCTTACGACGCATCCCAGCCATCTTAAGAGTTGCGCAAGCATGCTGGCTTGATGGAAGTTGGAATTTGGGAGAGACCGTTATTGTAGGGCATACCATGGCGACAAATATAGTTTTTGCAGGTTCAGCTTTCTGAGCTATGAAAATTGTAATCTGAAAAGGATTCCTGCGCAGAAAGGAAAAAGGTGATTTGATTTCATATCATATTGTGATTCATGTTCTAGGTGCAAACATGACTTCTACAGTTCTTCGAGCGATGCGAGTTATTGAAAATAAGACTTGCGTTAGATTTGTCGCAAAGGAAAAGTACCATGGAACTCACATAGAGCTGAGAAGTATTCCACAGAGAGGTTGTTACGCCATCATTGGCTTCAGGCCTGGCAAAACAGAACCCTTGCCCGTCAATCTTCAAGTAAGTACCGTAAATGTCTACTGTATTTCTTTACATCTCATTCACAACCCACTTTTAATTTATATAGATCGCAGTGGAGCCTACCCAGAGACACGAACAGTTTTATCAATATTATAGTAATACTACGATGAGTTGAGTCACAGAAATATATCAAGGTAAGTTCACTGAGGCATACTGAGTAAGTGTTACGTGGCAAACAGTCTGCTTACGTCTAATTTGTAAGATGACTGTTGTTCGCGTAAAACTTGGGCAGTATGCCTCAGTCAACTTACCGTGATTTTTCTGCTGTGATGTTTGGCTCAACTCCCTCGCCATCATTGAATAACCCTGGCACAGTACCTACTAGACCAGGGTTTCCCAACCTGTGGTCCACAGACATATACCAAGTGGTCCACGGCCAATGTATGGAATAAGAGAATAAAGCAGCTGAGTATTTGGAAATTTGAAAAAAAATAAAGTCTTAGCACTGAACTATAAAATATATAAAATATACGACTGATGTCAGTCCTAACATTTCATCAAATATTATCACGTAATTGCAGGCACAAACTACTTGATCTTGGTCCTAGAGTTTAATGATTTTCCTGTCACAACCATGGTGGTTCACGGAAAATCTTAAAATAATCTAGTGGTCCACGGACAAAAAAGGTTGGGAACCCCTGCCTGTACTAGACGAAAAGTCTACTGATTTTAAATGTTTTCTTGCACGGTTGCATAATCATAAAACGGAAGGAAATGAATGATGGAGAAAACTTCTACTAATTTCTATGCTAAAGCGATAGCGTATAGGTGAATAGGTCCTACCTATAGATATGGTATTAAATAACGTAGGCCTACTTCACGAGCAATCACGCATAGACACGTAGCTCATCACCAAGACAAATAACACTTAGTAGGCTACTCAAAAGTTTCGTTTTGTTTCAGTACCCTGAATGTCTCAATAGTATTGGCATAATCGAGCACGAGCTACTTCACGTCGTAGGCCTACTTCACGAGCAATCACGCATAGACACGAAGCTCATCACCATGACAACTAACACATAGTAGGCTACTCAAAAGCTTTGTTTTGTTTCAGTACCCTGAATGTTTCAATAGTATTGGCATAATCGAGCACGAGCTACTTCACGTCGTAGGCCGACTACACGAGCAATCACGCATAGACACGGAGCTCATCAGCATGACAACTAACACATAGTAGGCTACTTAAAAGTTTCGTTTTGTTTCAGTACCCTGAATGTTTCCATAGTATTGGCATAATCGAGCACGAGCTACTTCACGTCGTAGGCCTATTTCACGAGCAATCCCGTATAGACATGTAGCTCATCACCATGACAACTCACACATAGTAGGCTACTTAAAAGTTTCGTTTTGTTTCAGTACCCTGAATGTTTCCATAGTATTGGCATAATCGAGCACGAGCTACGTCACGTCGTAGGCCTATTTCACGAGCAATCCCGTACAGACATGTAGCTCATCGCCATGACAACTCACACATAGTAGGCTACTTAAAAGTTTCGTTTTGTTTCAG
The DNA here is from genome assembly GCA_963971405.1 of Psococerastis gibbosa. NCBI lineage: Eukaryota > Metazoa > Arthropoda > Insecta > Psocodea > Psocidae > Psococerastis > Psococerastis gibbosa. The sequence goes on along the minus strand of OZ020491.1, from coordinate 4,091,209 downwards.
TACCCTGAATGTTTCCATAGTATTGGCATAATCGAGCACGAGCTACTTCACGTCGTAGGACTACTTCACGAGCAATCACGTATAGACAGAGACGAACACGTAACTGTTCACTATGATAACATAGACAAAACATATTGGTCAGAGTTTTCCAAGGTAAAAGGGAAGGAGGTGTCAACTTTTGACCTGCCTTATGACTACAAGAGTATCATGCATTATCCAACATGGGCCTTCTCACAAAATGGAAAACCTACCATAACGGCTAAGGTATTTTATTTATTTATAACCGTTCGGGGGTACCCTGGGCAACGCCAAGAGGAAACATCTAGCAGCAAATCCTTTCACCATCCAGAAAAGAGACCAAAGAGTTCAACGACCTGGTGGGTGTACACCGACCATGGCGTTAGGTTGACAGAAACTAGGAGTCTCTACTTCGGACTCGAAAAACTAAACTAAACATTTATTTATTTTGAAAAATATTACAACAGGACAATGTCCCTTAGACGGAATACATATGCCATTTTAGGGGGGAAATTAATTGGCGATCACCATGGCAATTGTAGTCATGATAACTATACTAGCGTAATTTTATTCTAATGCAGTGGTTTGCGTTCCCCCCTGCATGCTTAGGCGCGGTTTCCATCGACCTGCTAGTGCTAAATACAAATACGGTGGTGACGTGGTAACAGACATTCAAGACTTAGGCGGGGTTTCCACCAACCTCGCATTGCAGAATGCAAATGACATTGACGGAAATTTGAATTTTTCTTTTTATAGAAATCTATTAAAATGTTTGTACTTAACATATCCCATGACGCCATTTTTTAATTTTAGTTTGTTTGTTTGTGATTTTACTCTATGATCATTGATCAACTCTAACTATGGCATAGAGTAAAACAAACATTTCCGTCAATGTCATTTGCATTCTGCAATGCGAGGTCGGTGGAAACCCCGCCTAAGTCTCGAATGTCTGTTATCACGTCACCGTATTTGTATTTAGCACCAGCAGGTCGGTGGAAACCGCGCCTTATCCCGTTGACTCTTCAGAGAATTCATCCACCCTCGGGGCCAGTTTCCCAAATCGAAGACAACAGAGGGCCCTGCACAGAAAATAATGTGTTTTTCCCTTATCCCGGCTCAAACTTGGTCTACTACAAAATAAATCCATGATACGTCATTGCGGTCACCAAAATTCCCCAAAGGCCCATAAAGATGATTTCCAAAAAGGGAAAAACATTTTTTGGTTTGCTCATGAAAGAATAAAGCATCGACCAGATCCCTTTACATATTGCTGACGAATGTCATTCATTGATTTGACTTTCTAATTAATGGACACATTTTTCATATTTTTAGGGTCATCCCAAAATGGAATTAGGCCAGAGGAAAGGGCCTTCACCTATTGACATTCAGAAAGTTCTAAGAATGTACAACTGTTCAGGAGTTTACCACTATTACTGATTGTAGAAATGTGGATTTTTATTAATTATTATTGTGCAATAATATTACAATAAGATTAAATAATTTTCTGTTGTATTTTGATAATGTTATTTACGTGTTAAATTAGGTAGGTACCTATGTTATAGTTTCTGATAATTTTAGTCTCCAAGACACATAGACTCAGATAATGCCCAGGAATCATTTTAAGAGGGGCCGATATGGAAATTTTTAACAATTTTTCCTATGTATGTTTAGCTAGTTTAGCTGTTATAGTTAGTAAAGTACGTGTAGCCCTTCGGTGCTAAAGCTCGCTGAATATAAAGAAGTTTCTTGGGCAATAATGATACAATGGGATTAAAACATTATCTGTTGGATTTTGTTAATGTTATTAATGCGTTGAATTAAGTAGGTAACCTATGTAATAGTTTCAGATGATTTTAGTCCCCAAGACACATGGACTCAGCTGATAATGCCAAGGAATCATTTTAGGAGGGGGCCGAAAATCTTTCACATATTTTTCCTAGTTTAGATTAGCTAGTAAAGTAGCCCTTCGGTGCTAAATCTCGCAGAATATAAAGATGTTTCTCATTTCATTATCATTTCATACATAAAATATTTTTCGACGCAAGTACGAAGGAAAATTTTCATCAATAATAATAATAATGATTACTTGCCTGGCTCTGGTGCCTATGTACCTGCATTGTGTAGACCAGGGGTTCCCAACCTTTTTTGTTCGTGGACCACTGGATTATTTCATGATTTTCCGTATGCTTTCCATGGCTGTGACAGGAAAAGCGTCAAATTCTAGGACCAAGATCAAGTTGTTTGTACCTACAATTAACCTGCGTGCTAATATATTTGATTAAAATGTTAGGGACTGATATCAGTTAGATTTTATGGTTCAGTGCCAAGACATACTGTATTTTATTTCAAATTTCCAATAACTCAGCTGTTTTATTTTCTTATTTCTTAGTTCCCTCCGTGGACCACCTGATATATGTCTGTGGACCACCGGTGGTTCATGGACCACAGTTTGGGAACCCCTGGTGTAGACTATTGTAATCATGTACATACATTTATTTAATTTATTTGATGGAAATTCATTATTGTTCTTTTCTTTTTTATACTTTAGTATAAGGAAAGCTTTGTGGTGGTCGAAATTTTCGACTTCGAGATCGAGGTCCCTTCTTATTTAATAAAGGATTAGTTGGACTTACATTACCTGCTGCTATAGTCACTAATGGGCCTCATAGTCATCGAACAATTAGGGCAGTGCAGTAGGCACAGTAACGTCTGTAGATATTATCCGATTTTGATTAAACTTTGCAAAAAAATTGATCATACAAATGTCTTGATTGCCTTCGTTAACCAGCTAGATCCGCCATTTTGTTCCAAGATGGTGGCCAATTAAAAACTTATATAATTCATATCTCAGATAATATTGATCACAAAGAAATGAAATAAAATCTATCTGAAAGCCCGTTTTATTATCTATGATAATGGTAATTACCAGTTTTTACGACAAATCAACGATTTCAAGATGGCGCCCAGTCGTTTGAAATTTGGAACACAAGAGTGTTTTGTGTGTTAAGGCGCCCATTCCACCGACCGGTTAGGGCTATTTACAAAACAGTGACATGGTAGCAGACATTCAAGACTTAGGCGGGGTTTCCACCGACCTCGCATTGCAGAATTGACGCCATGTCATTTGCATTCTGCAATGCGAGGTCGGTGGAAACGTCAGCTAAGTCTTGAATGTCTGCTACCACGTCACCGTTTTTGTAAATAGCCCTAGCCGGTCGGTGGAATGGGCGCCTAATGTTGTGGTCGAGAAAATAATGAATTTTGTCTTTTTAATTAGATGCAACCGGGCTCACAAGGAAGGACGCTCAAGAAAGAACCGTCTGGAAACGCTGCAGCCCTGCCGCAGGAAGTAGGAGGTAGGAAGTAGGCTATGAGTAAAAGTAGCATATATAGCGTAAGGCGCCCATTCCATTGACCGGCTAGGGCTATTTCCAAAACGGTGACGTGGTAGCAGACACTCAAGACTTAGGTGGCGTCTCCACCGACCTCGCATTGCAGAATTGACGGAAATGTTTATTTTCCTCTATGCCATGGTTAAAATTGATCAATGATCATACAATAAAATCACAAACAAACAAACTAAAATTAAAAAATGGCTTCATGGGATATGTTAATTACAAACATTTTAATAGATTTCGATAAAAAAAAAACATTTCCGTCAATGTCACTTGCAATCTGCAATGCGAGGTCGGTGGAGACGCTACCTAAGTCTTGAGTGTCTGCTACCACGTCACCGTTGTTGGAAATAGCCCTAGCCGATCAATGGAATGGGCGCCAGAGGAAAAGTGGGGTCTGCGCTTGCATGAAATCACCCTACACCTCTGATCGGCCGGAGCCGAAAGGGATTTTTATACTCACAAGCCTTTCCTCCTCCTGGTTTGGATACCCCTGATGTCACGCCAAACACCCGCAATTATCCGGGACCGGCCCAGTAAACGGGCTCTGGGACCACGGCATCATCGAAGAAGATGGCCGAATCAAGTAAATGACGTCATTTTATACAGGAAAGTAACGAGACGGGATTACCACAACTCGATGAGTTATCATATAGTACGGACTTACAGTATATCTTAATTCTCGGGTCTATAATTAATCATATATGAATGATATTAAACAATAGCGACTTTTGAACTTTTGAAGACTGATTGGTGAAGAATTAAATTTTGGTCCATTTTGGGGTTCAAGAATATAGCTTGAGAGACAAGGGGTAAGTGTAAACATCAATTAATAATCATGATAAGTCAATTGTAGAGCTGTCAAAATTTCAGGACAAACATAATGCATTTATCTCAACATTTTGATATTATGATTTGTAGGTACCTCTTCCTAACACTGATTTGGCACAGTTATTGAATTCGACTTGAACAAAAACGATTGTTGTGGTAGTCCCAAGGAAGGAATTCAAGCACTATGGCCAATTGGCGTAAGTCAAGGCCACATGTCATGTTTCGAAGTGTAGAGGAGCAATTCTGCTAATGTAAAATGCCTAAAATGGCTACCGGTAATAATTTGTCTGCATTTGAAATTAAATATTTATTTATTTATTTTTTATTTTCCCTAAATTTATTCAATTATATCTTAGTTTAAATGGTGATTTGTTAAATATATAATAAAAATAATAATAAAGTCTTTATTGAAAAATAATAATGATGCAGGGAACCTTATTTGTTCCCGGAGCCATATTTTAAGGTCGGAGCCACTCATGAACCTTCGTGGAGCCATTGATTTAATCCGCACTGCTGGGGAGGCGATTATCATAGGTTAATTTCATTTTATGTATTGTAGTAGGTCTATTTAAACTGGGGAAATGACGAAAAAAGGGAAAGTATGAAGAATTTCAGTCAGGGTGCAAATGTGGCCGGATGATGTTGACTATGCATCACAAATCGTAGGGGGTCGGGGGTGTCTTCCCCCGTGGAAATGTTTAAAATAGCATTGGAAAATAGTAGGGGCTTAGTATACATTTCATACAGGTATATGGTTCCATATTGGAGCCAGCCCATGTAGGCCCTCTGGGGCAATTCCGGCTCCGAAACCATGGGTTTCCGACCAGTGGCCTAGGGCCCTCTTTTACACCTAAAATGCGAAGTTGGGGTACTCCGATCTACTGTTATAAATAAATATTGACTTTTTTCTATTACTAAGCCAACCTAGTGGAGTTAGGGCTATTAACTCTCTCGCTCAACTAGGAAAGCCCGGGACCACCTGCTTTTCATGCTCTCCGAAGCATGGCCAGAAAATGTAGCAAGTGTGGGACTCGAACTAACAACCTTTGGGCTGAAAGTCGAAGTCTGTACCACTACTATATATATCCTAAAACACTGTACATATTGCTTGAAATCAAATGTTTCTGCGAGCTGGTCAGGAATAGTCATGTTGCAAGAGAACTAGAAACAGAAAGGAAGAAAGAAAGAAAGAATGAAAATGGTCTTCATTTTCCACATGGGCGAATTTTGGGCCTCTTCACTCTTACAGTGAACTCATAATGTTAAATTAAATATTACACAATGTTTTACAATATAAAAAAAATGTACACATTTAACTGAATTAAAAAAGAAAAAGCTTAATACACAAAAAATGTAACTAAAACTAAACTAAAAGTGACCAGTTACGGAGGACTTGAGTTACAAAAATCGCATATATACTTTATACAGTTGAAAAATATTCCGCTTGACAGGGTCCACCTAACCTTTGCAGTTAGGGAAAAACACACCTGCTGGGCGTGTTGTGGACAGCAGCATCCCAAATAGAGTAGGTATTGGTAAAGTAATTATCATAAATAAATAAAACTAAAACAACAAATAAAACCAGAGCTATGTTCACTTATATTATATGCAGTGTATATATATGTATGTACAATATATATATATATTATACTTTTAGCGTGACGTCACACGAAGTTGAATTACAGCGGATGAATATGAATATACATTTATACATAATATGCATAAATAATTGTCTATGGACTCATATGTATAAAATACGTCTACTGTTCGCCCAGAAAAGTTTGCAAATGTCCATGAAAATATCCCTTAATGCTTTACCAAGTCGGGGACAAGCCCCGCCTCTCCATGTAAATTCCCTATGCTGCATTTTCAAATCAGATAGAACTACTTTGCATGTGTTTGTATACACAAAACTTACGGGGGTTCCATTCCAAATGTAATGCATTAAGGTCACAAGTGGACATTGCTTTTTTTTTCAGCTAAAATTGTCGATCTGTTGCACTTTTTACGAATTCACGACTCCAATGTCAAAATTAAAATTAAAATTTTCTGAATGTTAGTTAATTGTCTTCAACTACTGTAGCAACGTAAGTGGAACGGTTTTAGGATCATCATCATAGAACAAAATCAAAGCAATATTTATTGTTATAAATATTATTAGTGATGCGTTTCTTGAATTTGAGAAATTTATAAAATTTTCATCGTGCCATACTGTGTTATAAAATGGATCAACTTGAAAGTAGACAGTTAATATCGAAGTTAAGGGCATTCAGACCACAGAAAAGAGTGATAAGTCTTACCAAAGGAAGTAGGCCTAGTAAGAGGAAGCAACTGAAGCAACATTTCCGCATGAACCATTTGGTAAGGCAAGCAAATTCACTAGGAGGCATGAATGATGATCTTAAACCTTTGCGAACTATTTAAGGAAGTTGAAAGTTATATTTAAGATATATATATACAGAGTCTAGGAGTCCGTCGAGGTATAAAATCATCAAAAATATAAAGGAAAGAAGACGTCAAAAATAGTACAATAATCTCGACGAATGTGATGAAAGTATGATAAGGAACCCCATAATTATGTATATTCATCCTAGGATGATTGCTGACTGTTAAGCTTGGACACCCTGCGACAAGAAATAATAGAGCTTGATGGTCGTTACCAAATGCCCAAGGAGAGCCTCCGCGTATTTATCACTAGGCGTCTTCATTTCAGGTAAAATAAAAAACACAACCAGTCGGTTGAGGAGGCTATTATAAATACACGCATCAGAAGTGCAGCAGAAACAAAGGAGTCACAATTTAAATGCTGTGCAGATTTAAGATGTTTGACAAAATACAACGTCTTGGTCGAGTCGCCACGCACGCTTTCTTGGCGTTATAGGTATTTACAAGGAATCCGAAACGCCAGGTCTGAAGGAAATCGCATTGTATACCTTGACGAGACCCTTATTGGTGTGATACACAGAAACTTTATTCTGTGCCCTGAACGTTCTTAAGTTAACTTTCTACTTTCAGCAAGTCGATCCATTTTATAACACAGGTATGGTAAGATGAAAATTTTATAAATTTCTCAAATTCAAGAAACGCATCACTAATAATATTTATAACAATAAATATTGCTTTGATTTTGTTCTATGATGATCCTAAAACCGTTCTACTAACGTTGCTACAGTAGTTGAAGACAATTAACTAACATTCAGAAAATTTTAATTTTAATTTTGACATTGGAGTCGTGAATTCGTAAAAAGTGCAACAGATCGACAATTTTAGCTGAAAAAAATAAGCAATGTCCACTTGTGACCTTAATGCATTACATTTGGAATGGAACCCCCGTAAGTTTTGTGTATACAAACACATGCAAAGTAGTTCTATCTGATTTGAAAATGCAGCATAGGGAATTTACATGGAGAGACTTGGTAAAGAATTAAGGGATATTTTCATGGACATTTGCAAACTTTTCTGGGCGAACAGTATATGAATAATATACATATGAGTCCATAGACAATTTGGATAATATGAATAATTATGTGAAAATATGTGACATTTTCAACCATGGAATGTTATGGCCAGCAACATGCCCGGTAGTTGCGCTTATTCCTTATTGAGAAATAGATAAGATTGGGTGGACCCAGGATCAGAGGATAGAGGATAGTTCATTCCTTCTGTGTCAAGTCTCAATAATCTATGACTCTCGCGAATTCTGGAAGTCCAGTTCTCTACAAAACTGGACTGCGCTCTGGACTACTTTCTATGCGACTTTAATATGCCTCAATTAATTCAGGTTACCGATGTACAGGTTTATTAGGTCCAAAAAGTATCGTTTTGTGTTACAGGTCTCAATGCAAAAAGCATTATCCAATTACACAGTGGAATTGAAGTATCTGAAACCAACGACAAGTCTCAATACCAGAGTAAAATACTGTCAAGAGTTCAAGTTTTCGACGAAGTCAACATTCATAAATATTATTAGTTAAATATTAGGCATTGATATTGATATGCTATTTGATAGGAAGCTAAAATGAGCATATTTACATGGATTTCAGTACTAGCATCACTGAGCATTTTAACAGAACTAAACGTTGCGGATACAACGCCGAAACGTGGAACAGTAAACAGAAATAGAATCAAGGACAAGACTAATGGAGATATTTTTAATATTGCTATAAGCTCCAGGAAGCTTCTCTATGTGGGAGAAGATATTAACGGCGTCAGCGCATACGATAATGATAGGTTATATTTTGGAACGACATACAAGGGCCTTTTCGAATTCAACGTTGCTAGAAACAGCCATAAACTAGTAGCGTTCATAAATGGTCGAGTTAACGCTGTTGCCACTTTGAGCAAAAAAGTGTATTTTGGGGCTTCCGATGATAATCTTTATGAGTATGACCCGCAGACAGGGACTTTCAAAAGCGTGGTTAAAGGAGATTCAGATGTAATAAGCCTTGCAGCGTTAGAAAATGATTTATACTTTGGGACGCAATCCGGTGGGTTATTTCTCTACAATCCAACTAAGGGTGTGAATAGGCAAGTAGCTGTTTTGGGTATGAATGGTTATGCAATCAATACAATAACTGCTGGGAAAGGAAAAGTTTATTTCGGCTCGATGAACGGGAGACTTTTTGAATTTGACCCAAATGTAGGCATTCATAAAGAGTTGGCGGACGCATATGAAAGCGTACATGGGATCGCAACAGCGAACGATCTGGTATACTATGGTTCTGCTGATAATCTGTTATATGAATACAACCCAGTCACTACGCAGCGTAAAATTGCTGCTAGAGCCAATGAAGGTATTCGCTCCGTTATAGAATTTGAGAATAAAATTTACTTTGGGTCTTTAGATGATGCTCTGCATGAATATAATCCACAAACGGGAAAACATACAATAGTGTCCAGGATAGGATCAGACAAATTGAGTCTTGCTGTCATGAATAAGAAAATTTATATTGGCTCACAGTATAACAACCTCTTAGAGTATGACCCGAAAGGAAATAGCAGTAGAGTTGCTCTTCACTTAAGCGAAAATATTAATGGCCTGGTTGGTGTGAACAATAAAATATATTTTGGCACCGAGTTTGGGACTTTATATGAATACGACATAGCCACAAACCAAGGAAAAATTGCAGTATTCATTGGTACAGGTCATTGGGATAATATATATGAATTGGCTACAGTCAATAACAAGGTTTATTTCGGGTCACAAAATGATAATTTATACGAACTAGACCCGAAAAGTGGCGTATACAAGAGTGTGGCCTACGTTAATGCAGACATATATTCATTAACTGTATATAAAGATAAAATTTACTACGGAACACTATTTGGGAATTTATACGTCTACACTCCATCCAATAATGAGAACAAATTCATTAATAATGTTGGCCGTGATAATCAGGTCGATGGGGTGACTGCGTTGAATAATAAAATTTACTTTGGAACTATCAAAGGTGAACTATATGAACATGATCTTACTACAGGTCAGCAAGTTCAAAAAGTTGCTCAAGCTACTGAAGGTATAAAAGGGGTGACATCATTAAATAATAAAATATACTTTGGATCATTGGATGATAATCTCTATGAGTATGATCCTAAGACGAAGCGGCAGACGAAAGTAGCAGATTTGGAACAAGATATACACTCAGTCATCGCAATGGACAACAAAATCTTCTTTGGAGCAGATGATGGCAAGCTTCATGTGTACAACCCTGCAACCAACCACCACAAAGCGGTTGCTGACGTTTATTATAAACTTGGAGGACTGACAACGTACAACAATAAGGTTTACTTTGGGTTAGAAAGTGAAGATCTTTATGAATACTACGAAAAAGCCGATCTGAGAGGTGTTATACAATCGAGCAATATTCTGTCACTTAAAGACACCAGTGACGAAGCAATTTTGAATGAGCTGGCTTATTATAACCCGGCATTGGATGTTTCTCAAGTAGAAATAGTTGAAAAAACCAAATTTTCAGCAATAATTAGAGCAAAAAAGGCAAGCAATAAGTATTTTGAGGAGAAGGAAATAATGTTTCGCGTTAAGAATGACAGTGATGATGTTGTAAAATTATACGATTTAGTGAGGAGAGCTTTATATCTATCTTACAAAGAAGATAACGATGGGGGAACTTTGAAACGCCTGAGAATCAACCTAGAAGATTTGAAATTTTCAAGCGTACTAGCTTCCAAAATAGGGCTCCCCACGTACCACAGAAAAATTACGAAAATATGTTTTGGCACAACTATTCTGGAAAATAACGGAGCAAAAAACCAAATCTTGAAAACCCCACCTTGCAAATATAAGAAGGAGACGATTATAAGGGCACAGATACTTAAAGGTTTCAACCGGTTTCATAATGATTTGCGACCAAAAGCGACTGAAATTCAAGAGCTAGAGTCGTATATGTTAGGTGGAGACGAATGGCCTTTTACGTCGGTGTCAGTAGACGAGAAGACCCCGCAAGATGTGAAATTGGAAACAGGCCAGCATGGTGATTATGGTATTTGGAATTCAATATACGAAGAAGGAGACACGAGGAATTTGAGTAAGGAGTTTGATCTTTCAAATACTAGGGCTCTTCTTTACACAAAGTCCTTAGCTTTGGAATTGCCACAACAAGAAATTGACGTAAGTCCTCAGAATCAAATTAAACTAACTGCTTCATTAGAGGAGAGGACTGGTCATGTATTTGTAAATTTGAAACAAACCATTCGAGGTCATGTTGAGGCTCAAGGAAGAAATGTTTTTAATGAAAGGGTTTATTTTAGAATACCGATCAAAAAGGTTATGGAGAAGATAAAGCAGAATGATATGTTGCCGAAAGAACTAGTCATTAATGGTGATGATAGTGTTAGTTTTAATGGGGTTGCGGATGTTACTTTGAGGAAGAAAATGGATGCAAGTATCAAATTGAGTTGAGTCAATTGTTGAAGCAGCATGGTGATTTGGGATTAACATAATATCGGGGTTTATTCAATTGTTTTATACAAATGAGTGCAAAATGAGCGGGAAATTCAAATTGATAAATTAATCCTAGGCTATATTTTTGGTGAGTTTTCAATTTTTCTCCCTTAGATGTAGACACTTATCTTCCCCCTTAATGCCGCTTGCGCAGCGTGGAGGGTTGCCCCGGTCGGATGCTAACGCCTTGAACTCGGCCATTGTCTTCCCTCTTACTCCGGCGAGTTGTTCAATCCTTTCCTCGAGGGTTGTCCTCGGTCTGCCGATGGGTCTTCTTCCTTCATCCTATGGACGTGGCCGAACCATTGCTGCTTGTCTGATGCTGTCATTTCGGATTCGGTCCCACCTTCTTCGACCAGCAATCCGTCTTAGACACTTCATCTGAGTCGCGTTTATTTTACTCAGATCACTTGTTGTAGGTGTCCAGCTTTCGCTCCCATAGAGGAGAATCGGTTCCAAGAAGACTTGTTGGACTCTGGTCTTTGTCTTCCGTTCGACTATTCTCTTGCCGAAAAAGGTGTTGTATTAGATGTAAGTAGACACGTTAATTAAAATTCTTATACTATTTCAAAACTCTACCTAAACCTACATTTCAGGGTTTATTAGTAATTCTTTCAATTATAAAACAATGCAACCATTCTCTTGTATTCCATTAATTTATTAATTTCCCGAGCATATTTTAACACCGTCACGCGACACCTAAAAAAAAAGTTTTTAATATTTTTTTTTCATTGAACTAATTGATAAATTCTTCAAACCATACAGGTTTACATCTTCTTCTTCTTCCGGCTCTACAGCCCTTGGTGGGCTTTGGCCTGCTCGACAACACTCCTCCATTCTTCTCGGTTTTGCACAACGCTCCACCATCTGGAAACTCCCAACTCGCGAAGGTCATTCTCTAACTCGTCCTTCCAGCGGTTTCTTGGCCGTCCTGGCAGTCGTCTTCCCGTCATGCTTGCTTTGTACATTTTTCGTGGCATGCGTTCTTCAGACATCCTTACAACGTGTCCCAGCCACCTTAATCGCTGTGCTTTAATGAACCTTACTATGTCTTCTCCGTTGAGAGCGGCGTCGATTTCAGCGTTGTTTCTTATACGCCATTCTCCGTACTCGTAAAGGGGTCCATATATCCTCCTTATTATCTTTCTTTCGAGTACACGTAGTTTGTTGGCATCGTTTACAGTGAGATTCCAGGTTTCCGATCCGTATGTTGCAACTGGTCTTATAAGGGTTTTGTATATTCGTAGTTTTGTGGCTCTAGAGATAGGTCTTGACTTGAGCAATTTTAGGTTGGCAAAATATGCTCTATTGGCTGCTGTTATTCTTCTGTCTATCTCTGCGCTAGTTTTGTTGTGATTGTTTACTTCTGCACCAAGGTAGATGAAGCTCTTTACATTCTCGAAAGCCATTCCTTGTACAGTCAGGTTGTCACTTCTCCGTCTCCTTTCTAACGCTGACATTACTAGATACTTACTTTTTGAGACATTTATTTCTAGTCCAGCTCTACTCGCCTCTACACATAGTCTAGCAAGTATCTCTCCTAGTTGCTTCCCATTTTTAGTGATTATGACTATGTCATCCGCATATGCGCAGATCATTTGTGACTTGTATACAATTGTCCCACTCTCTACTATATTCTGTAACGCTGCTTGCAGTGCCAGGTTGAAAAGTGTAGCTGAGAGGGCGTCTCCTTGTCGTACCCCTCTGCCGAGTGGGAATTCTTCTCCACATCGTCCGTCTATTATTACACTGGCTACAGGTTTACATACAACAATTTATTTCGGGGGGGGGGGGGGGTCCGGACCCCAAGGACCACCCCCTGGGCGTTAATTAAAATTCTTATAATATTTCAAAACTCTACCTTAACCTACATTTCAGGGTTTATTAGTAATTCTTTCAATTATAAAACAATTCAACTATTCTCTTGTATTCCAATAATTTATTAATTTCCCGAGCATATTTTAACACCGTCACGCGGCACCTAAAAAAAAAATTTTAATATTTTTTTTTCATTGAACTAAATGATAAATTCTTCAAACCATACAGGTTTACACACAAAAAATTATTTCGGGGGGTTTCGGGGGGGGGGGGGGGTCCGGACCCCATGGACCAGCCCCCTGGGCACGGCCATGTGCATAGGAGAGTTGGGACATTCACTCCCGCTACAAATCTCTGGGACAATCTGCCACGTCTTTTCAATGGCTGGTCATAGGAGGTGTGGCAGGTGGGACCTGGAATTCAAAAATATATTTTAGGCGGGAAGCGAATGAAGCTGCCATCTCCCCTAGGGGCCGTCCATTAACCACGTGAGGTTCGAAGGGGGAGGGGGGTTCGGCAAAAATCACAAAATATCAAAAAGGGGGAGGGGGGTATAGTAAGATATCACGTGTGTTTATTTTTTCGTCAAATGCATGATCGCATGATTACACGCATGATTATCCCTTCCTGCAATATTGTTTTTATGCCAGTCAAAAACAACCTGCACCCTTTCTGTCCAGACATTTTTATCATGGTCCTTAATTTTCAACAATAGAATAAAATAAAATAATACTTTATACCTGTATTTATACTTAGTGCTGGGGTAGACAATGTAAACTGTGCTTAAAAAAGGTTACAATATATTATTTACTTACTTACTTACTATTTAAAAATAATGTTATAAAAAATTTAAGATTCTTTGTAGGTACTAAAAAATACACGTGATTTTGGGTGGGGGGGGGGTAGTCTTAAACCTCACCACGTGTCACCAAGGGGGAGGGGGGTTAAAATGTTTTAAAAAAACATCGCTTGATTAAGATTAATGGACGGCCCCCTATATATAACTCTAGCCAGGAACCCGTGATCTAACGTTGGCTACAGAGATATGTCGCAGATTTGGGGGAAATACTTCTAATTCTATGTGGCCAAACGTCTGCTGCATTGAGTCAATGCTAAGCTTGGCTTAACTTGTTCATTATCGCTTGTAGCTGGGGTGGGTTAACATCGAGGACGTATACCAGTTGGCTAAAATTCTTGCGGAAACAATGCCAATGATGTGTGAAAATCCATGGGGTCGTAGGCAAGTTTGAATGGGCCACAATAAAGTAGGCGTAAAAGCTCTGAAACTCTTTAAAAGAATTATAATAATAGTCAAACAGTGAGTGATGGGAGATTATAAATATGACCTATGTAACTAATAATTAAATTAAATTAATGTAGCTGAACGCATAGGGTAGGCTAAACATTGTATGATGCGAATAAATATAATTTTATATCACATGTGAAATATAATATTTATGAAGGGGGAAAGTATCTATTTATACTTTTAGTATTTAAATATAATATAATAAGAATTAAAATGTCCTTTCTATTTTATTACTATACCAACCTACAGTGCAGTTCGGGCCCATTTAAGTAGTACCAACAACAACAACAAAAATGAAATCAATTCATTGCAACTTGTGGCCACAAGTAAATAACTGGCCACCATCTTGAATAGTTCGATGGATTAATTTTTTTTTCCAGAATATTGATAGCAATGCACAAACATCCATTTTGCGATTTTTTCTAATTTGCTAAATGAAGCCGAATAATTTTGGTCTTCAATGCCTTGCAAGGTAATACCGTATCTCATGTCGCAAGTACGAGATGAGACACGAGGTATCTCGCGCCTCATGTGCATCACTAATTGCCAGATACTGAAGTCGCTAGTCGCTACATGAGCGTGTGGCCGCAGGTCGAGTTGTTACCAGTGACAGATGTTATTAGATGACTAGGTGAAGATGGAGTTGTTTTTCTTGTATGTTAGTTGATTATAGCAAGGGCGTAGCCAGAAATTTTTTTCGGGGGGGGGGGGTCCATCTGACGTCACATGAGGTGAGATAACCTCAATATATTTAAAAGTCCATTCTATCTAGTGTACACTGCAAATATTTCGGGAGGGATTCGGAACCCCTGGACCTCCCTCTGGCTACGACCTTGGATTCTAGCATAGCAATTGGCTATTTTATGGAAACACAGTGTTTCTTGTTGGAATCTCTGACTTGTAGCAACTTATCAAAGTGAACAATATGAACACTGTACATCCTGCTGCTATGTGCGAAAGTCTCAATGACCGTGCACATCATGTCGCTCTTGTGTACAAAATTCTACAACAGATGGTCCCCCATGAACGCATGCAGGGGGAGAGTTGATTCCATAAGAATTTTTTAATCGATTGTAAGTTAACTTATTACGTTCTAATTATTATTTAATTGAAACTATTATGTTTGTTCTATTTTGACCCGCAACTGCAACTACCCCCCCCCCCCCAATGGGCTAGATCCGTCCCTGTGGCCCCGCATAACTTTCTTCTAGCATAAACAAATAACAAAAAAAAAGAAAATCCTAGCTTCGGCCTTGCTCCACCGTAATGACTTGCACCATAAGTCTTTTACCGCCTCGACTGTTGTATACTCTGGAAATACATCTCAACTACGATATGATCAAGGATCTAGGTAGAACCGTTGTTCCTTTCAGGCCCAGATTAAGAGCTCACTTCATGACGGGTATGCAAATGAGATGTGTGCCATCCGTTTTATTTAAGTACTTAGGCCTAGGTACTATACTGACACATGTGTACGATGCTTGTCATCCCAGTTGAGTGTAAGAGAGGGCCTTAAGGGCCTAACTTCACTGTGACGGCAGGTTTATAGTATACTGCATTGGCGTAAATAGGGGGGTCCTGGGGGGGGGGGGCCTCAGCCCCCCCAGGTCCACCCGTAGCCCCCCCCCCCCAGGATTTCTGGTGACAAAGACGTTATGGAGGCTAAAGGCATAGTATCCACAATAATGAAAGCGAAATTAATTCTTAGTATGCTTATTTTACATGAAAAAATGAAAATATATTACTAAAAATGCTGAAAACCCCAATTATCAGAGCTATTTCTTCCAATTTTTTCTCCGGGGAGACCCCCGGGCTCCCCTCAATGGTAGGCGGGTCCTGGGCTAACCCCCCCCCCCCCAGAAGCACCCGTAGCCCCCCCAGGATTTCTGGTAACAAAGACGTTATGGAGGCGAAAAGCCAATACAATCCACAATAACGAAAGGGAAATTAATTCTTGGTATGATGCTTATTATAATCAATATATTGACCAAGTACTTTCACAAAAATATACAACTCAAAATGCTTAAAACCCCAATACTTCAGACCAATTTTCCAAATTTTTCTTCGGGGGAGACCCCCGGAGCCCCTTCAGTGGTAAATGTATTCGTCTGTAAAATCTCTACTGTACTGCTTGCAAAATGCGCAAAACCTTCAGAATTTGGGCCTATTCATCAATTTTTTCTTCGGGGGAGACCCCCGGGCCCCCCTTTCACCAAGGTATAATATGCGTAAAACCTCACTAATTTGGGCCCATTCATCGATTTTTTTTCTCCGGGGGATCAAAGTCTTAGGGTCCTAAAGCCCCCCCCCCCAGAAATGTTGGGAATTTACGCCAATGGTATACTGTTGTTGTTTTCTTTATGTCATATGAAACTAATAAATAAAATTACTTATAGATTCTTTCATTAAACCTGAAAGAATGGAAGGCAAATCACTTGCAGGTCTGCTGGGAGTAGGCTGGTATGGTGCCCATTCCATTGACCGGCTAGGGCTATTTCCAACAACGGTGACGTGGTAGCAGACATTCAAGACTTGGGTGGCGTTTCCACCGACCTCGCATTGCAGAATTGACGGAAATGTTTATTTTCCTCTATGCCATAGTTAAAATTGATCAATGATCATACAGTAAAATCACAAACAAACAAACTAAAATTAAAAAATGGCTTCA
The DNA here is from genome assembly GCA_963971405.1 of Psococerastis gibbosa. NCBI lineage: Eukaryota > Metazoa > Arthropoda > Insecta > Psocodea > Psocidae > Psococerastis > Psococerastis gibbosa. The sequence goes on along the minus strand of OZ020491.1, from coordinate 4,074,212 downwards.
TGGGATATGTTAATTACAAACATTTTAATAGATTTCTATAAAAAGAAAAACAAACATTTCCGTCAATGTCATTTGCAATCTGCAATGCGAGGTCGGTGGAAACGCTACCTAAGTCTTGAATGTCTGCTACCACGTCACCGTTGTTGGAAATAGCCCTAGCCGGTCAATGGAATGGGCGCCTATGCAAGGTTGTTGCAGGCAAGTACGCTGCAGGGGCGAATGATTGGACTATTATAGCGAAGCTAAATAGGGCTTATAGTTTAGGGACTGACACATTAATCTGAATTAATGGTAGGGATAATTTGCGTCTTCTCTTCGAGTTGAGCAAGTCTCAAATCGCTGATAAGGTGTAACTGTGCTAGTGGGTTTACCTCTGTAGATGGCAGTTCTTGCCGAAAACGCACAAAGTTTTGTACTAACACCAGCGGGTATCGCAGACAGAGTCAATTTTTTTAACGATTATTTGGGTTTTACTAATTCCAGTTATGGTTGTTAACACACGTTTTGATAGAACATTAAGTTTTTGTTTGTTTATTAAATGAAATAACACGAAGTCAGGAGGAATTTAATTTTTTCTAGAGGAACACAAAATGAATCCTCAAGTTAGGGTGGAGAGGAACCAGGTTAAAAAATTTAACGACTGCAGTAAGGGCTACCAAACATCAGCTCTACGTAACCTAAGGTTTCACTTTATGTCCCTCTGTAGTAAGGGCAACCAAAGGCTCGTATCTGTACTTGGTCGAGTCATGCTTTCGCCTGTTTCATTGCATCAATGTTAAGCTCGTCTCAGCTCGTCCATTATCGCCTGTAGCGGGTGTAGGCTGACATCGAGGTGGTACATCAGTTTGCCAATGGCCAAAAATGCATACGGAAACAATACAAGTACTGTCCGAAATCCTTGGGGTCGTTGGCATTGAACAATGTACCTAAGGGCCTAGATCCATAAAAAGTCCTTTAAAAAAATTACAAAAAAGGCCACCAAATGCAACAGTCTCGATCATAGGAGAGAAAAAGGTCATAGGCTTCCTATACAACTCAAAAAGGCTTGTCAGGCCTATATGTGAAAGGCAACAGGGGGTAGTTTTATGGGTATTGAATCATAAAGAAATCTGATGGCTCTAATGGATTGAATTTACGATGTATCGTACGGTACTCTGAACGATATGATCGTAGGGTGTGGATAGCTAAACCCTTATGCCGTGGCAGGACATTGAGGGTCTTGACCTGTGGACTGTAATTATAATTATGATCCTGATCCTTTGTATACTATTTTATTTGCCATGTTGTGTTTGGGGCAACATACCCGGCAGCCGTTTTTTACGACTGGTTCAGATCAGATAAGTTAAGATAAGGAATATTGTTCCTTCAATTTTGAGTCTTGAACCTCAACCTATACCGTTTCATTGCCCAGTTCTATTTCAACTGATATAAATACATAAATAGAGCCCTCTAGTATCAAAATCGGCAATCTCCACTATGACACTTTTTTCAGGAACCGCGAAAAACTGTCACTCGGTAATTTAACTCAATATTTCGACTGTTTTGATTTCAGTTGATGTCGGTTTACCTTTAGCTATAAATGATATTTACTCAAATAGCCGAGATATTAACAAAAAACTAATGGAGATTGCTGATTTTGAAACGAACGTGCATGGAGATTGCTGACTTTGAAAAGAACGTGCATGGAAATTGATGGTTTTGTTCCAAACTTTGGAATTCTCTATGTAAAGACGTAATAAAGCCAACATTACCACAAAAAATAATAAACATTATTTCTAAAACCAAAAAGATACAGTATAAAACGTGAAAAAAATTATGCATGTCGGAATTTGCATTTATTGGTCACGTGATTACAAAACCGGCCTGTGATTGGTTGCCACAATTCCTCCATGGAGAATACCGACTTTGAAACCAACATAGTTTTTCTAATGTTAATTGAAACAGGAGAATTCACATTTTGTCACGGAATAAGTTATCGCCCTTATACAAAATTTCTCTTCGTTGGATATTGCTCATTTTGATACCAAAGTCATTTTTTATCAGCCATTTTTAGTACCAGAATGTTGATTTTGACACGGAAATCTTTTTTCATCAGATGCGTTTTTTCACAAGGAATCCAACCATATGCATAACTCGAAATTTACGAAAAGTGGAGTTTGCTGATTTTGATACTAGAGGGCTCAATATGTCTCTCTATTACGTAGCCAACCCAGCGGAGTTGGGGTTATAAAGCCCTCATCCCTTAAATACAATAAATAAATAAATATTGAATTTTTGTTCCATTACTAAGTCAACCTGGCGGAATTAGGGCTATAAAGCCCTCTCTTACACTCAACTAGGAAGGCCCGGGACCGCCTGCTTTACATGCCCTCGGAAGCATGGCCAGAAAATGTAGCAAGTGTGGGACTCAAACTCTTACAGTCAACTATTCTGGCCCGCCTGTTTTAAATGCCCTCCGAAGCATCACAGAAAATGCAGCAAGCGTGGGACTCGAACCAACAACATTTCGGATGGCATAGCCTACATGACAAATTTTAAAAATGTTTGAAAATTCGAAGAACAAATTCCTAATTTACACAGTAGGTCTAGTACAGGTCACAACATCATTAAGAATGTCCCCTGAAAAGGCACAACCTTAATTAAGATATTTTTGTTGATTTTACTTGTACCTTTATGTTATGATCTATGAGATGAATTACCAAATTAAAGATCTCACAAAGAGCTTTTATTTGATGTATAACTTGACATGGTTTGTATTTGAAAATCCCAGGATACAAACAAAAACCATTTCCCGCCCGAAAAAATTAATACAACCAAAAAATAGTTCAACACCGACTTGGCCTTCAATTTTTTTACCCCATCTCAAAATTCCTCATAATTAACTAAATGTAGCCAATGTATGGTATAGACGGGTGGTGTGAATCACCCTGTATACAATATCAACAAAACGCCAAATCTAGTCCATGGTAAGTACCTGAAATCGGTCCAACAGCAACAGTAAGGACCAATGGGAGACGAGGCGTTCGCCGAGTAGGCGGGGCCTTCTTCGTGAACAGCCAAACCGCCGCAAGTCCTGTTCGCGAACGGTTCAGCACTCCGCGGCACCACCAGCCACCGTTCGTCAATCAGTACGTAACTAAATTTATAACGTAAATAATAATAAATAAATAAGTAAATAGGCCAATCTTTGTGCTATAAGTTAGCGACTACTATCTAAGGCACCCTAATTTTAGTTATATTGTACCAGTCTTATGTGGTCTAGGGATCGCCTCCTACTAAGGTATAGGAATTATAATATGGTAGCCCAACTCTAACGGTCGTTCTCACAGCTTACCTATATGGTTTCGTTCGAATTAAGTGTAATAAGGAGTCTGTTAGGTACTTGTTGGATAGATGTTTCAGTTTTGGATTTTGTCATTAAGGCAGAGATTTCAAAATATTTTGTAGACAATGACCAGGCTATTTTGACAGAAGTGATTAATTGCTGGTTGTATGACGGCAAAGATTAAAAAATCATTTAAAATTCAAATGATATAAAAATGCTGACTTTTTACCCAACTGGTTTGTTATTTACATAAAATCCGAAAATGCACTTTACCATAATGTTCTTGTACAACAAGATAATAGTAATTTAAAGCTAAAGCTTGTACTGTATTTATTCAATGTATTGCAGTGAACTAATATTGGTTGAAGAGGTACCCTCCTCGTTATAACCAATATTAGAGTTATTAAAAAAAACTGGACTTGGCGGGATTCGAACCCACGATCTACGCCTATCCGGGGCTTCGTCTTACCCGCTGGACGACAACCCGACAAGTACAGTGTCTGCATGCTCTTTGTATTTTTCATTAGACTGACTTATTATATACTGTACATCAAGGCCGTAGCCATGGGGGGTTCATGGGGGGTCAAACCCCCCCCCCCCCGCCCCCCCCGAAATGAAATGGTTTCATACTAGATAGAATCGGATTTTGAGAGGAAAAATAAAAACCACTATTTAATACCCAATGAAATTTCTACAAGCCGAGACCCTCAATGAGATAAATATATAAAAAAATAAAAAAAATAATGACTTTTTGTTCTATAACTGAGAAAAACTAGCGAAGTTTGTTACACTCAACTAGGCAGGGCCGGGACCGCCTGCTTTACATGCCCTTCGAAGTCTAACCAGAAAATACAAAGGAAGTGTGAGACTCGAACCAACAACCTCCCAGGTGAAAGTCTGTACCACTTTGTTAAATGTCCTTACGATATCGTGTTATCGTATTTGCTCTGTATTCTTCCAACAAGTGCCCTCTTGAAATTTTGAACAGACTGTTGATTTTTCATAATGAGGGAAACGTGTGCTAAAGTACCATAAACTCAAAATTTAATTGTCAGCTTGAGGTAAGTAATGACAGGACGAAGGTGCACGGTCAGCAATCATGGGTTTTGATATGGGTCCAGCCCCGATCAAAGAAAATACTGTGCACCTGAATTTAATTCAGTTTATTACAATTTTCATCTTCCGGTCTGTCTAGTTATGTAAAATACTGACAAAAGTCACGTTTTGACTCAAATTAATGCATAGACACATACCGTATGAATTGTGGAATGCCACGAGTTTATTCCTCTTTAGCTTTCATGTTAGAAATAGTTTGTATGTACAGTATGTTGGTTCGAGTCCCACACTGGCTACATTTTCTGGCCATGCTTCGGAGGGCATATAAAGCAGGTGGTCCCGGGCCTTCCTAGTTGAGTGTAAGAGAGGTCTTTATAGCCCTAACTCCGCCAGGTTGGCTTGGTAATAGAAACAATAAAAAGTCATTATTTATTTATTTATTTTATGTGTGATAAAAAATAAATTCCATGCTTTTGAGTTATGTGGTCTCTTCTTTGTATTTATTATATATCTATATATATATTTGTACATGTACAGTATACGCTAGTTACACCGATACAAAAAAAAATCAAAGAAAACATGAGAATGGAATGGCGGTTATTTCATACGATGCTCTTATATTACAAACTTAAAAAAAAAAAAATCAAGAAAAGAACAATGAAAAACATAATATTGTGGACCTTGGCCCATAGGTCCCTTGCCCCATGCCAACGACCCCAATGGAATTCGGACATTATTTGTATTCCACATGAATTTTTGGCCATTGGCAAACTGGTATACGTCCTCGATGTCAACCTACACCCGCTACAAAGAATAATGGACAAACTGAGACAAGCTTGCCCCATTGACGCAATAAAATAGGCGAAAGCATGACTTAACCAAGTACAGATACGAGTCTCTCCATCAGCATAGACTACGAAATTTGTCAAAAGATATAAATTTAATAATAAAAAATTTTTCTCATCAAAATGAGAAATTCCCAATTTAAATAAATAAATAAATGAACAAATAAATAAATAATTATTTGTTTGCAAACAGACTTAAAAGTCCTATAAAATGCAAATACCCTTCGATTTCACCATTGCAATACTTAGCTTTAAACTCAGCATAAAATAGCAACGTAGAAGGTTCTTTTGAATACTATGAAAATATGAAGCATTGGTCATGAAAGGGCTCCGCTAAAATTATTTCTGTCGTCGTGAAAAGACGAACATTGAAAAGGTTTGAGCCTTTAGGGCGTTATTATCAATGCAAAAAGGTCGGGATTAAAATGTATGGCTTTTTTTAGAAGTAGGATTAATAGGGATAAATGGAAAAATGAGTAAAATTATTACTGGGATTAAAAAAAAATAGTTGGTAGCCACTGTATGGTGTCCTTCATGATGATCGCCATGCTCGCTGACTCAGCTTTACTTTTGTAATGGAAGAGCATAGCAGAAAGTAACCGCACTTCCATTCTCATGTTTTCTTGGATATTTTGTAATTTATTTTGTATCGGTGTAACTCGTGTAAAAATTACCTGTACAAAGGCGGCTATTCCACCGACGTCGTTTTTCAATGTGAATGTGCATGACGAGGTAGCAGACATTATTAATAAGTCTCTGCCATATTCTAAGGAGACTACAATGTAGATACATAACTTATTTATTATAAATTGAGTTATAATATGGTAGAGACTTATTAATGATGTCTGCTACCATGTCATGAAGATGCACATTGAAAAACGCCGTCGGTGGAATTGCCGCCAAAATAATATATCGTCGCTGATACTGCAAAATGTCGTATGTCCCGCATGAATGCGATTGACAGCCGTACAGGTTAACACACCATGGTGACCAAGGTAAATGAATACACGTTGTAGAAAACGGTCGATTGTCAACAGCCAATAGGAAAGAAGCAATAAATAAAGAACAGGTCCGAGTTTACTCGAACATGCTTTCCAATTTATAAATTAGTAGATATTGACATGTGTAATTTCATATGAAATAATTTCCCTATGGTTAAATTTCAGATCCCTCGAGGGGGGGGGGGGGGTCACCTCAATATAATATATAAAAAACCCCTTAAAACTCAATTGCAATTCCTGGAACGAACAGACCAATACACTGTAACAGTAGTAACAATGGCACATGGCACGTAATGTATTGGAGCGTGAATTTTCCATAATTTCTCAAAAAATAATTTTTTGCACAGAAGCAAATATTTTTTTGAGAATGCAACCTGTCCGGTTTCGTTACTCAATTTAATACCTAAAACATGACTGAAGGTAGAAATCATCGATCGAAAGGTTTCGCAGAAAAATTATTTTTTAGTCATTTTTCATGAAAATTGAGTTATTTTTATTTTTTTATCCCCAGAAGCAAACTATCAAGGTGCAAGCGACCCCATGCATTTTGTTAACATTAATAAAGACTATAATATATGAGAATTTAAAAGAAATCGTTGCAGCCGTTTTTGAGAAATAATATTTTTAGACGTTTTTTTGTAGTTTTTTGAGAATAAAGCCCCCCAAAATTGAGTTAGCCCAAAATAAAAAAAACCAACTCGAGGTATATGATTTTTGTGAACTTACATGCAAAATTTCATCAAAATCGGCCGAATAGTTTGCCCGGAAATCGATGAACAGACAGACAGACATACAGACGTACAGACAGACAGAGCGACAGACAGACATTTCGTAAAAACCACTTTTTTGTATTCCTGGGACCTCAAAACGTGTAATTCCGTTGAAATCTCGGAATCGGAAGTTTCGACCATCACAAAGCTATCCTTATACTACATATAAATTGGAAAGAAAAAACGATTGGTGTGGCAGTCCCGAAGATGGACGAAGGAGAACTGTGGCCAATTGACAGTGTTTGTGGCCACATGTCATTTATCGAATTGTAGAGGATTTCTGCTAATTCAACGGCTATTATTGACGGTTCACGATTGATAGGTCTATTTCCTGTGAAAATCGACTTTACGAAAGCGCGTAGTGGGGTGCTCTGATTTTCTATTAAATTCCCATAAGTAAATTTACATTCATTGGAGTTTATCAGTGGCGGCTCGCCATTGGAGGCAGCCAAGACAGTGCCTCACCTAATTTTCCAAATAATTTGACTAAAAAAGTGTATTTTTAATTAGGAAATGTAGGCTAATCAAATTCTGGAAGAGACAATTAAAACTTAAAAAATACCGCAAAAAAGAACCATGAGCTGAACTAGCTCCGAAACATCACAACAACTAGCTACTGTATAACGATGTAGAGGCACCATTTCCGACTGCCTCTCCATTGCTAGAAGACAGACACGAATTCGAGCTGAAAAAGCTTAACAGCGTGAAGGTACATACTCAAAACATTCGCTGCACCCAGCTCAATGATGAGCCGATGAGACACGCGCTAGACCATACCTATAAACGAGTTTATCACACACAGCTCTGTCAATTTCTAATTTTAATTTTATTTTCGTATGATGTGCCTCACCAATTTATATCCTTGCGAGCTGCCACTTGAGTTTATTACGGATAATTTCCACTTTTCCCCAGATGAGCTATTCTATTCCGCTGGTGCTACCGCTCGTAGCGATGCAGTCCGGATGAAATTAAAAATATGTTCCAATATCGCTAAATAAATCGCAGCTCATGAATAGGAATTTCCATTGGAAATTTGATAAATAAACGGTGATGTCCAGTAGATAAACTTCACATTGCTCATCGGACATGGAGATTTCACAATTTTAATTAACAATTTCTATCAGAAAATTAGAAATAATCGGTTGCCATTTTTTTTAATAAATAAATTTGTTGACCCAGTAAAAGCAATAATATTAACTCGTTCAAAGTTAGGTGATGTTCTAGCTGGTTTGATTTCTGCTGTTAACTATTTTGGAGAAGAGCACACTGCCACCACTGTCCAAACGTTTTATTTGGATATTTCAGTGGAATTACTAGTTTTGAGGTTCCAGGAACCAAAAAAGTGAATTTTTACGAAATGTCCGTCTGTCTGTTCGTCGATTTAGTGGTGGATTTTGTTTAAATTTTCATGTAGGTTCACAACATGCCTCGGGACCATTTTCCTTTCACCTACAAAGTTGCTAATCTAGGCTAAAAATTACCTCCTAATGTAATAAAGTGTCAAGACATGTAGAGTAGTGGTAGAGACTCTGACTTTCACTCGAAAGATTATTGGTTCGAGTCTTTCACTTCCTATATTTTCTGGCCATGCTTTGCAAGGCATGTAAAGCAGGCAGTCCCGAGCCTTCCTAGTTGAGTGTAAGAGAAGGCTTTGTAGCTAGGTTGGCTTAGTAATATAACAAAAAGTCCTTATTTATTTATTTATTTAAAGTGAGAAAAGTATGCAATGTATCTCAATGGGAGAGGGGCCCACATGTTCGTCTCCTGAGCTAGTCAAAAAAAAAAATTTAAAAATCCGAGCCCATCATTTACCATCGTTAATAAAACAAGCATTGAAATAAACCATCTAGTGTATTGTACAGAGATAACAAAACTGTATTTGAGTTTGCATGTACTATGCCTACGAAAGGATTATAGACTTACCTGGCAGCTGCCTGTAAGTCAGACATGGGTGCAGTAAAGTGCAGCCTACGAGCGCATTGGGGGGTGCAATTCCATTTATATACGGGGGAATAGGGGGGGGGGGGCAAGGAGAGCCTCCGCCACGCACCGCTTCTTTCCATCTTGAAAATTGGTTCTATTCTCTCATCAGAATCTATTCAATATCAGTTTTACGGGGGAAGTTTTATTTATTTTGTATGATTGGTAGGCTGTGTATTGTACCTAGGTACTTTAGGTAGACTAAAAGATATATACAGTGCCAGAATAAGAGAAAATCGATGGGCCGAACTTGCTGACGTTATCGTTACGTCTGTTACATTTGTGACAATGTTGAGCTTGTCTAAGCGTATCCACTATGGTTTGTAGTTGTTGTAGGCTGACTTTGAGGACGTGTACTAATTTGCTAACGGCCGAAAATTCATAAGGAAACAATACCAATAATATCCGAAATTACATGGGGTAGTTCGCATTTGGGATACAATAAGCAGCCTAGCATAAAAATCCGTAAGGACATTAATATAATAAATAAATAAAATAAAAAAATAAAATAAAAAATAAACAACAAGGTTTTTTTTCCATCGTATTACTAAACCTGAACTGAAACTAGGGTTATAAAGCTCACTTTTACACGTCTTAACCATCATTGTTAAATATAGTGAGGAATAAGATCATTGAAAGTGGGCAAGCCTTGTGGATCTGGCTGGATCAGAGTGGCTACAAAGTTTTATCTTACACTAAAATAGGAAGGCTTGGGACCGCCTGCTTAACGTGCCTTCTGAAGCATGGCTAGAAAATTTAGCATGTGTGCGACTCGAACTGACACTTCAAAATCAGATGTTTTTATTGAATTGTTATTTTTAATTAAATTTTGTAAGCACGTTATTACAGATTTTCTATATTCAAGTTGTGGAAGACTACTTTGTACGCCATATTTTAACGTATGTTCAATTTTCAATGCAGTTCCTATATAACACAATAAACAATTCCCTATATTTACATGTGCCTATATAAAAATAGATTGTAATTCAATACGATGTTTGAAATAGTCATTTCTACTTGAATAGTCTACATTTTTAATAAATTACTTAGGAAATTAAATAAAAAAATAAGCATAGGATTTTGGGGTTCCTAATATTTTACACTCCATGTGCCCTTAAGAGCAAAATCAAATTTAACAGAAATATCCGCTGTTGAGCTATCAGAAAAATCAAACTTATCCCTCTTCAATTATTGATTTGTGACAGTCAGCGATGAGCCACAGTTTTGAACTCCTATTCATTGACAGCTTCACTGTCCTTTATTTACATTATTTACAAACCATATTCAGTGAACATTAATAATACTAACTAACACAATGATAAAATATGCTTCGTACCAAGAGGAGTGAAATCCTGTGGTGGCAAATTTTGATAAGCAGTGGAAAAAGGTAAACGTTGGCCCGGGGGGGGGGGGAGGCCTGAAGATGAAACGTCCGATAACATTATCGGGCTATTCAGTGCGTCAAACGCACCCCCCCCCCCCGGCGCCCCTCCCTTAACTAACAGAACAGATCTGACGTTATTAAAGTAAAAGCGTAATGGTAACTTATTAGGCGGACCAACCCGATTTGGATCATTTGTTGGACTGGGTTATGAATATGAAGGTCGATGAACGAGACTTGACTAAAAAACATTTTCACCGAACCTTCGATTGGGGAAAACAAGCCTGATGGACTTATTTTTCTTCTTCTTCTTCCTCTTCTTCTTCATATGCCTCTCCTGGTGAAAATTGGCAATTACTACCCGGACCTTGGACCTGGTCTGGAAAGGGAAGTCGTGCTCTTGCCAAACCACTACCTCAGGTTTTACAACCAGGATGTTCTTCTTCAATAGCGTCTAGTACCTTTTCATTCGTCCTTCTGTAACACCGCATTTCAAACGCTTCGAGCATCTTCTTGGCCTCTTCTGCTATCGTCCAGGTTTCACATCCTTACACCTGGCAGAGTGGACAAATGTCATTGCCGGCTGTTTAAGTGGGCTTGGAAGTAGTCATGGCCTGTTAGGGTAAGGACGAGCCCTACAGACGCATGCCGTTCCATATTTCCTGGTATTTTGTAACCTTAATAATATACTATGAGACGGAGGGACAAAGAGAGTGTCCGTAGAAATGATGCGATATACCAGGAACCTACGATATAGTAACCGAAAACAAGAGAGCCCGCATCAGGTGGCTAGGGCACGTGGAACGCATGCCAAACACTAGGGCAACAAGAGCAGTCTTACACAAGGTGCCCAAAGGGAGAAGACGAGTGGGACAACCACGGATGTGATGGCTGGGCGACGTCGAGGTAGATCTGGCGACCCTTGGCGTCGATGACTGGCGAATGAGAGTGCAGGACCGCGCAGGCTGGCGCAGAGCCGGCCAAGGCCCTTCACCGGCCGTAGCGCCCAAGTGAAAGTGAGTAAGTAAGGAATAATAAATAAATAATTTTTGTTCCAGGACACGGAGTGGGGTGGGGGGAAGCAAGTGACCATGCTGTGCAACTGACATCGGGAATCGGGAACAGCTAAGGTAGGCTCAATAAAAATAAGAAGTAGATAATCATAAGTGAATTAGCAATGGAAATATTTTCTTCTAACAAGAACCGTACCCTCTACCCTCTCCCCCCCCCCCACCTCGATATGCGATATATATAAATACATAGGAATAATGCAATACAATATACGCTTGCGCATGATCATTTTCTCATTGCCATTCGAAGAGCAATATGTTCCAAAACTAATTATATTACTATATTTTTCCGCCGGTGCCAATGTTGCCAAAGTGGTGCCAAAGTAACAAAATAAAAGAACCGGTCCGAGTTTACTCGAACATGCGTTCCAATTTATCAATTAGTAGATAGAGAAAATGAGAAATTTAAAAGTAAATAATTTTCCTATGTTTAAATTCCGGATATCTGGGGAGTATTTTTCTGACGTCACTGGAGGTGAGGTAACTTCAATATATTTAAAAATCATTAAAACTCCATTCTATCTACGCTGCATCCATTTGTGCAAGGGGCGGGGGGGGGGGGTCCGGACCCCCTGGACCCCCCTCTGGCCACGGCTTAGGATATCCCCTATCCCAAAGCACTGAATTAATCGATGGCATTGCATATTCAAGATCGGGCAAACCAATACATTACCACACAGTAATAATGGCACAATGCATTTCAGCGTGAATTTTCTATAGTTTAAAAAAAAAAAATTTTTTTGCATTGCCCCCGCATTTTATTAACATTTATAATGACTACAAACTGCAACATTTGGAATTTAAAAGAAATAGTTGGAGCCGTTTTTGAGAAACAATGTTTTTAGACGTTTTTCTGGAGTTTTTTGAAAATAAAACCTACCAAATTCGAGTTAGCCCGAAATTAAAAATTAATAAATGATAAATAAATGATTTTTATGAACCTACATTTCGTAAAAACCACTTTTTTGGGTTCCTGGGACCTCAAAACTTGTAAATCCGTTGAAATCTCGGAGTCGAAAATGATGACCGTCACAAAGCTTTCGTTAAACTATACGTATAAATTGGAAAGCAATAATAAAGGATACAAAGTGAAACTTCAGGTTACAAAAAGGAGGCGAACCTGGTTACAATAAGCCATTAGCTGGAGAGGGGTTACCAAACCCGGTTTCAACCTAGAGGAAAAAAAACAGGGACACGAGTATTCTTATTGTATACAAAATACAATATTGTTCATACCGACATTAGAATACATCATAGGCGCTTATCCCACCAACATCAATAGTGATAGTAAATGTAGTATTGACGGAAATTTGAATTATTCATTGATACACGCTATTACACTGGTTTTATCAACTATTGATCACTTTTCTTCTAATGGCACGTGTGCGCCAAATTTTTGAAATTTGTTTGCATTTGTTTTCTTCGTGCACTTATTATTTTTAATAAAACCTAATAATAGTAGGAGATCCGAAGTAAGATCGACCTTCACCGATTTGTTTAATGGATGTAAATTGTTTTATAAACAATAAAATATACAATGTTTGTACTTAACATATCCCATGACGCCATTTTAGTCTAATATTTTTTGCAACGCGTGATTTTACTCTATAATCATTGATCAATTTTAACTATGGCATAGAGTAAAATTCAAATTTCCGTCAATACTACATTTACTATCACTATTGACGTTGGTGGAATAAGCGCCGTAACACTGTTTTCATTCTTGTCAGCAATCTGGCAGATGGTGACTGCGGTGTATTAGAAGGTTAAAAGTTTAATTTATTCCACAGAGAAGGGAAAAAATACAATCAATCATATGCTGTAAGTTTCCTTTCTTGCTGAGAAGTTTTCTAGTAGGTGTAAATATTTCGGTTACACGATAGCAATAGCGTTTTGCTGTGTCTATCGTGAACAGTGGCGGCGCTAGAAATTTTAAGGTAGGGGGCCATGGAGGGGCATGACTTCTATCTGGGGGGCCAATGAAAAAACAAAACACTTTTCATTGGGAGTAGGTATACCGTTCAATAATTCTGCAATTTAACAAGATGTAAAATATCTCAAAACTGGGGGGGGGGGGCCGGAGGGGCCGGAGAAACTTTTGGGAGGGGCCAGGACCCCTCGGGCACCCCCGTAGCGCCGCCACTGATCGTGAAACAATATTATGTACATATCCTTCAAACTACTAGCGACTAACTTGTCAAGCTAGCCTTGTGCTTAAATTAAGTAGAAGAAGTAGAAGAAATACTCCCATACATTTCAATACATAGTATTGCACTTTCTGGTATTTCAGTTTGCTCGTAATGGTATTAAATAAGAAAGTATATTGTATGTGCTCGTGCTGTCATATTGAAACGTTCGATTTAGCCTAGCCTAACTTAGACTAGACCGTAATGCCATCTAGACCTGCTGCCTCATTAAATTTAATAATAATAATTTGTATTTTTCATTTAGTACCCTATACAAATTACAATATAATTACATTTATTTCTAATACATTTATTTCTTATCTTTTCTTATCTTATCTCTGTCGTATAGAGCTGTAGGTATCTAAGTAGTGTTCAAATGTTGAATGGTTTGTGAAGGGAAAGTGTCAGTGAGACAAAATTAAAAGGAGAAAGTTAGAAAGTTAATTATAAGGTTGAGCGGTTTGTTATTTAATCACCCTCACAACAGCTGCGGTTTCAATATAACCTTTCTTGTAGATATTGCAATAAAATACTGATTTAATTAGACTATGTATTTTCTGGGGAACAAATAATAAGCTATTCAGCTGAATTCATAACCAAATGCAATACTTTTGCTACTTTTGCTTATTACTATTTACTTCCGAGCAATGAGCAAAAGCTCGAGAAACATAGGGGACGCAATTCTTAGGAAGGGGGGGGGGGGTTGGATTGTATTGAAGCATGGCTTTAGGACGGTAGATTCTTAAGCTTGCCAACAGGGGGTCCAGGGATCTCTCCAGACGAAGACTTATTAATCAATCTGCAAAAAAAGGGGGGGGGGCTCGGGGGTCTCCTCAGGGCTAAATGTTTAGAAACAATGTTTCTTGATACACAATGTTAGGCGAAGCGTGTTCCTGTCAAAGTACCAGGCTTGACACGGTCGGCTTATTCGTTCACCAGTTTCTCAAGGGTCAAAAGTTATGTGGAAACAATTATAAATAAATAATAAATGAATGAAATATTTCTAAGCCAGCCTAGCGGAGTTATAGAGCTATGGAACTCTCTCTTGCACTCACCTGGGACGGCCGGGGACCGCCTGCTTTACAGGCCCACTGAAGAATGTTCTGAAAATGTAGCTCGAATATGGGACTCAAACCAACAACATTTCCGGCGAAAGTCACACTCCGTACCACTACTCTAAAAAAGCATTTATGCCAGAAAAATGAAGAAGGTCGCTGGGTAATCAACGCTTTGGCGTTAAGAGTGGGCTTCCCGTTAGAAATTGGCAGCCCGAAATTTAATCATTCTTATTTTTATTTAATTGATTAAGCAATTTATTAAAATATTGGTTCATTTAAGATGTAGAAGACTATACTAGTACAGTACTTATGTATCATATAATAGGGTATTATTAATTTTTGATTTTGTAGTTTTTCATGGTATCTATTTTACTTGAAATTTTGGCCCTCAATCATTTTTATGAAAAAGCTAGCTGGGGTATCAAAAACCCTATTTTATGATGCATGAGTAGTCTTCTGCAACTTGAATAGCCTAGTTTCAGTTTTTTATTTTATTTTATTAGTTTCAGTTTAATTTTTTAATATTTACCTACCTTTTTTTTCATTCCGTTAAATGTTTATATTTTTTTATATTGTAAAAAATTATATATAGGCCTAATTGATATTATTAATTATTATTAATTGTAATAGCGGGCCGAAAGGTGAAAAATTCGCCTCTATGGAAAATTAAGACAATTTTCTTTCTTTCTTAAAAACAACGGATTTTGGTGTAGGTACACATTTCCTACGGGCCGTACACCCTTATAATAATATTCCCTTCAAAAATGTATATAATAATAAATACTATTGTATTGCAAACGAAACAAACTTTAAAGTGTCGAAGTATTGAGAAAGAAGCGGTAATTTCGCTGTGGCGTAATATCCGAATACAAAATATCAATCTCCTAATACGCAGCCCCCTCCCCCCCACCCCATATTTTCGTACAACAAAAACAGCTGAGTTCACTGGTATAACCTAAAAGCCTAAAAGATTAGTACGAAAACTTTTGTAAATTATTGGTGTCTAAATATCAAAATTAAAATTCAGTTCTGAAGGCGAGATTTCTTAAATGGCGTATCGATCACGCTCAAGGCACGTTCGCGATACCTCTGATTGTGTCATCTTACAGATACATATTTACTTTTAATAAAATAATTACTGGAATACGTGAACCTATACTTATAGAATAGGAAATTAGCTAATTGTATCAAAACAGCATAAACCAATATACACATTGTAAAATGTCTCAAACTAAAGATCTCTTGTGTGAATTTAAACTACGAGAAACAAATAGTTTTATTTGACGAATCAGTAGAATCGTAGATCGTAGATCGTAGAGTCGTTCTGTATGAGTACTTCAGTTGCTGCTGAACCTCCGAGATACAATCTTATAAGTCTACGCAGTTCCACTGAAGATGTCACCCGCAGATCTTGACGAAACATTTGGAAGTTTGCTTTTAGAACTAACCCATCCCGGATTCTACTGATTTGTCACGTAACTCCGGCCGTGAAAGCTTTTGTGAAAAAAATTATGCTTATACTGTACATCATATGCTTATATTTTTATTTCATTAACTCAGCAAGTTATTATAGATTTGGATCATTTAAGTTGTAAAAGACTATTTCGTGAATCATCTAATTAGTTACAGATTTTTACCTTTTGGTGTTGTCGACTTTCAGACGCGGATCTACGGGGGGGGGGGGGGCTATATGCTTAAACCCCCACTATTTCAGTCCTATTTTTCACAATTTAATTTTCTCCCGGGGGAGACCTCCGGGCCCCCCTTGTGCTCGATTGTATTAATTACCTAGAATATGGAATCGTTATTGCTCTGAAAATGCGTAAAACCCCAATATTTCAGCCCGATTTTTCAAAAATATTTCGAAATTTAATCTTAGCCCCCTCCTTGGTCTCACTCTAGACCCGCGCCTGTCGACTTTCCATAAATTATATTTTACGTGAAATTTTAGCCACCAATACTTTTTATGAAAGAACTAAGTTACAAAAAAATAATCCCATTATATCATTCATGAAGTAGTCTTTTACTATAAAAATGAATCAAATATTTAATAACTTTCTTAGTTAATTAAATAAAAATAAAAAGTCAATAAGAACACTGAACAACGAATTTTGGGGTGCCAATTTTCTATGTAGCGTGTCTTCTTTCTTTTTTGAAGGACTTTTTATGGACCCTTATGGCCTAGTTATCCCATAGATCCCTTCTCCAATGCCAACGACCCCATGGATTTCGGACATTATTTGTAAATTATTTGTAAGCTAACATAAGCTTACCATTGAAGCATTGAAACAAGCGTGTCTTCATAAGAAGCTTAGTGCTGAATAGACTCAGCAGTCTGCGGTCACCACAACACTTATACAAGAATAATAATAATAATAATAATAATGATCCTTAATAAAACACTATACAACGTATTGCCAACGCGTCCTACCACTTTTTTTTAATATAAAATGGAGTTATCTACAGATTTTCAGCCACTTAACGTGAATTTTCCCTGGAAATGAAAAATAGACGTTACCTGGAAAATACCTGAAACTACAAATTGGAGAGATGAAGGGCTTCGACCTCAATTCTGTTCCAGCCATATATGAAACCCCACATATGCCGGTTCAATCATGCAATTTTCTTTAAAAATATGTAGTATACAGTAGCACCGGAGAATTCCAGCCGAACGTTGGAGAAACACGGGATTCTCCATGCAATACACGGGATTCTCCCTGCAAAACATTTCTAGGTTGAACTTTTTGTTTAACAAAGAGTTAGTTGGACTTATATTGATGCTGTGTTAATAGCCATTAAGGGCAGCCTGATGATGGGAGCAGGACCCACTGTTGAAACGTCAACACCTTCCTCTGACAAGGGGCTCCTACCTAATTGTCCGATAACTGTGAGACCCCTGCAATGACTATTCACACATCAGGTAATGTAAGTCCAACTAACCCTTCGTAAAATAATATTACACCATTGCCATTAACCTTTGCCAACAGATTCACACTAGGTCTAGGCCTAGTCCTCCAAGTGGGTCCCACGATCTTGGGTAAAGTAATAAAATGTGGAATACGGGAAAATCCGCCATCTTATGATGGATTGTATCCGAAACCGGGCATATTAATAATTAATTTACTGTGGATCATTGCGCTTTTACTTCTACCTAAGATGTCCGCCATGTTCCTCGAAGTCACCAAGGAAAATCTCACAAGGATCCGCCATGTTTCTTCGTTCTTCCCAATCCAATGAATTTTTACAAGACCGTTTTCATATTTTTCCAGTTGTGGAACGAGGAATTAATTTATCCCCTCTTTCCAAATTTGTGGTATCGTAGATCACTTAAAATTATAAACTAGCCCACATAAATGACTTTTGGTTCACAAAGCCAACCTGGTTATTTGGTCAATAATGAACACGAGCAGAAAGAATCAATTTTATAAGAAGACTCAAAGTCAATTAATTTTTTTTTTTCAAAATTAATTGATGCGGCTTGTGGCCCCATTGGTACCCTCTTGTGGACGGGGCAGCAATCGGGATCCGCTACTACAATCTAGGCTAGATATTCTCAAAGTGTGGTTTGCGGACCTCTGGGGGGTCCATCACAAGCACCATCCAGGGGGTCCACGGCGCATTACCATTTTTAACACGGGATGGAAATACATTAATTAGTTACGTAATTTTTATATGTTTATACTCGTCGTCAGTAACTTTTCACAGCTAGTAAAACCGACAATCAATGTTTTATTTCAAGACCTATTGTTGATGTTCCGATATTTTTGGGATTATGCTAAAAAGGTCCCGTCCGCGGCACTATTCAGGGGGTCCGCGGCCAATGAAACAGGAAAGCTTGAGAACCCCTGATCTAGGCTATAACAAAAGGTAACCTACTGTATCTCGGCCAGAAGAACTAGAAATAAATTCGGACCACAGACCAAAACAAAAAGTAAACGTGGAAAACGTGGAAAATATTTTATTGCGTCCGCGACAGTTATGGGTGAGCGTATAACAGCTTTTTAAATTTAATAACATTTCGCTTGGTAGCTTTAACATCATTTTACAACCCACTATTTATTTTAAATCCCTAATAATTTGCTACTTGTGTTGTTTTACGGCCGCGTTCATTGGTTTCCGAGTTAATTCCACGGATTTCCGGTTTTGTTAGCTTTTAAGACTCTTCCCGTGTAATTTTGAAACAGGCGTCTTTAATGAACGGCTCAGCAATCCGCAGGTGTTTATTCGGAGCTAGATTTTAGCTTTCCAATTTATACGTAGTATAAAGATGTCGTGATGGTCGAAATTTTCAATTCCGAGATTTCAACGGATTTACACGTTTTGAGGTCCCAGGAACACAAAAAATTGATTTTTACGAAATGTCTGTCTGTCACTCTGTCTGTCGCTCTGTCGGTCTGTCTGTCTGTTCGTCGATTTCCGGGCAAACTACTTCGTCGATTTTGATGAAATTCTGCATGTAGGTTCACAAAAATCATACCTCGGAATGTTTTATTTTATTTTGGGCTATCTCAATTTGGGGGGGGTTTTATATTCAAAAAACTCCAAAAAAAAACGTCTAAAAAAAATTATTTATCCAAAACGGCACCAATGATTTCTTTTAAATTCACATATATTGTAGTCGTTATTAATGCTGACAAAATGCGTGGGGTCACTTGCCCCTTGATAGTTTGCTTCTGGGGGTAAAAAAATAAAAATAACTAAATGTTAATAAAAAATGACTAAAAAATAATTTTTCTGTGAAACCTTTCCATCGATGATTTCTACCTTCAGGCATGTAGTAGGTATTAATTTGAGTAACGAAACCGGACAGGTTGCTTTCCCAGAAAAGTATTTCGTTTTGAAAAAAAATGTTTTTTTGAAAAAATGATTTTTTGAAATTTCTTTAGAAAGATGTCTTTATATTAGGCCTCAATATAAAGACATTTACGAACACCTATAGGCAAGGCCGTAGCCAGGAGCGGGGTTCATCCGAAATGAAATGACTTGACACTAGATATAATCGGACTTTAGGAGAAAAAATAAAAACTACTATGTAATATCCAATGAAATTCCTGAAACCCCCCCCCCCCCACCGAAAAAATCCTGGCTCCGGCCTTGCCTATAGGTAAAAATTGACATAAAAAATGCATTATTACAGGCTTCTATTCAAACAGTAGTTATAGTTAGGTACGGTAGCTTAATCTTTATCTTAGCCGCCATTAGCCTTGGCATAGTAGTTAAGATTAGTACCAGACAGGTGTAAGGACCTGAGAACGATGCTGAGCGCGGAAGTAAGCTATTGACACTTTAACTCGCGTTTAGGCTACTTGTGTGAAATACAGTGTGTGTGCGGTGCTTGTGGTGTAGGTACTTCTAGAGTTCTATTCTCAGAGGCAGACTTGCGGTGTAGTGGAGGCGAATCATAAGAAAACCTTGCCATGGGCAACCAGTAAGGACTTAGGCAAATTCAATTAACGGACCAAATGCGGAGGCTACTTACACCTTAAGTAAGGGCTGCTGACGTGCCTTTTGGTTATCAGAGGCTTAGTCATATTATAATTCACATCCACTGCTTATCAAGCCTGTCGCTACATACGCAGTGAAGGGTTTCCCGCCAAGTCGTGCATTTTTAATTCCCCCCAAACTGTTTTGTTTGGTGTACATGTGAATGTACTTGGAGTGAATAGGCTATTTATCTACTGCTGGAGTGCTGGTGTCCGGGCTTGAATATATCCGCAGAAATCCTAGGAGCGAGCACAACAAACACAATAACACGAAAAGATCAAATTACCAAACTCACAATAACTAAATTAATTTAATAATAGGCTGCAAAATATAGTAGTAGGTATGTGTGCAAACAAAGAAAATTGCCTATTGGAGTCGATATATCGAAACAAGACTGAAGTGCGGGGTGCTAATATTAGGGGAGGTTTGGTAATAACCAGCAACCATATTTACCTTGTGTAATGCAAGACATTCACGGACAGATAGCAAATAGTAATATACAGTAAGCTACTTCTCGGACTAATAGTAAAATCTGAAAAATGGCAAGCTGTGTTCTTCTTGGCGGTTCAATTCAGTACAAGGTACAGAAGACATTTTATTTGTTTATTATTTTTGGTTTCCTACTTATAAGCTATACTATGTTTTTTTAAATTGGGGTACAGGTGTTATAACCTGTGTGCACTTAAGTCTATTGGCCTATTGTGCCCCCTACAATAAAGTATCTACATCACTTCTACATCACTTTCTCGAGGCCTATCTCCCTCAGGAGAGCCAGGATCTTGAGGGGATTCAGAAGTGGTAGGTCCTTTACATGTAACTGCAAGCTTCCCGAGCATACTGCTCTTCTTCGTGCGATTGCATCGCATCGCATCGCAGGTCCTCCGCACCATCATTGCAGAACCTGCAAGACTATAGTTGTCTCCCCAAGAGACTCCAGATATGTAACCCCAGGACCAAAGACGCCAAGGCCTGTTCTTGGTTTTGTACTTCCTAGCCTAGAGCCATCAGTAAACCACTTGATTGTGTGACTATTGAGATGCTGATTCGCAGCATTCTTTCATTGTCAATAATATAGTTTCGAATTCCCTCCTAAAACAGTATTTTGGATGGATTCTATCGCTTGGCATATCCAGGCAATGGTCAGACGTAGTCGGAGAGGCTGAGTCGCTCTTAATTGCCCTTCCACTCCTAATAATGCCATATCGGTTGAAGTTTCCACTGCAACATGGAGGCGTGGGAAGTCCAGTACTATCTCCATTGCTGCAGTGGGACAGGATTTCATAGCCCCTGTAAAGCATCATGTTAGAGAATACGGACTTCTGAATTTAGCCATAATTTGGATTATTCAGAGAAAAATTCTCATATGGTTTGATTTTGCCGTGTCTATGAAGCCATGACCAATGGTATGGTTACAGTATGAAAAGACAGGCCGTATACTATGTTAGTTTAGTAAGTTAATTTTGTGAAGGCTGAGGCTTTTGATTTCGGACGGAATTACATGTTTTGAGTTCTTAAAACGTTCATGGATAACACCTAACTGAAGACTGTAAGAAACGGTTTATCTGATTGATATCGAAAGCACCCAAAAAGGGAATACATAGATCAAAGTTTATTTATATACTGCCCGAGGCCAGCCTGTGTATCAAATTTCAAACTAAAAGAGCGAATTGAAATGTTAAATTACAAATTCCCCAAACTTTTAGATAGGTCGGCATAAACTGTAATGTGTAAACCTACCTCAATTTGTCTATATCATTTCAAAACAAGTCAAAATAGGTATTTCAATTTGTAATTGTAACCCGTAGTTATTTATTCCACGAATATATAGCGGGCAGTCGATACGTTAGGCATATCTTCATTGCAGGTAGCGCTCGAGGCGATGGACAGGGCGGACCATAAGGATGAAGACGATGAGGGGGAGGAAGAAGAGGACGAAGAAACCATGATGAATAAGGAGCTAGCAGACGGCGGGCCGCCAGACGTGTCTAAAGAAATTAAATTACAACATTAATTTCAAATAGATCCATGTCTTCATTGCAGGTAGCACTCGAGGCGATGGACAGGGCGGACCATAAGGATGAAGACGATGAGGGGGAGGAAGAAGAGGACGAAGAAACCATGATGAATAAGGAGCTAGCAGACGGCGGGCCGCCAGACGTGTCTAAAGAAATTAAATTACAACATTAATTTCAAATAGATCCATGTCTTCATTGCAGGTAGCACTCGAGGTGATGGACAGGGCGGACCATAAGGATGAAGACGATGAGGGGGAGGAAGAAGAGGACGAAGAAACCATGATGAATAAGGAGCTAGCAGACGGCGGGCCGCAAGACGTGTCTAAAGAAGTTAAATTCCAACATTAATTTCAAATAGATCCATGTCTTCATTGCAGGTAGCACTCGAGGCGATGGACAGGGCGGACCATAAGGATGAAGACGATGAGGGGGAGGAAGAAGAAGACGAAGAAGCCATGATGAATAAGGAGCTAGCAGACGGTGACCCGCCATCTTGTGCCGACGGGTACCAGCAGTGTGCCAACGTGACGGTGGTACGAAGTACGGAGGTGCCCAGAGAGACGTGGGACAAGAAAGTCGAGTTTCTACTGGCGGTTATAGGGTTTGCTGTCGACCTGGGCAACGTATGGAGGTTCCCTTACATCTGCTACCAAAATGGCGGTGGTAAGTTGAAAATTTTGCCATTAAACAAAAGCCTACTAGAAGTTTAGAATATACCTAGGGAGTCTGGGAAACAAGGAGGTGTGGGATAAGGAAGGTTATAGGGATGGCTGTTGACCTGGGTAAGGAGGATCCCTGGCGGCGTAAAGCAGAAAATATTGTTAAAAAGCAAGGGTCGACTATAGGAGTCTTGAAGGTACCCTGGGAGATATACTATACGATATACTAGGAACTACTAGAAGAATAGAAATTACGAAGGGAGACATATAGACGTGGCACAAGAAAGTCAAGTTACTGCCGGTGGTTATAGGGCTCCCTGCCGACCCTGGCAACATGTAGAGGTTCCCTTACATCTGTTACCAAAATGGAGGTGGTAAGTAAAGCTGTGTACTCAAAATTAAGAAGACCGTGGCAGGGACGAATCCAGCCCATTGGGGGGGGGGGGGGTAGATAGTTGTGGTTCTAAATAGAACATATTAAGAATAGATTAAATTAGAGGGAAATAAATTTACTTACAATAGACAATAGATTTACTAAATTTTTTGGGGGGGGGGGGAGGGTGCATCCTTCAATGACTGCGCATAGTAAGAAAAATCTAAACCTGAGGTACCTGACCGGATTCGATAAATAATAAAATTACTGCAGCTTATATTGCGTGAACAAAGAAAATATATTTCTCAAAGGAAGTAAGAGGGATTCGACTGAGAAGGGGGGTGGGGGTAGTTTATAGCAAATATGATGTAAGACGGCACGTAACGTAAACTCATCACCTACGTGCCCGCATTTGTTGCACTCTCCCGATTTTCTTATTGCTTCTTTTGTCACTTCCTTTTTATGGCGGTACCACACGCCTTCGATTGGTTTATGAGTGGACTGTATATTTTAATATAATTGAGATGAACCTACCTTTGGTCCGCGGCGTCTCAACAGTTGACAGTGTGTAAGGTGTAATGTGTATGTGTGTATCGTATAAGGGCACTATTATCCAACAAAGTGATGTCTCACCGCCGCGTATTTGAGGGACACTGAGGAGCCTGAGGACTGGGGTTGGGTGAGAAACCTATTGAATACCCCAGTCCAGGCAGGGGCGGATTAGGGTGAAACCATTATACTTTTTTTATTTTGAAAGTTCAAATAATGGTAAATTTACACTACCCATATAGTTAAGAGTTGAGAAATAAATTTAGTAACTTATTCAGTCCGAGTAATAGTTGCCACACTAGCGGGTAGTGGGAGAGAAAAGCCTTAAGTGTAAACACCAAAATAATATCCCATGAAATATCTATTGTAGAGTTGGCAAAAATATAATGGCAAATATTTTATGTATTTTTTATATTTTATTTTTATATTTTTTTACACCCTGAACCAAACTATCAAGGGGAATGCGACCTAGTGGGCTTCGTTTACATTATATACACCCGAAAGGATGTTGGTTCGAGTCCCACACTTACTACATTTTCTGGCCATGCTTCGGAGGGAATGTAAAGCAGGCGGTCCCAGGCCTACCTAGTTGAGTGTAAGAGAGGGTTATACAGCCCTAACTCCGCTAGGTTGGCTTCGTAATGTAACAAAAAGTCAATATTTATTTTATTTATTTATACAATACACTAATACAATATATTGTATGTGAATTTAAATGAAATGGTCATTTGGTTAATAGTTTTTTTTGTATGAAATCTCTCCAAAATATGAAAAAAAATTACTCTGCAATATTTTTGTGAACCCACATGCCAAATTTAATCAAATAGTATCGAGTTGTTTGGCCCAAAATCGAGTTACAGATAGACATTTTGTAAAAACAACTATTTTGGATTCCTAGCACCTCAACACGTGTAAATCTGTTGGAGTCTTGAAATCAATAATTTCGTCCATAAGAAACCTAAAACTAACGTATACATAGGAAGGCAATAATGGCTCAACTAAAAAATTGCTCCCAGCGTCTCTTAAGCTGGCCATTCACGAGGACTCCAAACGGACTCGCGCCAAGCCAAATGGCGCGTCTTGTTCCATTTGGCGTCAGCGCCATTTAGAGGGGTCGTCACGACTACGCTGAACCAGTCGCTCCAAATCTTTCAAATAGTACAGTGTAAAAGTTCCTCTTCCATATCATCACACTGTACAATTGGAAAGATTTGGAGCGACTGGTTCAGCGTAGTCGTGATGACCTCTCTAAATGGCGCTAACGCCAGATGGAACAGGACGCGCCATTTGGCTTGGCGCGAGTCCGTTTGGAGCCCTCTTGAATGGGTACCCTTAGTATGATCACGTGATCTACCCAGTTATAAAACCTCACTTCTAAATCTAATAATTTATCATTGTCATAATTATAAAAATAAATAGACCAATAATTGGTAATATAATATAATTATTATCAATGAAAATCGTTAAATAATATCTACAATTTTGTAATAAATTACCTGCAAAAGTTTTGATATGCTTCTATCAGAACTTTGCTCGTGAAAGATGAACAGTTTGATCAGACACCGTACATATTGTATGGGCGGGAAGTTGACAAAAGTGCGACAAAAGCCGTTGGCGGCAGACTGCAAACAAAGCATTGTGTCGAGATTGAAAATGTTACAATAAACCATTTTCCGCGCGATTGACAAAATACCGAATTCTTCGCTTTTTCAGATCCCTCTCTTTGCTCTGGGCACCGACGTAGTTTATTTGGTAGAGAACAAAAGTGGACTAGGCCCGGTGGAAAATATTTCTTTCCTAGTGTGTCTCGAACCTCTATCTTCCGATTTATAACCCAGTTCCCTAGCAACTGGGCTACTCACTTGCATGATTACAAAGGCTTTTACGGCCGGAGTTACGCGACGCAGCAGTAGAATCCGGGATGATAGGCCGCGGTTGTTCTGAAAGAGTACTTCTAAACTTTTTCGCCTAACCAAGTTGAATCCACGAGAACAGAGCGTGTTTCAAACTTCGGCAAACTTGGCAGTGATGGCAGGGAAACATGGTGGGTGGGACATGGTACCGCGCTGAGACTATACCAGTCAGTCTACGTGCGTGGCGAGTCCTGGTCACCTCCGAATTAATCGTGTGACTTTAGTATGTTCCCCAAGTGGTTCGGAACCCACTATAATCAGGAGGTCCTCCCTGTCAGTCAACTCTCTTTCTCCCCGAAGTAAAAGAGTCTGCCTTTAGGGTGCCGCAAGGTAATAAGCAGACTCATTTCCCCCGCCATGCTGACAGGGTAGCTTAAAACAGATATACTGAAAGCAGGCGTTAGAAAAGAAAGAAACGTTTCGTCAACATCTGCGGTCGACATCTTCAGTGGAACTTGGTAGACTTCTGAGATTGTATCTGCAGCAACTGTTTGGACAAGGGAATGTTTGGAAATACGCTTTCAGAATGACCACTGCCTATCTTCCCGGATTCTATTGCTTCGTCACTGCTCAGTTGACATTAAAAAACTGTTGTACCTTGTATTTCAGGTGCGTTTCTCATCCCCTACTGTCTGATGTTGGTCTTCGGGGGAATGCCCCTTTTTTACATGGAGCTGGCCCTGGGGCAATTCCACAAACAAGGTTGTCTGACTATATGGAAACGAATATGTCCTGCTCTCAAAGGTAAGTAGAAACATAACAATTACATCTCTGAGGAAACTCGCTCGAGCGCTACCTCTTATTTCCTTAGCTTTAACAATAAATATTTCTATGTACGTATACTCCACTATACTCCATTGCTCGATACTGAGTAATAAGTATCGTTAGAAGCAAGGGGTGGCCAAAAATATTAATTTCTCTCATTAGTCACGAAATGTAAGATGAATGCCCCGCTAAAGCAGCGAGAATTAAAGTTATATTATGTAGGCCTAACTCTAAGATGAATCCGCTAGCCTAATTTTGTTTATCGACTATATTGTTTGCAAACTATAAACTAACCTAACACCAGAACCAGAATAGAGCTAAATTGCTGTTTTAACATCAATGTATATATATATATATGTTTAAAAACTTATATATATGTTTTGTATTTATATATATATATGTTTAAAAACATATTATCCCTATGTTTAATGACTGTGTCAATATCTTTTCTGATTGGGACAGAGTAAGGTTAATTGGAGTTCGCTTAACATTTGCAGTGGGTTGAGAACTGTATCCACCACTGATTCGTAACATTTTTGCCACCCCTGAATGGGGTGTGGTTTCTTACGGTGGGGGGTATGAAGCAAGGCTTTAGTGCAGTATAGGCTATACACCGCCGCTAACGCCTCTCACTACGTGCTATATCGTCACCCTAAAGTCAGAAGGGCATACGATCAAAGAAAACATTTCGAGATAATTACGTTTCTGTGTCTGTATAACCTACTAGTAGTGTGCTACAAACAGTTAGATATGCCCTTCTAATCGAAAATTTCAGCCTTATTTTTCAAGATTAAATTTTTTTGGTGTAGCCTATACTAAGATAGAGCTAATGAGTAATAAGTGGGTGGGGGGGCAGCCCCCCCCCCCAGAAACGAAGAGCTCTTAGTGCAGTTCATTTATTTATATAGTTTCATGTGACCACGCGTAGACGCAAGAGAGACTTAATGCCATGGCAATCATGAGCATTCATAATGAAGAGGCAGAAAACCTTGATATAAAGGCTTTAATAAATAATTTTGTATAGAAAGAGCGATACGAGTGTAAATCGGTCAACGTTTTCTGCATTATAATTATTACAAGTAACCATTGACCAATGCATTTTCTTAAGGCGCCCATTCCACATACGTACAACGTCAATGAAAATTATGAAATTGAAGGACATTTCAATTTTACTCTATGCCATTGTTAAAATTGATCAATGATCAATTGATAATAGAGTAAATTCACAAACAATGAAACAAACAATCTAAAATTAAAAAATGGCGTCATGTGATATGACAAGTACAACTATTTTAATTGATTTCTCTAAAAAGAAAGCATTTCTGTATAAAAATTATAATAAGGATTAAATAATAAGGCGACGAAGAAAATAAATACAATTTCAAGAAGCAAATGCAAACAAATTTCAAAAATTTGGCGCATACGCTTCAATTGAAAATTGTCAATTTTTGAAAAACATATGGAATGGCCCCCATCAATGAGAAATTGAAATGTCCTTCAATTTCATAATTTTCATTGACGTTGTACGTATGTGGAATGGGCGCCTAATACCGTACCGTACTGGCCGAATTTTGCCCCCCCCCCCCAGAATTTTCAAAACTCGGCGTCCCTGGTAATGACAAGGTCACTAAATATGATCATAACTCAATTTCCCCAAAAATGTTGGTTACGCCCTTCTGACTTTAGGGTGACGATATATCGCCTACCCCCTCCACGTGACCATAACCTTTTTCGTGACATGAAAAATCCTAAAACCCCCATCTACCTAGAAGTTTCACTTCAAAAAACATAAAATAATGGTAGATGGAAATCCTACACTCTCATCAATTTTTCCTGATGCCTATTTCATTATATTTTGGTTATCCCATGCTGATTGGCTATATTGACCACAGTTCATTTTGTGTACAAGATTATCAATGTGGTCGGATGACGTCATATGCTTATTTTGAGGTAACGAGTGCTTACAATGTTACAGTCCAGTGGGCTCAACCAACCCCCCCCCCCCTCTCACCCCCCCCCCCCTCCGTCCCTCTCCGTCTAAATGGGACACTTGCCTATCAATGGGCTCTGCCTGTATTAGAATTTAAATTTAGAAATTTCAAAGCCAGACAGTCCTACTTGCTACTATTTGTGACCATGCTTCGGGGAGCATGTAAAACAAGCGGGCCCGGATCTTCCTAGTAGAGTGTAAGAAAAGTCTTTATAGCCATAACTCTTTTTGGGTGGATCAACTGAAGGGGCTCGAACGTATCAAGAACTGAAGAGGAAGGCGCTCGACCCAATGAGCTGGAGGATGATGTGTAGGGAGTTGCTGCCAACCAATCGTTGATATTGTAACATCAGACACATGCAATAGTGTATTCAAACTAAAATTTAAAATGTGGCAATAATAGACAACCGTGAGACACCACGTGAGCAACCACCCCCTATGACTACGAACTTCCCCTATACGATAAAACCCAGGAGTAGGCTTCTAAAGCTCATTATTGATTATTCCGGTACGCATAGTATAGAGGGAGGTTAGAAACACTTACATGACATACAATAGATACAAGATATATAGTCGCATATATACGTATTGTATTTGCGTAAACAATAACCGGTAAACAAAAGAAGGTTCAAACTTGCGATTGTCAACAATCCACACACGGTGGAAGTGTCTTTTATATGGAACTTTGATTTATGGTACGCTACGCCGTTGTCACACGTATTTTACTCTTTCATTGATTTCAGACATGCACTCAAGATTCTACTTCAAGGGGGGGGGGGCGGTATGTCTGCTAAAAAAAGCCCTGTTTTTATACGTATCATGTAAATTAAGACCCTCGAAAATATCGTAATTAACTGAAGAAGCAGGATGAACAGCGTTCGGATTGTTCCCTTTGACAAGTTGCTGTATTACGCATTTCTTTTGCAAAGTATGGAGACGATGTTGTTGTTGTTGTTTCTAACGCCTGCTTTCAGCATTTCTGCTTTAAGCAACCCTGTCAGCCTGGCGGGGGGAGTGAGTCTGTTTGTTAACTTGAGGCACCCTAAGGGCAGACTCTTTCACCTCGGGGAAAGGGGAGTTGACTAACAGGGTGGACCTCCTGATTATAGTGGATTCCGAACTCCTTGGGGAACATGGTAAAGTCACACGATTAAATCGGAGGTGACCAGGACTCGACTTATACTGCCTAAGCGAGTTATCATGTCCCACCAGGTTCCCCCGCCAACGCTGTGCACACTACCAAGTTTGAAACATGCTCTGCTCTAATGGAATCAACATGGTAAGGCCGTTGGCTTATGGAGACGATGTAAGAGCACGGGTAACCTCAGGCTGGGCCAAGTGGCGAGATATGGCGGGAATCTTGAAGGATAGGAGAATGCCGAAGAAACTCAAAGGCCGCATATACAAGCAGAACCGTGCATGACCTATGGAGCGGAGTGCTGGTCATTGAGGAAGGGACGAAGAGCAACTGCTGCATGTGGCTGAGATGCGAATGTTGCGTTACTGTCTGGGTAACAAATTGACAGACAGGAGGAGAAACGAGGTCATCCGGGCGGAGATGCAAGCAGCACCGATCACCGACAAAGTCAGGGAACGAAGACTGGCGTGGTGGGGCCATACGATAAAAATAGAAGACAACACCTGCTACAACGTGTGAGGGACTAAACGATGGAGGGCACATGACCCATAGGACGACCGAGGATGTCCCTTGAAACGAAAGTGAAGGAACACCTCAGGACCCTCGGTCTCTTGCCGGACGAAACCCTAGACCGGAGCACCTGGAAGATGAAGATCCGTTCTACCCCGTGGGAGGTATAAGGCGCCGTTAAAGTAGAGTGGGTATCAGTCGACCCCGAACGAAACCCCGAAAAAACCGTCTCAAAACTACTGGAATCGAAATGTCAGGATCTGTAGAGTCGTGGTAATAACTCCGACTTTCACCCGAAAGGTTGTTGGTTCGAGTCCCACACTGGCTACATTTTCTGGTCATGCTTCGGAGGACATGTAAAGCAGGTGGTCCCAGGTCATCCTAGTTGAGTGTAAGAGAGGGCTTTATAGCCCTAACTCAGCTAGGTTCGCTTAGTAATACAATAGAACAACAAAAAGTCAAGATTTATTTATTTATTTATCAGCAACAGGATGTTCAGAATGTTCACTTTGAAAAGTCGCTGCATGTCGAAGATTTTACCAAAGAACATTATGTTTCCACTAGACATGGCACAATTTAAGAAGATAATAACAGTTGCACTAGTTTTTCGTCCCAAATTTACATTGAAAACACTTTTAACTTTAAATCTTAAATCCTGTTTAACAGCCAAATGGACTATATCATAGGGAAGAGTTGAGAGCTTGGGGTTTAACACACTGACAGAAAAACATAAATAAATAAACGTTTAATGATTTACTCCCAGTCGTGAAAGAATACTTAAATATTTTTGGCACCTTACTGTGCTGTGCACTGATGTGATTCATAACGGGTTTAAATTTTAAATTGCTACAAATCAAGTGAAATATTGCTGAGATGTTAACATAAAGGGAGGGAGAGGGGGGGGGGGGGCTTATCGTGCTTGAGTTAATACAGGTTGTGAGCATTAGTATAGTTAGTGTTGCCCAATTTATTTTGTCCTGGAATATCGGTAAGGCACTAGCTTTGGAAGTAGAGTTCTTCGTATTGCTCATTTTGTATTTTTATCATTTATTGGAAGAAGTCTACTGTTGAATGGCAACCAATTCTCGTCTTGTTAGTTGTTAGCAATTCGAACTAATGAGGTTGGTCCCACTACTTATTTTGTATGTTATTGTGTGATTGTAGTAACAAGGACCATAGACTGCTCTGAATGTGTAAATAAAAATAAATAAATAAATAATATAAACTTTTAAGTGTATACTGTACCTTGCCATTGTTTTTGCATAACAAGGACAATAGTAATATATTTTTGTGAAAGTAAGTCAATGTGTTGATTTTTCATGATGCCTTTCATGTAAAATAAGCATACCAAGCATTTATTTTCCCTTTCGTTATTGTGGATACTATGCCTTTCGCCTCCATAACGTCTTTGTCAGCAGAAACACTGGGGCGGGGGCTACGGGCTTGGCCCTAAGTAGGCCTATAAATCAACAATTACAAATAATCATTGCCTGAAAATCAATAAAATTGCAGCCGCCGTATTTTGGTTTTGCTGAAATTTCTACAAAACTCTTCGGGGTCTAAAATTTTCACCCTTTCCTTTTTTGAACCCAATAGTGCTAAGTGTCCTTTACTTTAATCCTTCTTGGGGGGGGGGGCGACAGAGCGTTTGGGGGGGCTGAGCCCCCCTGCCCCCCAGGCTACGGCCCTGGTATGGTCCCACCACGCCAGTACTCATTCCCTGACTTTTTCGGTGATAGGTGCTACCTGCTTCTCTGCCCGGATGTCCTTGTTTCTCCTCCTGTCTGTAAGACAGTAATATAACACAATATTCGCATCTCAGCCACATGGAGCAGTTGCTCTTCGTTCTTCCCCAATGGCCAGCACTCCGTTCCGTTGGTCATAAACACCCACTATATTTTTTAAAGATAAAACCCACAAAAATGTGCAATAGCTTATGCACAAATATAGGGCCCAGGTCCAGCGGGAACTTCTTTTCTGTGACCCATCTCAAACCTAGGCAAGGCCGTAGCCAGTTTTTTTTCTTTTTTTTGTGGGGGGGGGGTTCAGGGTTCAGAAATGTCATTGGATATTACATAGTGGTTTTTATTATTCCTCTCAAAATCCGATTCTATCTAGTATCAAGCTAATTCATTTCGGGGGGGGGGGGGGGGGGGAGAACCCCCATGAACCCCCCTTTAGCTACGGCCTTGAACCCAGGTCTACTTTTTCATCCCCAGTTCTCAACCAGACCTTTGTACAGGTCTAGACTAATATGCGTAATTCATAATAATAATAATAATAATAATTCGTATATTTTTCTAAATTTGTTTTACACAAATACAAAGAAAGTAGAAGTGCCCCCTCAAGCCAGCGGCTTGCGATGGTAGCACCTAAAAATTTGAATTTGCTGCACAATAAATTGTACAAGAAACGGATGTTAGTTTGTTAACTCAACTGAGAAAATGCGTAAACCGAATTAGTTTGTTGGTAAACACAATTAGGTACCATACTATTGACATTTTCTGTTGAAATGGTGCGGATTTAATTGAAAGCAATCGGAAGGGGAAAATGTAAAAAAAAAAAAAAAATATCTCATGAAACGTAGAGCTGTTAAAACTATCACGACAAATAGAAGACATTTCTCTGGGCACTTTGATACGTGATATATGTACCTCTTTCTAACACAGATTAATTAAGTTAAATTACTTGATATGCTATTATTACTACTATAATGTTTTGGTTTGCCCGTTCTAGAATATGCAATCTCATCCATCAATTCAGTGCTTTGGGATAGGGGATGTCCAAGGGCGTAGCCAGAGGAGGATTAATATTAATTATTATTAATATTAATATATTTATATAATATATTAATATAATATATTAATATATTTTAGTGCCGCCAGTGAGAGGCATAGAAAGGCCGCCGGGTACATGATTTCCACAGTGTACTGTAGTAAGTTGAAAAATCGCATGTTCCCCCAATTTAGCACGCCAGTCTGCAATACAATCGTGACAATTCTCTAAGGTGTATCATTAGTAATCTAAATTTAGCAGTACGGGGAAAAGATCCTTTGCTCCCACCCGATAAATTTCGAAAGAAATTGGACACGAAAGTAGCCTTGGTGTATTTAAATGTAATAGGTTACATGACAAATTGTAACAAGAACCGGTCCGAGTTTACTCGAACATGCTTTCCAATATATCAAGTAGTAGCTAGAGAAAATGAGTAATTTCATGGTAAATAATTTTCCTATAGTTAAATTTCGGGCATCTCGGGGGGGGGGGGGTGTCCACCTGACGTCACTGGAGGTGAGGTAAATTCTAGATAGGTCAGACCAACAAATTACCACACAGCAATAATGGCAGGGCGCGCAATGCATTTGAGCGCGAATTTTCTATCATTTTTTCAAAAAATAATTTTTTGTGCAAAACTTAATAGTTTTTTGGGTAAACAACATGTCTAGTTTCGTAACTAAATTTAACACCTAAAACATACCTGAAGGTAGAAATCATCGATAGAAAGGTTTCGCAGAAAAATGATTTTTTAGTCATTTTTCATTAAAATTTGGTTATTTTTATTTTTTACCCCCAGAAGCAAACTATCAAGGGGCAAGCGACCCCCCGCATTTTGTCAACATTAATAACAACTACAATACATGTGAATTTAAAAGAAATCGTTGGAGCTGTTTTCGAGAAATAATTTTTTTAGACGTTTTTTTGGAGTATTTTGAAAATAAAACCACCCCAAATTGAATTGGCCCAAAATAAAGAAATTGTCCCGAGGTATGATTTTGGTGAACCTACATGCCGAATTTCATCAAAATCGACCGAGTAGTTTGCCCGACGAACAGACGAACAGACAGACAGACAGAGCGACAGAGCGACAGAGCGACAGACAGACATTTCGTAAAAACCACTTTTTTTGGGGGTTCCTGGGACCTCAAAACGTGTAAATCCTTTGAAATCTCGGAATCGAAAATTTCGACCATCACAAAGCTTTCGTTATATTACGTATAAATTGGAAAGCAATAAAAT
Source organism: Psococerastis gibbosa (assembly GCA_963971405.1). Lineage (NCBI taxonomy): Eukaryota > Metazoa > Arthropoda > Insecta > Psocodea > Psocidae > Psococerastis > Psococerastis gibbosa. Next base: position 4,040,127 of record OZ020491.1, on the reverse strand, counting down.
ATGCTATGTAAGGTAGCTAGCTATAGGTTGACAATAATAAGACAATGTGTTTATTGGATGAAAAATTGTAAATATAAATAAATAAAGAAATATTGTTGTTTTTATAAATGTGGATTAAAAGAGCAAAAAGGCCAGTAGACATTGGAGACAAGAAAATGACATCACATTGACGTCACTACCAATACAACTGCAAGAAGTTCCCCAACTGCCGGCTACTCCGTGGCATCACAAATGACGTCACATTTTGAAGTCACGTAATTTTAACCATCAGACTAGGGGAAAGTACTTTTTCCCCCTACTAAATAACATTTTTTTTAGAAAAAAATAATAATTTTAAGGGGCATGAAATAAATCTGCTAATGCAATTAAATAGGTTTTCCAAAATTGTCTTGTAGCCTATTAGGTGTGTAGAGCTGCATCTTGGAATTAAAAAGAAATAAACGTGCCTATACAATGCAATACATAAACTGAAAGCTCTTTAATTAAAAGGATTTTCACTTGGTGAAAAATTATTAGTCTAAACTTTTGAATTTTAGATTAAAAGGCAATAAACCTGACGCACGCTTGTTAAATCGTTTAGGCTCGTCGCATACTGAGCCCAGCACACGTCCAACCCATACACTACCCAAACCATGGGATGGATCGAGTACCACGTATTGGTACCTACCCACCTACGCACAAAACGGAATTTTTCAAAAAAACGTTTTTATATATAGGGTCACTTGAATACAATAAACTTTCTCTAGAACTTCGTGGCACACCTACACGCAAAATATTTCAAAATAAGGTGAAACATGCAATACTACAAAAATACTTTGGAACTTCTAATAACATGCCTCTCAACATATACCTCATACATCTGTATACCAAATGGATCTATACTTATACATATTACTACTTTAAATTTTTAGTTCTTATATTGTTATTGGCAACTTGCCTCCACGTGCAAAATGGCTGCACAATGGCAAGGGACCCAAAGAAGAAAAATGTATTAACTAAATTTATGTAACTGAATTTATTTTGGGAATTACACTATTATTATTATTATTATTATTATTATTATTATTATTATTATTGAAGTTTGGGGATGGCTGTTCCAGAGGAATGGTAGCCACGCCCACGAAATCTGTGCGGGAAACACAATCGGTTCCACGCGTGGATCACTACTGACTGGGGTAGCCGTGTGCTGGGTCCAATGTACGGCAAATCATTCGATAGTGTGCTTTACAGAGCCTGCCACTCGTGGGTTGGGCGTGTGCGGCGCGTGTGCTGGGCTCAATAGGCCTTAGTCGTTCTGTTTGAAGGATCGGTAGAAGAGGGCGTTATTTCGCATAAAATCTGATTTTTTCATGAAAGTCATTCAAAGAACCGGTCCGAGTTTACTCGAACATGCTCTCAAATTTATCAAAATTAGTAGATAGAGAAAATGAGTAATTTCATGGTAAATAATTTTCCTATGGTTAAATTTCCGATATCTCGGGGGGGGGGGGGGTGTCCACCTGACGTCACTGGAGGTGAGGTAAATTCTAGATAGGTCAGACCAACACATTACCACACAGCAATACTGACAGGGCACGCAATGCATTTGAGCGTGAATTTTCCATCATTTTTTCAAAAAAATTTTTTTTTTACAAAACCAAATACTTTTCTGGGAAAGCAACCTGTCCGGTTTCGTTACTCAATTTAACACCTAAATCATACCTGAAGGTAGAAATCATCGATAGAAAGGTTTCGCAGAAAAATTGCTTTTTAGTCATTTTTCATTAAAATTTAGTTATTTTTATTTTTTTACCCCCAGAAGCAACCTATCAAGGGGCAAGCGACCCCCCGCATTTCGTTAAAATTAATAACGACTACAATATATGTGAATTTAAAAGAAATCGTTGGAGCTGTTTTTGAGAAAAAAAATTTTAAACGTTTTTTTGGAGTTTTTTGAGAATAAAACCGCCCCAAATTAAGTTAGCCCCAAATAAAAAAAATTCTGTTGTATGACTTTTGTGAACCGACATGCCGAATTTCATCAAAATTGACCGAGTAGTTTGCCCGAAAATCGACGCACAGACAGACAGACAGACAGACAGACAGAACGACAGACAGACAGACAGACATTTCGTAAAAACCACTTTTTTGGGTTCCTGGGACCTTAAAACGTGTAAATCCGTTGAAATATCGGAATCGAAAATTTCGACCGTCACAAAGCTTTCCTTAAACTACGTATAAATTGGAAAGCAATAATATTTTCTGTATGTGCGTAACACTGACACCGTCTTCTTCTACCGGATAATTGAAATATAACCCATGGGTTAGAATAAGAAAACCCGGGATGGTCAAAGATATGAAATTCAGACTATAATAGTACAAATTTGTATTGAGATAGTACGTAAGTGAGGTAAGGAAACTTAGAGAAGAAATTCCTTGCGTTCCATTCTACCCTAAACAATGCCACAATGCTGGAATTCACCTTCTATGGCAAACTTCCTTGTGATTTCATACAACATACATTCACTATATTATGGATTAGTTTTATCTTCAGCCTGTCGGCAGTAAAAATTTTTTTTTGCACAAAATTTAGCTTCACAATATTTCATATTTCAAGTAATGATTGTAGGGTCATCAATGTTGTTACAAACTGTATGATGAATGAATGATTCACGACTTAAGGCGCCCATTCCACCGACCGGCTAGGGCTATTTACAAAAACAGTGACGTGGTAGCAGACATTCAAGACTTAGGCGGGGTTTCCACCGACCTCGCATTGCAGAATTGACGGAAATGTTTATTTTCCTCTATGCCATAGTTAAAATTGATCAATGATCATACAGTAAAATCACAAACAAACAAACTAAAATTAAAAAATGGCGTCATGGGATATGTTAAGTACAAACATGTTAATAGATTTCTATAAAAAGAAAAATTCTAATTTCCGTCAATGTCATTTGCATTCTGCAATGCGAGGTCGATGGAAACGCCACCTAAGTCTTGAATGTCTGCTACCACGTCACCGCTTTTGTAAGTAGCCCTAGCCGGTCGGTGGAATGGGCGCCTTATTGCAACAATACAATAGGCGAACAATAAGACTATATAAAGTCTTTTTATCATGTTAGGTAATAGCAGTATACACATAGTAATATAAAACTTAAATTATATTTAGCAAGTAAAAGAGGATGTAGGGGCCAGTACGCACGTGGAGCTGAAGAGGGCGTGTCAGGATCGAGGGAGTGGAGGCATCGATGCCACATGCCGCTGCCAACCAGCCAGTCGGTTGTAACTTGAAAAAAAATAAGGACATTTTCTCTAACATATCTAACAATTATTTACACGACAAGATTGTGGAACCTACTACCTGCTGAGACTAGGGCGGCTTGATCACTCAATCAGTTTAAAACTAAAGTAAAATTATATATTTTCGATAGCACATATACCCTGTTATCTGGCCTCCTTTATTATTTCACTGTCCCATCAACAAATAGTCTGCTCTACAATGCGTTTGTACGTTCTAGGCTCGAATATGCCTCTGTGTGGAATAATGACCTAGCGAATCAGTTACTGTCGATTGAGCGAGTGCAAAAGCGTTTCTTACGGTATATATGTATTGCAGGCGACATGGGACGTATCCACACTACAGAGACCATGCCGTTAGGTGCCCATTCCATTGACCGGCTAGGGCTGTTTCCAAAAACGGTGACGTGGTAGCAGACATTCAAGACTTAGGTGGCATTTCCACCGACCTCGCATTGCAGAATTGACGGAAATGTTTATTTTCCTCTATGCCATAGTTAAAATTGATCAATGATCACACAGTAAAATCACAAACAAACAAACTAAAATTAAAAAATGGCGTCATGGGATATGTTAATCCAGACATTTTAATAGATTTCTATAAAAAGAAAAATTCTAATTTCCGTCAATGTCATTTGCATTCTGCAATGCGAGATCGGTGGATACTTAACCTAAGTCTTGAATGTCTGCTACCACGTCACTGTTTTTGGAAATAGCCCTAGCCGGTCAATGGAATGGGCGCCTTAGCACAGCTCAGTTGCAATTGGAGTTTGGGATGAAATCTCTTGAGTGTAGGAGGATGGCTGCAGACTGTATTTTCTTTTATAAGCTGATTAACAGTCATCTGGACAGCCCTACTATACTCGAAAGAGTTCACCTCAGGGTCAATATCAAGAATACACGATCGAAAACTTTGTTTGTTGCCAACTCTACTTGTAAATCACCGCTTGTTAGGATCATTGGGGTTATAAACAAACTCAATGTTCCTGATCCATTTGCACTGAGCCTACCATCCTTCAGGACAGCTATCTCGGGCATTATAAGCAGGCCTGTGTCGTAGGGTGAGTTTTTGATTTATGTAGTTTTAGTTCTTAGTCATTTACATATTTTGTTTTTCTAAAAGCCTTTGTGTGTATTTTTTGGTTGCGTGTACTGTACCATGTAAGTGTCATCATTGTGGACCTGATCTGTTGATGGCTCAAATATAAACTATTATTATTATTATTTACAAATCCGGAAAGCATAACGACATAAAAAATTATAGACCAATCAGCTTACTAAGCTTAGCAGAAAAAGTCCTAGAACAAGTTGTGCATAACCAATTAACGTCCTACATAGACCGCAATAAAATTATTACTCCCAACCAATATGGGTTTCAAAGAAAAAAAAGTGCGGAGATGTGTCTAAGCGATTTTACTGAGTACATTAACAAAGCATTACATTCAAATAAGCAAGCATTCGTCTTGTTTGTAGATTTTTCGAAGGCCTTTGACGTCCTTCCCCATAATAACATAATTACAAGCTTAAGTGAAATAGGAGTGAAGGGGATTGAACTTGAATGGTTTCAAGATTATTTAAGAAATAGAAAAGCGACGGTGCGCCTGAATGAAAAAACTGGAAAACTGAAAGCTTGGGAGTCCGGTGTGGCCCAGGGTAGTAAAATCGGACCCCTATTGTATATACTTACAACCAACTCAATACCAAAACTTCTAGGAGCAGAATTATTTATGTTTGCTGATGACATTGCCATAGTAATAGTAAATGACAGCGCAGAAGAAGCATCAAAAGAAATGAACAAAATAATAAGAAAACTACAGAAACTAACACACGATGTGGGTGTCACGATAAACTGCAATAAAACAAAAATTGTTCACATGCGAAACAGGGGACCGGTTTATAAGAGGAAAAAATTTATTTTCCACACTCATCACTGTCTTCACCAAACAAACTCAAAAAACTGTGACTGTGTAGAAGAAATAGAGATTAAGGAGGAGCATAAATACCTTGGGTTAATATTGGACAGTAGACTAACATGGCAGAATCAAATTGATTGTATATACAAAAAAATGAGGTCCGGGTGTTGTGCCATACAAAAATTAAAATATTGCCTTCCGCTAAAAACCCTAAAAATGATTTACCGTGCACTAATAGAATCGGGATTAAATTATGGAATACAAACTTGGGGGAGAGATAACAACAGCTATTTCACAAAAATACAAAAAATGCAAAATAAAATAGTAAAAAACATGCTATCTAATAAATTAAACAAAAAATTTAAAAATATAGACGAAAAATACAGATTTCTAGATATACTACCAATAGGAAAACTGTACAAATATCTTATAATAAAGAATAACTATTTTATGTATTTAAGCAAAATTGTTGGAAACACACAGAATAAGAGGCAACTGAGAAACGTAGACACATTGAGACAAAATATTCCTATAACACATAATAAGTACGGCAGACGCCTCAATGAAACAGTTTTACCAGAGATATTTAACAAATTGCCACTTAAACTAAAAGAATTGAACAAAATAGGGAAAATAAAAAAAGAATAAAAAAAATACTTAATTTTAAATACAGACTATTAGCCATTTCATTATACATATAATTTTACATCAATATATAATAATATATAATAGTATAAATAATAAATATATATAAATACATCCTTCAGAGTTCAGAAGGATCTCACTCATTGCAGAAAGCTAGAGTGAGTACTATATAATGGTTTATTATTATTAATTATTATTAATTATATTTATATCTTGCAGAGCCACTGCACTATGATCGCTCGATAAGCGGAAGCTTGAGCGTGATAATGCTGATTAATAACAAATTGTTGTTCTCAATATATGCACCTTGTCCGGGGTTACCGGTCAAGGAAAAAAGTGAAAAAGTGAAGTGATTATTATTATTATTATTATTATTATTATTATTATTAATACGAATCATGTCAATAAGAGCATATAAGTAGAGGATTTAGATTGGATGCGCTTGTCGGGGCTTGTGGTCCAGCGGTTAAGACGACGCCCCAGTCAGGTGGAGATCGTGGGTTCGAATCCCTGCAAGTCCAGTTTTTATATCCTTTAATTTAGGTTGTAATGAGGAGGTTATCTCTTTAGCAAAGTTAATTTAATATCAGTGTTATATCTACCATACAATGTAAAACTCTGAACGTAGTTGTGCTCAAGACCTTGTTTTATTTCACCAGCGAATATTTCTGTAGTTGAAAAATAAAGAAGTTTTTTTTTTAGAAACCTTTAGCAATAAAAAGTCAACCTTTTTTTTTTACTTTTTTTGCACCGGAAACAAACTGCAAGCCTATCCCTCCGCTGCTGAGAAGGATTTTCTTGCTGGAAATTGCCTTCGTTTTGCAGTATCATGTCTCGTACTTCCGCAATACTTTCAGATTTTCATTTACTTTTCTTTCTGACATTTTCCTCTTTAATTAATTTCATTTCGTAGTACTGCGTGTAATACTCCAAGCCTTCTTCTTCTTCTGCAGTTAACGTCCGTCCTTGGCTGGCAGGCCATTTCACGTCGTGCTGCTTAGTGGAGCTGGGCCAACCCCTTCTGTGTCTCAGTTCGGTTTTCTACCTCAATGCCAGTGCAGTTGAATAGGTGATCGGCATTCCCCTTCCCATGGAAGCAGAGGGGGCATTCGGTAGCTCTGGAGGCAGTCGTGTCCTGTGGTCATTCGGAACGCTTCCATAGCGATGTCCCTGCTGGCGATGGTTTTTGCTAGGAGCGGAACCCATAGTTTGCCAGCTGCTCTTACTCTCCAGGCATCTCCTCGCGTTCTTGGCATTTGCTTGTATCAGTTTGCAAGTGGTGGAGAAGGGGAGAGGATGTAGAGGTTGCGGTAGTTGGCCTTTGCTAGTTTGTCAGCCTCCTCGTTCTCACGGATGTCACAGTGGCCAGGGACCCATTGTAGGTGCCAGGTGGATATCTGAGACAGTTTGTATTGTAGCTCCAGGAGTCTAGACTGGCATTACTCCAAGCCAAAGTCGTGCGGTGGATTTCTTCCAGGATGAGGCAAGGCCCCAACATGGCGCCCATTTCTGAATAAGACAATTAGGTACATACTTTGACATTCTACGGCTACAGTACTGTAGATATTATGTAAATGTCAACGACCGTACCAAGTGGAATCCGCCAAAAACAATGCCTGTTCAGTGTTCACAGCAGGTAGTTTATTGGTAGTGCGCACAGCGTTGGCGGTGGAACATGAGAACGCGTTTGGAGGGTCAAACTGTCCGATACCTCCGAAGTAATTGGGGGGGGGGGCGGTGGTAGTTGTGAGAGTCAAAATAGGAAAAACACATGCATGTATCGATTAAATCAGAGCGTAACACATTAACTTTCAATAGATTTACCAAATTGGGGGGGGGGGCAGCCGCAGCTACATCCCTGCCCCCCCCCCCCTGTGTCCGTCCATGCAGCATTGCGTTCTCTTGCCATAAAGTTATACTATATATTTTTTAACGTTAATGTCAAGTCTGATTTTCTGCAAAAACATCCCTCATCTTAATGCAATGACCAAGTACCTATTGTATTTGAATTCTGACTTGACGGCAGATTTTACAATTCCTTTAGCCAAGTGAAAAAAATTCTTGTCAGTAATCGTAAGATCAGAAACAAATAGAACACTGAAGATATTAATTTAAGGAAGCGAAAACAAGACGAGTTTACGTCCTTTACGGGGCACCACACACTCCCCTATCGTTGGTCTTAACTCCTGATTTTCTCCATAGGAAATAGGGGGTAGAGAGACTGGGGGCAGGCAGAGATGTATATTGTACATGAAGTTGTCGGTTTGTTTTAGAGAGGTCCCAAGAAGTCGCGATAATCTAATAAGTCTCTGAATTGCTCAATCACAACTGCTGAATCAGCTATGTATATCATTTGCTTCAGCCACCTCCCCTCCCTCTCTCTCCCAGCAATCCATAACCGTATCATGCACACGACATTTCAGGGCTAGAGATAGGTTCTTGATCAGTTCTATAATCAGTAGTGATTGTATTCCAAATTGAACTAATAAAGAAGGCTTCTTATTATTAGGCGCGAAAGAGGAAATGGGAACTTATTTTCTTGGGGGGGGGGGGGCACATACATTTTTAGGCCAGCCGAAACACCATGAACTTGTATAATTATGATACCGATACCGTATAAGTATCAGCAGGACAGCTTTGTGAGGTAGAAATTATCGATATCGAGATGTCAACGAATTTACAAAAATGTGTTTTTTTTTTTTTAAACGAAATGTCGGTCTGTCAGTTTAATACTTTATTACTATTAAATACCCCCCCCCCCCTCTATCCGAAGGATAGTACGTTTAAAATGTATACACATTAGGCTATTCTTCATTTTTTTTAGTCCCCACATAACAATAACATATGTTGAATATTTGAATTGAATAATGGGAATGAGCCCATGCAAGGCCGTAGCCAGGATTTTTTATCGGGGGGGGGGGGGGGTTCAGAAATTTCATTGGATATTATATAGCAGTTTTAATTTTTCCTTTCAAAATCCGATTCTATCTAGTGTCAACCCATTTCATTTCGGGGGGGGGGGGGGGCGGTTTGAACTACCATGAGCCCCCCTGGCTACGGCCTTGAGGTCATGTAGCCTAAATAGTGTTTCAAGGGATTTATTATCTATTCCGACGTTTTCCTTGACACCAGGCTGGCAGGATGGCTATCCACAGCGCATGCAATAAAGCAGATAAGAAGGTGTTCCCTGTTGTTTCGCGTCATAAACAGAGTTCTATATGGTGGAGATAGCTTCACTTTCGGCCATGATTAATTTTTTTCACACCTGCGGCCATTGACCAGCCATAGAAAAAAACGTACCAGAAGCCTGATCGAGGCGATTATAATACCGGTATTTATTTAATCCCCTGCTATTAAAATTGTAAACAAGATAATTTTATAATGGAAAGTGCTATTCAAAATTTGTTTGTTTACAATTATCATCCGAGGGTATTTATTTAACCACGGTATTATAATCGCCTCGATCAGGCTGCAGGTGGCTTATTATGACGATTTGGGATTAACGTAACACCGGGGTTTATTTTTTAATACCGCATTAGCATAAGGTGTCACGTGACGGTGTTAAAATATGCGCGGGAAATGCAAATTAATAAATTATTGGAGTAAGGGACAATGGTTGCATTGTTTTATAATTGAAGGAAATACTAATAAACATTAAAATGTACAGGTAGAATTTTGAAATATAATAAAAATTTTAATTAATGTGTCTTCATCTAAGGGACAAAAAATTAAAAACTCATCAAAAATATAGCCGAGGATTAATTTATCAATTTGAATTTCCCGCGCATTTTGCACTCATCTGTTTAAAACAATTGAATAAACCCTAGTGTTATGTTAATCCCAAATCGCCATAATAGGGCTGCAAGATTAAAAAAAATATATGGTGCGCTCGAATCCTCATCTCTCTTATAAAGATCTCTAATCTAAGCCCCGTAAAGTCAAAATCAAGCTATTAAGATGACTAGGGACCGAAGGTGCGCAAAACGTACTGCGCCGGTGTTCTCTTGTCAGTCCTGTCTGTTGAATTGTTCATTTGTTTTTCACTAGCCTCTATTTTCTTCTATTTATGTAGCAACCCTACAAATTCGAAACATTTCCTTTGCCACTATCTTGACATTTCCACTATGGTTTCCCGCTACCGGCAGGTTGAGCGCGACCCATTCTATATTATAACCGATGTTTAACACAACGTTTTGGATATTTGGGTTACTTCTTGTTCGCTATTACGTTATCCGGTTTCTAACTTTTCCATCCACCTCTTTAGCAACGCTGGGCTTGCCTACTAATTAGACATCTACTTCTTCTGTTTTCCAGGCATAGGATACGCCATTTGCTTGATTGACATTTACATGGGGATGTACTACAACACCATAATCAGCTGGGCTGTGTACTTCTTGTTCGCCTCGTTCCGTTCCGAACTTCCTTGGACATCCTGTGGTAACGCGTGGAACACCGGAAACTGCACCGAAACAACCGACGTCGTCAATAGGCACAATTTCAGCACAAGCCCGGCGGAAGAGTTCTTCTTGTGAGTATACCTAGTACAGCATTCATGTCTGCTTCTGAAGACAAGTTTCAGGAGGAGACGAGGATCCTAAACGATGTATAACGATGTAACCGATGTAAAACGGTATATATGAGCAGGAGAGGTGCTCAAGTTGCAGGATGCGGGACAACGAGGCGGCTCAGGGACCGTCTAAAGCAGTTAATAATAATAATAATAATAATAATAATAATAATAATAATAATAAAAATAAAAATATAATTCAATACAATAATGCCATGTTACAGCGTTTTGTTAAGTCCATATCGCAAGGCAAGGGCCCGTGTGCGACTTATACTATCTGGCTTAAAAGCTGTAAGCATTCTAGAGTTTACACTTCACTGACACTATTTCGTTTTTATTTGCAGACGAGGGGTCCTAGAACAGAACCGGTCTGACGGACTAGATAGAATGGGCCCCATCAAGCCGTCACTAGCTCTCTGTCTTTTCTCAGTCTTCCTTCTAGTCTATTTCTCTCTATGGAAAGGTGTCAAAAGTTCTGGCAAGGTAAGTTTGATTTATTAATTGACATAAATTACAACAGAGTGAGCTGTAGAGCTTGGATGCTATGACTATTATTTGGGTTACTTAGTTATACGTTAGCATAAGGTAAGCTTTGTTATGAACTTTTAAAAATTATTAACTTAAAAATTTTGATTTCAATATTTCATCGGAATTATTCCCAATAATTTACAGTGGTTTTTGCAAAATGTCCGTCAGTCCGATGTCTGTTCACGGAGTAATTGCCAAACTTGGAGGATCTAGTTTAAACTCGCCATTTGTCATAAACTTTATATAGGGGGTCTCACCCCAAAAACTCCCCAAATATGTTTCTTTGAAATTGTTTAAGAATCACATTTAATAAAGTCATCACTGATGTAAACCAAGGCCACCCCCATGACAGTTTGGTTTCTTTGGGCCAAAATTAAAAAGTGGCTTAGCCTAATTATTATAAAAATTCCAAAAATGCTTTGTCGAGATGACTTTCCATCGGCAATAGAATCAATGTAATACTTCAGCGGGCCAGCCTGGCCCACTATTCTGTATTAACTTATTCGTGGGGTTAAAAATGCAAGCACACCAATTTTTGAAAAGCTCTTGCATTCTAAAATTATCTTGTTTACATTCCTAATCCCAGGTTAAGATTCAAACTAATCGCCATAGTAGACTAGTTACCACTACTCTATAATTATGCCCTGCCTGTAAAAATTTTGATTAAATATGGGGTGAATTAAAATCTAATTAACCACTACGGTCTTACTCTGCATACAGTAAATAAGAACTACTGTGGTTGTGTTAAAGAGGAACAGAGTTGTGTGTATCAAACCTATAAACTCGTCGGGGGGTCGGGGTAGGTAGGTAGCTAGGGCGGGGGGGGGGGGGTGAGTGAGGGAAGCAGAGTTGTATATATAGCTGAGACAGAGAGATGGTTTGGGTCAATGTAAATACAGCAAGCAACAAGTTCAACAACTTCTTTGTAGTTTACATAGCTCCCGATTGTTGGTTTTCCCGCAGTAAATACAAGTGTTTATTCCCCCAACTTTAATACTTGTGTGTGTTGTCTATCATCGTCATTGGATGTGTTAGAGAGTTCTATACATAGAAGAGAAGCGACAAAGAGTATAATATAAACTCTTTTCTGATCGAGGACATCACCAGATTTCGTGGTAGTAGACGTGTTGTGGCTGAGACCATTGCAAGTTACAATATTTAATATTCAGACGAATTTATAAAAAGAAGCATAATAGACTTCATTTTGCTTGTGTTTCTAACTACAAAAAATTTGAGCAAGAGCGTTTACTCCAGGCAGCCGAAGCAGTAGATTCCGGGATGATAGGCCGTGGTCTCTGTAAAAGTGTACTTCCAAACGTTTCGTCAACATCGATGGTCGACATCTTCAGTCGGACTGCATATACTTCCAAGAGTTGTTGCTGAGTCTCCGAGATATAATCTTAGAAGTCAACGCAGTTCCACTTAAGATGTCGACCGCAGATGTTGACGAGACGTTTGTAAGTACGCTTTCAGAATGACCACGGCCTATAATTCCGGATTCGACTGTTTCGTCACAGGAGATTTCTTGTGGATTTCGGTGTCTGTAGCACGAAAGTGCACAGTTTTCCTCTATACAGATAATAGAAATCTGTTTTCTCTCCATGACTAAAAGCCTTACATATCTTAACCTCTTTGGCGCTACGACCCGTGAAGGGCCTGAACCTGCTCTTCCACATCGCGCCAGCCTGCGCGGTCCTGCGCTCTCCTTCGCCAGGCATCGACGCCAAGGGTCGCCAGATCCACCTCAGCGTCGTCCAGCCACCGCATCCGTGGTCGTGGATTTCGGAAATTATTGCTTTCCAATTTATACGTAGTATAAGGAAAGCTTTGTGATGGTCGAAATTTTTGATTCCAAGATTTCAACGGATTTACACGTTTTGAGGTCCCAGGAACCCAAAAAAGTGTTTTTTTACGAAATGTCTGTCTGTCTGTCTGTCTGTGCATCGATTTCCGGGCAAAACTGCTCAGTCGATTTTGATGAAATTTAGCATATAGGTTCACACAAATCATACCTCGGGACTATTTTTTTTTATATTGGGCCAATTCAATTTGGGGGGGTTTTATTCTCAAAAAACTCCAAAAAGACGTCTAAAAAAATTATTTCTCAAAAACGGCCCCAACGATTTCTTTTAAATTCTCCTATATTGTAGTCGTTATTAATGTTGACAAAATGCGGGGGGTCGCTTGCCCCTTGATAGTTTTCTTCTGGGGTAAAAAAATAAAAATAACTAAATTTTAATGAAAAATGACTAAAAAATAATTTTTCTGCGAAACCTTTCTATCGATGATTTCTACCTTCAGGCATGTTTTAGGTGTTAAATTGAGTAACGGAACCGGATAGGTTTCTTTCCCAAAAAAATATTTGGTTTCGCACAAAAAATTATTTTTTGAAAAAATGATAGAAAATTCGCGCCCAAATGCTTTGCGTGCCCTGCCATTATTGCTGTGTGGTAATTAATATGTTGGTCTGACCTATCTAGAATTTATCTCACTTCCAGTGACGTCAGGTGGACATCCCCGTCCCCTCCGAGATATCAGAAATTTAACCACTGGAAAATTATTTACCATGAAATTACTCATATTCTCTATCTGCTAATGTTGATAAATTGGAAAGCATGTTCGAGTAAACTCGGACCGGTTCTTGTCTTGTTTCCGTATAAACTTTTGGCTATTGGCAAACTGGTATGCGTTCTCGATATCAACCCACACCTGCTACATGCGATAATGGACAAGCTGATGACAAGCTTACCATTGACACAATGAAACAGGCGAAAGCATGACAAGCACAGATACGAGTCATTTTATTAATTAGCCTAATCTCAAAATCTGCCCCTATAATTATATTACTTTCAATTTCTGCTGCATCTCCTATTGAGTGATTTTGAATCTCACATAAATGGTGAGGTTTTAGCAAAAGTGGGGGTAGAAGGGGTTTCCCCCATTCGGGGATGGGGGGTTCTTAAGAGGTGGTTTTGTTATTTTTGCTGGTTACCTCCACCGCGTTTTTCTTTTCCTAATACTCTATAACTTTTCTTCAAATTCTTTCTCCTCGATGACAATGGACCTCCGTTTTCTTTTGTACAGCTTGTATATCCCCCACTTTTATGCTAATCATCTGCTTTCGGTGTTCATTGATTGTTATTAGCTGACGTGGGCTTTGTTACAGCCATTCTTTAACGCTTTTATACTAATTGAAAGGTATCAAATTTTGAGACATTTGGTAGCAAGGAAACTTTTCGATATTTTTGAACGTTTTCTTAAATACATCCAGTTGTGGGTCAAAATAGAACAAACCAAATGCATTGTACCCATAGTATCGGTTAAATTAGAGCTTAATAAATAAACTAACCACAGATTTACTAAAAAAAAATTGGGGGGGGGGGGCAGCTACCCCCATCCCTCTCCTGTATCAATCCATGGTTCCATTGTACCTTGCCTTGTCGGTTATCGGAAATAATTGGTCTTGTTTTCAATGAATTTCTAGCCATTGGCAAACTGGTACTCTTCTCGATGTAAACCCACAAGAACTACAAGTGCCAAAAGACATGCTTACCATTGACATTGTAACAGGGGATAGCTCGGGCTAATCTAAGTATGGGATCGAGGCCCAATATAACCTTACTTCCTTACTAACTTAGTTTAGGTGACTCTACAGGCAGCAGTTGTCACGTTGTTCCCCAACTGGTCTCTCGATGTCGCCTTTCTCCTCCAGTTGCCACCGCTAAGCTTCCGGAAGTCTCCCGAAGGTCTTCTGGAAGTCTTCACAAACATAATCCGTCCTCCTCTTCCTCGGTCAAGCTGTTCAGCACTTTCCTGGCACTGCAGTTCCATCCATTCTTGTGACAGGGCCCAGCCATCTGAGCCTCCCTCCCTATCGTTCATAATGGATGGCTTCTAATAATTAGGGTACTTTGGCGTTAGTTCTTGTTCTTCAACCATCGTCATCTCTAACCTTTTCAGACAGCACATCCGCACCTCTTTATTTAATATTTTCAATGTCCAGCCACTGTGGTAGTATAGTTGTTCACAGTCCATAAAATACCAGCAGAAGTCACCGATCTACGCCAATTCTATTAAAGAGAAAGGTATCGGACGACATTTGTTGGATGACCACTCCCCACAATTGCTGTTGCCTTATTACCAACCCAAATTCGGTTTCAACGCTGCGAACATCACTTACAGGGTTATAAATTACTTTAGCAGCGGGCAAAACAGCATTTTCTATAGTCTTGCTGTATCTATTCTCACTTAAGGTAGTCGTACAACAGGAATGGCAGCTTGTAATCTTGCCTTTGTTAGCGCTTTCGGGAATTGAAAGGCACAACATCTTCAATTTTAGAGGCAGTGGGTATACATCTAATATGAGGCTGATGGGGAAACATGGTAGGACTTGTCCTGGTCACCTCCGAACTAATCGTGTGACATCACTGTGTTTCCCAAGTGGTTCGGAATCCACTATAATCAGGAGGTCCACTGTCCTATGGACTGGCATAGGACAGTCAAGTCGGGGTCGCTCTATGGGCCCAAATTTGAGGCCTAATTCGTTATTATCCCGACGAACACTACTACTACTACTACTATACATCTAATATTTTATCACAGAGGCTAAGTAGCAGCTGTTTGGGTAAGGGGATATACACTAATATTTGTAATAGGTGGAGGGGAAGAAATGAAAGACATCCTGGCCCCTGATTGGTTCGCGGCAAACTCAACTTGATTTCCTACTAGTATAAATATTAGTCCACATCCTCTTACCGAAACATTAATTGAGACACATGAAGAGAGTTTTTGCCCTCTGGCCTTTTCCTCTTCCTTGTTCGGTACACACCATACCTATTAAGACAAGCCCAAGGGTAGATCTTTATTTACCCTTCCTTTCAGATTTTACGGGAGGTGTCACTGGTACTCGACATCAGCAGGTTTGTTACCGGCTTGGTCACCACCATTGCCAAAGCAAGGCTGGGGCTTTATTTAAAAAAAAAAACCTTACAATTTACAGAAGTGTACAGTATTCCACAATTCTACACATATATTTATTAGTTAGTGATGATGGTATAATGATGAAGGTTTAAAATGTCCAAAGAATGACCTATTTTGAAAACATATGTAGATAGATAGATAATGTTGATACAGTAGATAAATCCAGAATGTGATGAATGCACGGCGATGCAGGTTGCCACAATATACAGTAGGTAGGCCATTCAACGTGGGACATTCGTGTACATTCAATAGCCTTTATACCTTTATGTACACATTGCATGGTGCTATTAACATTTGAACCATCAAAGCTTCTACTACGATGTAGTGGCTATCAATATTCCGCTTATATTGGAGGCAGGACTAATACATAATAGTCGAAAGCATAAAGGTAAGCCTTTATAAGATTTACCCTTATGGTTTATGCTTATGGCAGATGAAATTATTGCTTTTCTATTTAAATACGTAGCATAAGGAAAGCTTTGTGATGGTCAGTCTATCTAATTTGTGGGCAACAGTGTTATACAGTATGTTTTGAACGACTTTTTATGGACTCAGACCTACTTATAGTGGTCCATGGGTCAGTTGTCCATTGCCAACGACCCCATGGATTTCGGACATTATTTGTATTGCTTCCTTATGAGTTTTTGGCCATTGGCGAACTGGTATACGTTCTCGATGTCAACCTACACCGGTTACAGGCGATAATGGACAAGCTGAGACAAGCTTACTATTCAAGCCATGAAACAGGTGAAGGCATGACTTAACCTAGTACAGATACGAGATATGAGGGCTAACTATTCGTTTGATTTGATTAAATTTGTCATGTAAAAGTATAGGTTCACCAAAACCATATCTCGGTACATTTATTTTTGGATAACTCAATTTTGGGGGTTTTACCCGCCGAAAACTCCAAAAAGGTTTTCAAAAAATTAGCATTAGCCACCCTAACGATTTTCCTTAAATTCACATTATATTGCAGTCGTTAATAATGTAAACAACCTATTTTTCCTTGATAGTTTTGCTTTGGGGGGTGAAAAAAAAATACTCAATTTTCATTAGAAATGACTAAAAAATAATTTTTTAGCCTTTCTAACGATGTTTTATAATTTAAAAACTTAACTTTTGGTTTTGCGCGCCTTTTATTCTATATTACAAGCGGTTCCCGCAGCAGCTTCCGGCTGCTGACTCCACCCCTTGCGCCTACGGCGGGCGGCAGCTCGCCCCTTCGGGGCTCCCATGTGACTGTACCATTACTACAGTGGCGGGCGGTAACTTGCCCCTTCGGGGCCTCGCTAAGGGAAGTTTTAATCGAAGTACAGTTAATGTAAGTCAGGACATGTAGAGTAGTGGTAGGGACTCTGACTTTCACCCGAAAGGTTGTTGGTTCGAGTCCCACTCTTCCTACATTTTCTGGCCATGCTTCGGAGGGCATGTAAAGCAGGCGGTCCCGGGCCTTCCTAGTTGAGTGTAAGAGAGGGCTTAATAGCCCTAACTCCGCTAGGTTGGCTTAGTAATAGAACAAAAAAGTCCTTATTTATTTATGTATTTTAAAAAACACGATAGATAATTGATCAGTTATCGAGCGGGATGAAATTACTAAAATGGCTATACAAAAATAGGGGTTGGTGATAAAAAAGTAAAAATTTAGGGTTGTATGTATTTTTTAATGCCACATTATAAAAAAGTAAAAACAAAAAATTTCGTCCAAAAAATTTAAGGGTGACCAACCCTTAACACTTAGGGGTATGAAAAAGAGATAGTAGCCGATTCTCATACCTACTAAACACACATAAAAAATTTGGTAAAAATTGGTAAAGCCGTTTCGGAGGAGTACGGTAACAAACTTTGTGACAGCGAAATTTTATATATAAGATTAGCGTTGGTTTCGTTACACGAGTAATTAATCACCTAAAACAAAGGGGTAATCATAAATGGATCCAGCCCATTTTTTTCCGGGGGGGGGGGGAGTTGTGTGTCAGAATAGAATAAACTTATGTAGTGGGTTAAATGATAACGTAATCAATTAACCTACAACAGACTTACTTAAATTTGGGGCGCAGCTGCCCTTCCTGCCCCCCTTCTGTGCCCGTCCTTAAGTGTAATGTGGTGATTTGTTTTTAAATGTAATCTATTTTCTCCTTGCAGGCCGTATGGGTTACCGCTCTCGCCCCTTACTTCATTCTATTCATTCTTCTTGCCAAAGGAGTGACTCTGCCAGGTGCCGGTAACGGTATTAAGTACTACATCACTCCGCAGTGGGACAAACTTCAAAATCCAAAGGTAAGACGATGATTAAGTACTGTATAGATGGTGTTGTATCAGCAGTAGATGAAGCAGAGGTCAATCTGAGAGTGTACTTCCAAACGTTGCGTCAACAACCATCAACTGTGATCGATTTCTTCAGTGACACTGGCCGATCACCTTGGATTCTACTGCTTCACCTTCTGACTCCAGCCGTGGAAGCCTTTGAAATCATGTATAGTATCATGTTACAAATGAGGAGTACTAACCAGAGTAAGCGAAATAAAACTCTGGTTGCATCGATAAGTAAAAGAAGAGCTCACTGGATTGGACATTTGCTTCGACACGAGAACTTCGTAAGTTGCATCATAGAGGGAACAATAGAGGCGTCCACCGGCCTGGGTCACCGAGAGAAGAGTATCTGCAGCAAGTTATGGAGGATGTAGGGGCAAATACATACGTGAAGCTGAAGACCAGGATCGAGGGGAGTGGAGGCATCAGTGCCAAATGTTGCTGTCAACCAGTCAGTCAGCTGTAACTTGACGATGAAGAAGTATCATCACTACTAAAAATTGTTGCTTTGCTACTTTATGAAACATTTATGAAACACGTTTGCGGTTGCGGGAGCAGATCTGGGGAAAAATATCATGCAGGTGTAATTTTCGTCTTCGATAGCAAGGCCAAAAAAATTACAATACAATTATCCAGGTCTTGTCGTTACAACTGTGTTCTCCACTCAAGCTTCCATTCCTTACCATTCAAACTCGTAACAACCGTAAAATACGTAAAAAAATATGCTCCTTACAAAGGCGGCTATTCCATCTGTCAATAATCCGTCATTTGTGCATCAATAATAAGTCTCTACGATATTATAACTTAATTTATAATAGATAAGTTAAGTATCTATATAATAGTCTCCATAAAACAAACATCTCATACATTTTTGATGCACAGATGACGGATTATTGACAGATAGAATATTGACTATTGTTGTAACAATAACAACAGTTCATCTGGACCCATCACGGGCCACGGCCTACCGGGTCCACGGTATTTTTGTTTCACAAAATGTATTGTATCACAAAATAAATGTTGTATTGTATATTTTATACCTTTTTTGGTAAATTTATTGATTTATATTTTAATTTTAAACGTCGCTTTAATATAACGTTAGCTATCAAAGTCTCTCTGAAGCGAAGGCTTTAAAGTTAAAAATAAATAGCAGCAAGATCTATTAATCCTGTGGTCTTTTGAAGTAAGTCTATAGCCTATTTCTCTTAGAAATCCCTTGGAAAAGCTAGATTATCTCAGGTAAAAGTCAAGCCTGCTTTATTAATTCAAGATGTTTCCCTCTCAGAGCCGCGTACTGTCCTCTTAAAGCCCGACATCAACTTCATTTGCCTTGCGTTCTCTATTAATTATACCGCGTGTTTATTTAATATTGGAGACCCCAGCAGCCTTAGCACCATCGCCAAAGAATAAGTTTATCTTCTAAGGTTGTGTCTCGGAGGCTCAGCAGCAACTGATAGATTTAGATTTTTAGATTTAGATAGAATCATCTAAATCTAAAAATTTGATAGAAGGATAGAAAATTCATAGAAAATTCGCGTATTTATCAAAAGTAGTTTCAACATGAAAAAGCTGTACCCCTCAAGCCGAAAGGTGGGACATCAACTTCAATTGCCTTGCGTTCTCTATTAATTATACCGCGTGTTTATTTAACATTGGGGACCCCAGCAGCCTTAGCACCATTGCCAAAGAATAAATATTTTATCTTCTAAGGTTGTGTCTCGGAGGCTCAGCAGCAACTGATAGATTTAGTGTTTTAGATTTAGATACAATCATCTAAATTTGAAAATCTGATAGATGAATAGAAAATTCGCGTATTTATCAAAAGTAGAAACACCATGAAAAGCTGTGCCCCCTCAAGCCTCAAGCCTTGCTTGATAAAAAAGTGAGCCTCTCGAGTTAGTCTTCTTCCATTTAGGGAGTTGTATTCTCAGGTCCAATGTGGATGTAGTGATAACTGGATGTACGGATTTGAGGGATGCAGGGTGTAATTTGTCAATGTTTCTATAGCAAAAGACCAATATTGGTTTTTTGTACAGTAGGTGTAAGGGCAGTATTTAATGGATTTTATTGTCTCTGTTACAATGAGTTAGTATCGAACGGTTCCGATCGTAGTTCAGATCTCTCCAGGTCTATCATCCCTGATTCTACTGCTTCGTCACACGCTCCAATATTTATTCGATCGAAGAAATCTTTGTGATGTTTATGCTGAAGTATACGATTACATCTGAATTTATGCATTGCAGTTACCAATTTTTTCGAAGGCCCTATACTTATGGGTCGAATAATGAGGGATTCACACGGAATATAGGAACACCTAAATTCAGATTCAAATCGTATGCTTCAACACAAGCAATTCAGGCATTTCTTCGGTCGAATAAATATTAGAATGAAATCAGGGCCAGAGAATATTTACTGTAAAATTCGAAAACAAAAAAAGACTGGCCTTGGTGTCTCAATGGAGGAGGAGGGGGGGGGGGCTTATGACAAAGGCACGACGGGTATATCAGAACTGACCTATGGTTTGGGAGGTAAAAGAGGAAAATATACAGTAGCAGCAGAGGCTGCAGAGCATTTATTGGCATCTGGCCTCACGAATTTCTTTTTCGCAATTTAGTTTATTTCCTTTTTTGATCGTTTTTAATTATCACTGTCCTCTTTAGTGAACTTTTAAACATGTATAGTAATTTAGAATTTAGATGAGATGTGCTTTCGTTTAATTAAAAAATATTCTCGGCAGAATTATTGACATTGAAGAAAGAAAAACTTCCAGCACATATGCATAATTAAAAATAATTTAAATTATCCTTTGTCCAGGACATATTTCAACAACTAGGCCTACTACATCCATTTTCAAATTCTAAATTAGGGGTACTTTTAGAATTGGAACCGGCTGACGTAGGCTAAGACCTTCTCAAGTATGTGAGTTTAGGTTCATTCACGAACACAGCCAATTTCTCCGAGCTGATGGCCTTGACTTGCAGGAGATCCGTGAAGGCATCCAGCTGGCACTCGAGTCTCTCCCTCCAGAGAGCACTACACTCTCTACTGTTCTGCTGTTTCCTCTTCCAGTCCACAGCGGCGACATTCCCTCTTTGTAACCATGCCCATTCTCTCCAGGTGGACACGAAATGGCCCATGCCAGGGGTGTAGGGGTACTAACATAAGCTACATAACATAACAACATCTATATTAACTACGTTATTCGAACCATCGTCCCCCTTGCTAGCTGCAACAGTTTTGGCCACAACGGTACCTCAACGATATTACCAATTCCCTCAACAGCTATATCAAAAGAACATATTTCCCTTCTCTTTTGCTCTCGCAAGTTATAGCGACTTCCACAACAATTACTTCCACGATGCCATGGTCATTTCCTCCATCAACGCTATTACTCCATTTATTTTCAGTTTCGACTTCAACTACCTCAACAATATTACCAATTTCCTCAACAGCTATATCAAAAGAACATATTTCCCTTCTCTTTTGCTCTCGCAAGTTATAGCGACTTCCACAACAATTACTTCCACGATGCCATGGTCATTTCCTCCATCAACGCTATTACTCCATTTATTTTCAGTTTCGACTTCAACTACCTCAACGATATTAACAATTTCCTCAACAGCTATATCAAAAGAACATATTCCATTACTGTTTTCTCTTTGATTATTTTCAGGTTTGGATAGACGCAGCTGCCCAGATTTTCTTCTCTCTAGGACCAGGTTTCGGCACCCTCCTGGCTCTCGCATGTTATAGCGACTTCCACAATAACTACTTCCACGATGCCATGCTCATTTCCAACGATATTACCAATTCCATCAACAGCTATATCAAAAGAACATCAATCAATCAATCAAAACGTGTATTGTTTCATTACTGTTTTCTCTTTGTTATTTTCAGGTTTGGATAGACGCAGCTGCCCAAATTTTCTTCTCTCTAGGTCCAGGTTTCGGCACCCTCCTGGCTCTCGCAAGTTACAACGACTTCCACAACAACTGCTACCGCGATGCAATGCTCACTTCCATCATCAACTGTCTGACGAGCTTCCTAGCAGGGTTCGTTATTTTCAGTGGCCTTGGCCACATGGCTCATGTTCAGCAGAAGAATGTTGAAGACGTCGGTATTGAAGGTAGACTTTTAATAATTTTATTACATTAATTTATTACATATTTAACAATATAATTTTCAATTTGCATATCGGTACCTATTTTGTGTATAGCCTAGCCTAAAACATAAGGTAGAATATACATTTTTATACATTCTATACCTTACGAGACAATAGGAGGGGTAAGTGTAAACATATCAATAATATCTCATGAAAAATTAACGTTGAGCTGTCAAAAATATAAGGACAAACATGACATTTTCATGGGAATTTTGATACATGACTTGTGCCTCTTTACAACCCAGATCAATTATTAAATTTGATTGGCATAAAAATTGACTGGTGTGGTGGAAGGAGTTCAAGAATTGTGGCACATTGGTGTTATATTGTATAGTAGTTTTGGTAATATAGTGGCTAATTTTGACGGCTCATCGATCCATATTTCGCCGGAAAATTGAGTTTGTAGAAAATCACGTAGTGAGGGGAACTCCGATTTTCTCTTTAAGTTGTTGGTGCAAGAAATACGTACATTACAATAGAACACGAGGGCAGTTTGAATATATACAGTACCTGCCAATATTTATCACAACATTTCAATTTTTGATAAACGACAAAAAAATTCTTCATACACAGAAACCAACTCCAGCTCATATAAAGTGTCAAAACCTTCCAAAAAGATTTCTATGTAAACGTCTCAAAGTGAATAATTTCTCTAGGAACCCGCATGAGCAATCCAAAACTTTAAATCTCAAAAAGGGGCTGAGAAGGAAAACTTCTTCTAAAACTTACTCTTTTACCAGGGAAAACTAATTTTTGGAAATCTCTTCAAGTAACCGAAATATTTGTAAAGGTAGAAATTAGCCTACTTTTAAAATGAATTTAACTTGATGAAAGAATTTATTTAATTAAAAAAACCGATTGAGAGTTTTAAAGAGACGGATGATGTTTTAATTGATAAAATTGAAGCGTTTAATTAGAGCTGTAGCAGACGCAGGTGCCGCATAAACTTTATTTCTTGAGTTTCTCTTCCATATTTAAAATATCATGTAGCTTATATAACATGATAACCCAGTTGGTAGAGTACTAGACTAGGAATCGAAATGCCGAGGTTCGAAACTCACATAAAAAGAAATATTTTTCGCTGGACTTTGAGTTTATCTAACCCAATGAAGGCTTCGTTGGCATACAATATGGCTAGTACATGTTTCTGCATGCCATGCGATCGGACACCTGTTGTAACTTAACACATAGGTATTACTTACAGAGGCTACTAAAGAAGTGATTCGTATCTACATAGGTATTAACTAAATTGCTTGCATGCGATTATTATTTTCTCTCTAAAAAACCCATCTTAAATCAGGACATGTAGAGTAGTAGTAGGGACTGTGATGTTCGCCCGGAAGGTTGTTGGTTCGAGTCCCGCACGGGCTACGGCTACGGGCCATGCTTCGAGGGGCATGTAATGTAGGCGGTCCCGGGCCTTCCCAGTTGGGTGTAAGAGAGGGCTTTATTGCCATAATTCCGCTAGATTGGTTTAGTAATAAAAAACAGTCTTTATTTATTTATTTATTTATAATAAGTACCTACATAGGTATGGAGAATCGCGACTGCTATAGGCACGTTACATCAATACACAATATCTGAAACGCAGCCAACGGCCTTACCATGTTCAATCCATGAGAGCAGAGCATGTTTCAAACTGTGGCAAACTTGTTAGTGTGCACAGGGTTGGCAGGGGAACATGGTAACGCGCTGAGACTATACCAGTCAGTCTACATCGAGTGTCGAGTCCTGGTCACCTCCGATATAATCGTGTGACTTTACCATGTTCCCCAAGTGGTTCGGAATCCTCTATAATCAGGAGGTCCACTCCGTCAGTGAACTCCCCTTTCCCCCGAGGTGAAAGAGTCTGCCCTTAGGGTGCCTCATGTTAACAAACAGACTCACTCTCCCCGTCTGACGGACAGGGTTGCTTAAAGCAGAAATGCTGAAAGCAGGCGTTGGAAATAACACAATATCTCAAATAGATTAGTGGCCAAAAGAAATTCTCTACCAGTTTTCAGGCCTAGAGCGTCGACTAGTAACCGTGCTATGTAAAAAAATAATTTTGTTAAAAAGTCAAGTTACCCTAGTTTGCACTTGTATTGGGTATAGCTGCAGTAACACTGTTTCTGTTGGAAAAGCTCCATCATTGATGGATTGTACACATCGGGACGGATTTAACAATGAAGGGGAGGGGGTTGGAAAATGGGTGGGGGGGGGGGGGGGTTAGAGTGAAAGCGTTTAGCCAGTCAGGCGAAAACTCGGTCATGTCCTCTCGTGTGGACGAGAACCGCCCAAAAATAAACTCCAAGAATACATTTTAACTTCTGCCTTTATAACCTTTCACCTATAATTTCAAATAATCAATCGAGGATATCTTCTATTTCTCTAAATGCCTCTTCTGTCGAAGATTGGCGATCACAAGGCAAGTCCCCTTCACAGGGTGCACTTAGTGTGGCCCATCTGGTATTTAGTGATTGTATCACGTTATTAATTCATTAATAAATACTCAAATACTCAAATTATGGCAATTTGGATCTTGGAGACTGCTGCTCGGGAAATAGTAGTCGTGGTCTTGCCAAACCACTGCCTCAAGCTTTCAACCAGGATATTCTTGCGGGGGTCCCCTGTCCTTCTATCTGTTATAATAATTTAAATTTATAAATAATTATGTTTTTTATTGCTTTCCAATTTATACGTAGTTGTGATGGTCGAAATTTTCGATTCCGAGATTTCAACGGATTTACACGTTTTGACGTCCCAGGAACCCAAAAAAGTGTTTTTTACGATATGTCTGTCTGTCGCTCTGTCTGTCTGTATGTCTGTCTGTCTGTATGTATGTCTGTCTGTCTGTCTATCTGTCTGTCTGTCTGTCTGTTTATCGATTTCCGGGAAAACTATTCGGCCGATTTTGATAAAATTTTGCAAGTAGGTTCAGAAAAATCATACCTCGAGACAGTTTTTATTTTTTATTTTGGGCTAACTCAAAAAATACATCTAAACACATTATCTCTCATAAGCGGCTCCACCGATTTCTTTTAAATTCACATATATTGTAGCCGTTATTACTGTATACAAAATGCAGGGGGTTGCTTGCCCCTTGATAGTTTGCTTTGGGGGGTAAAAAAATAAAAATAACTCTATTTTCATGAAAAATGACTAAAAAATAATTTTTCTGCTGACCCTATCTATCGATGATTTCTACCTTCAGGTATGTTTTAGGTGATCAATAGAGTAACAAAACCGGACAGGTTGCAATCCCAAAAAATATTTGATTCTGTGCAAAAAATTATTTTTTGAAGAAATTATGGAAAATTATTTAAATTCACACTCCAAAACATTACGTGCTGTGTGTCATTGTTACTACTGTTACAATGTATTGGTGTGTTCGTTCCAGAATATATAATTGAGTTTTAAGGGGTTTTCAATATATTGAGGTGGACCCACCCCCCCCCCCCCCTCGAGGGATCTAAAATTTAACCGTAGGGAAATTATTTACTATGAAATTACACATTATGTCTATCTACTAATTTATAAATTGGAAAGCATGTTCGAGTAAACTCGGACCGGTTCTTTTATTTTGTAATCGTATCCCGGTAACACAAGTCCTATTGAGGAATTTGGGGTTGGGATTACTATATGTATTTAATTAATTATTTAAAAAAAAATACAAATAAAATAATTAGTGTATGTTTTTGGGAAATAAATATTCTATTCTATCTTCCCATGGATTATTACATGCAGGAGGCGATACATTTCCTTCCTCATAACATGTCCGAAGTATGTTAGTTTCCGTTTCTTAACCGTCAGTAGCAACTGTATCCCTTCGCCTCAGAAGATGCGCAGCATTCGTCTGTAAATCCACATTTCAAATGCATCCGGTGATGGATGACATCGGGGGTTGTTGATAAGGCAAGGTACAGCAGACCTACGTCCATTCAAAACATAGAATGGTTGTTGTACCCACTTAATAAAATTTGCAACAAATTTTTCAAGAATTGTAACTTGTTTCAGGTTCACATTTAATCTTCATCGTATACCCCGAATTTTTAGCCATGATGCCTGGCGCAGTATTTTGGTCAATCATCTTTTTCCTTATGTTAATTACTTTAGGTAAGCTTACTTATTTATTTATCGTACTAATCGAAGTCCAAGTTATTTCTTTGATAGACTCTAGAACAGGATCACTGCAATGGCATTAAATACTGATTTCCCCACCAAGACCTATCTTATTTCGTTGTAATCGTCGATGTGCAGCAGGAAAAATAGTAGACTCAATATGGAGCCTTGCGGAACACCGTAAGTTATGGTTTTAATTTGTAAATGGTGAATTTCAATAAAATTATCAAAATACTTGCACATAACCAATCATCTGCGATGTTAGCCAGCCAGCAAGGTTCTATATGAGCCATAGCGCCACAAGGTAAGGCAGACAGCATTATAAGCAGGATTTCTCTTTCGGTAAGTTTACCGACAGTACAAAGAAAGAAAGAAGGAATGAAATGAATAAAATTGTGGTTATTTTCCATACAGGTGGATTTTGGGCCTTTCGGCCCACTCTTACAATCAACCCATGTACGCATGGTAGGAGTGGCCCTTATTTTTTAACCTATTTGGTTTTAGGGTTGGACAGTACGTTTGGCGGGTTGGAAGCTATGATCACAGCATTTTGTGACGAATACCCACACCTGTTGAAAAAACATCGGGAAGTGTTTGTTGGCGTTGTTGTTATTGGGATTTACTTATGTGCACTACCCACGACAACTTACGTAAGTATCTGTATTAAGCTGGCCATTCACGGCCATTCTGGCCATTGTTTAAAATAATAATAAATAAACAACGATAAATTTCTAAAAATAAATAGGTAAACACCCAATGCTTTGCTTATACACCAAACTTAAAATCGATACAAAATGGCGGTTGACAATACCTGTCTACTATAGAGCCCTAAAGGAGACTATTATGTAAATACTTAAGTTTGCAATTATAAATTAAGTTATAATATGGTAGAGACTTATTATTGATGCATAAATTACGGAATATTGACAAGTGGAATAGCCATAGCCGCCTTCTTAAGCTGGCCATTCACGAAGGCTCCAAACGGACTCGCGCGCCAAGCCAAATGGCGTGTCCTGTTCCATTTGGCGTTAGCGCCATTTAGAGGGGTCATCACGACTACGCTGAACCAGTCGCTCCAAATCTTTCAAATTGTACAGTGTGACGATATGGAAGAGGTACTTTTACACTGTACAATTTGAAAGATTTGGAGCGACTGGTTCAGCGTAGTCGTGATGACCCCTCTAAATGGCGCTAACGCCAAATGGAACAGGACACGCCATTTGACTTGGCGCGAGTCCGTTTTGAGCCCTCGTGAATGGCCAGCTTTAGATTCGATTAAATCCGTCCATCTCTGGTAATATAAGGATATACATTAAATTGTTTGATTGTTTACATTGACAAGTTGCTCCAATGCTGATTCCAACAAAAAATATTGTCTTTCTTCCCTAGCAATATGTACCTTCTATCTTCGTGCTACGCCTGCAGGTGAAAGTGGCTCATCAAAATTACAAAAATTGTCGCTCCAAATCTTTCAAATTGTACAGTGTAAAAGTACCTCTTCCATATCGTCACACTGTACAATTTGAAAGATTTGGAGCGACTGGTTCAGCGTAGTCGTGATGACTGATGGCCCCTCTAAATGGCGCTAACGCCAGATGGAACAGGACACGCCATTTGGCTTGGTGCGAGTCCGTTTGGAGCCCTCGTGAATGGCCAGCTTTAGATTCGATTAAATCCGTCCATCTCTGGTAATATAAGGATATACATTAAATTGTTTGATTGTTTACAATGACAAGTTGCTCCAATGCTGATTCCAACAAAAAATATTGTCTTTCTTCCCTAGCAATATGTACCTCCTATCTTCGTGCTACGCCTGCAGGTGAAAGTGGCTTATCAAAATTATAAAAATTGTCGCTCCAAATCTTTCAAATTGTACAGTGTAAAAGTACCTTTTCATATCGTCACACTGTACAATTTGAAAGATTTGGAGCGACTGGTTCAGCATAGTCGTGATGACCCCTCTAAATGGTGCTAACGCCAGATGGAACAGGACGCGCCATTTGGCTTGGCGCGAGTCCGTTTGGAGCCCTCGTGAATGGCCAGCTTTAGATTCGATTAAATCCGTCCATCTCTGGTAATATAAGGATATACATTAAATTGTTTGACTGTTTACATTGACAAGTTGCTTCAATGCTGATTCCAACAAAAAAACATTGTCTTTCTTCCCTAGCAACATGCACCTTCTATCTTCGTGCTACGCCTGCAGGTGAAAGTGGCTTATCAAAATTATAAAAATTGTCGCTCCAAATCTTTCAAATTGTACAGTGTAAAAGTACCTCTTCCATATCGTCACACTGTACAATTTGAAAGATTTTTAGCGACTGGTTCAGCGTAGTCGTGATGACCCCTCTAAATGGCGCTAACGCCAAATTGAACAGGACACGCCATTTGACTTGGCGCGAGTCCGTTTGGAGCCCTCGGGAATGGCCAGCTTTAGATTCGATTAAATCCGTCCATCTCTGGTAATATAAGGATATACATTAAATTGTTTGACTGTTTACATTGACAAGTTGCTTCAATGCTGATTCCAACAAAAAACATTGTCTTTCTTCCCTAGCAACATGCACCTTCTATCTTCGTGCTACGCCTGCAGGTGAAAGTGGCTTATCAATATTATAAAAATTGTTTAAGCTCACAGAAGGGTTAAATGAGAGCTTGGAAAATAAATGGCGCATGGTGAATAAAGCATGAGGCGATAACGGTTCCCATAGCATTAATGCATCATCTACAGGACCTAACTAAAACCGGACTGATAACTGAATCATTTTGGTTAAATCAATAGGCTTAAAAGGGCCGGGTTATCTTTTCGCCCAACTGGCAGTATTTTTATTGTTTTCGGTGAATTTTGTTAAGGTTTCATTTCAGCAAATACCCACTGAAACTGTGACCACGTTATAGATTAGTGCAATGGATTTCTGCAAAACCACACAATTGATACTTTTTGGACGCCGGTCAAGACATTTCTATGATCAATTTTTATGCCAAGTTTAATAAAAATCGGATAATATTTACGGAAGTTACAGTGTTTCCTGAAATCGATATACATGTATACATACGATACATATGATATACACTGTATATAACATTTTGAACGGGGGGTGGTTTTAGACTCAGGGGGTCATGAAATGAAAAGTTGTGAAGAAATGTTCCGGAAGTCGAACATTGGTCGCCGTCTCAACGGGTAGATGAACCTTCTGAATCTCCTATATTTATATAGGAAAGAAGGAGGAGAAGTTTCAAAGAAGGAAGTGAATCATCCTAAACCTAAAAAAGGAATTCCTAAAGACTATAAGAAGAGAGCTAACTGATTAAAGATTGGTATGCAGCATAGGGGAGAGACAAAAGTTAATTAGGCCGAAAGTCCAACATTTGGCCTATGACTAAGTTACATAATGTAAAAGAACCGGTCCGAGTTTACTCGAACATGCTTTCCAATTTATAAATTAGCACATGTGTAATTTCATAGGAAATAATTTCCCTATGGTTAAATTTCAGATCCCTTGAGGGGGGGGGGGGTCCACCTCAATATATTAAAAACCCCTTAAAACTTAAGGGCATATTCTGGAACGAACATACCAATACATTGTAACAGTAGTAACAATGACACATGGTACGTAATGTATTGGAGCGTGAATTTACCATTATTTCTTAAAAAATATTTTTTGCACAGAAGCAAATATTTTTTTGGGAGTGCAACCTGTCCGTTTTTGTTACCCTATTAAACACCTAAAACATACCTGAGGGTAGAAATCATCAATAGTCAGGTTCCGCAGAAAAATTATTTTTTAGTCATTTTTCATTAATATTTAGTTATTTTTATATTTTTACCCCCAGAAGCAAACTATCATGGGGCAAGCAACCCCCCGCATTTTGTTAACATTAATAACGACTACTATATATGTGAATTTAAAAGAAATCGTTGGAGACGTTTTTGAGAAATAATTTTTTAGACGTTTTTTTTTTGGAGTTTTTTGAGAATAAACCCCCCCCCCTCCAAATTGAGTTAGCCCGAAATTCATGAGGTATGATGTTTGTAAACCTACATGCAAAATTTCATCAAAATCGGCGGGGTAATTTGCCCGGAAATCGATGAACAGACAGACATACAAACAGACAGACATACGGACAGACAGACATACAGACAGACAGACATACACACAGACAGACAGACATACAGACAGACATACAAACAGACAGAGAGACAGACAGACATTTCGTAAAAACCACTTTTTTGGGTTCCTGGGACCTCAAAATGTGTAAATCCGTTGAAATAACGGAATCGAAAATTTCGACCATCACAAAGCTTTCCTTATACTACGCATAAATTGGTAAGCAAAAAACCGAAGAAATAGAAGAAAATAGTAAGTCATCCTTGATGAGAAAAGGCACTCCTAAAGAAAGAAAGCTCACTGATTAAAGATTGGCGTGCAGCATAGGGGAGAGGCAAAAGGTTAGGCCGAAAGGTATTAGCAAGTCGAACAAGTTTAAAAGGATTCCAATGTATAACACACTTGACTCGAGCCAATCAATTTGCTCAGCACTCCAAGTGTCGTATTTACTGCTCTTGTGCCCCCCCCCCCCCAAACCCCCATCCAACCTTTTTTTATCTCCAAACAAACCAAAAAATCTCAGCACTAATGGGATTTTTCTTGCACTTATTGGCTTAGATACCCCTTTAAAATTTTATGGCAGTGGAAACTGTTTGGCAGCGCGTGGAATTGAGGTAGCCTGAAACACTCGGCCTTTTTGATTGATTTGACAATTTTTTTGGTTTGGGTTTGGTAATAGGGCGGGTGTGGAGGTACTTGGCTCGCGCGCTGCCACGCCCGTTGATCTTGGTTATGAGGGAATTGGAAGGTGAAAGAGAAGCCATGCAGGTGTATAACTTATAATTTCAAGGGAATCTTCGATCGTGGAGTCATAAATGAGGTGTCACACAGTAGATGAAATGTTCCTCTACATTTTGAAGTACATTATGTGGCCGTCACTAGCACCAATTGGTCCCCAGTTATTGAACTAGATTTGAAGGGTCCACGGGAAAAATGAGGTTTGTCAGATAAGACTGATTTTTGAGAAAACTAATTTTAAAGTTCATTACTTTTTTTGGTGTGATTTTTTAACCATAGGCGATAATTTAATACACATCGCAAGTGTTGCTCATTCCTCATAAAAAATCATTACAACTTTGTCCATTTATGTTCAACCTCCGGCAGTAAATAATTATTTGCACATTAAACTTAATGCCCAACCTACTCGGTCCAACGAGCCTCCGTCCTACGAGCACCCTTCTCCCTCTCCAATGCTCTAGGAAACAAAATAACAGCCACAAATATTATCATACAATTCACAAAGCCCACCATTCACGGGACGATTTGTCGTTTCGACCGATCGTCATGAACATCGCCTGATTTATTTTTCGAAGACCGTCGAACACACACGAACGATGTGATCGTTCGATTCTCTTGATCATTTATTAAAAACATTAATTTTTCATAGTATTATCAGTGCTACTTGCCGATGCTTGAGAAGACTGCACTTTTTTCAGAGTTCCTTGTGGAAAACGGTACGCAAGTTGTTAATTTTCTTTTGCATTTTACTTTTGTCTGCACTGGGTTCTACCTCCTTCATTTTTCTAAGTAATACCTCATAACATGCACTTCGTTTGATCTGATTATGGTAGTTCTTGTGTTTTATTTTCCATAAAACCTCGTGTTCTCGAAGTAACTCATGTATGGCATTATCGAACGATCCCGTGGCTGTAGACCGTTATATCAATATGGCTGATAGTGTAGCCTGCACAAGCTAAGTACAGGATCGGACATTTGGCCATGATGATCATAGTTATCAGTCTGCTTATTAAGCTTTCACACGTACGGTAACTGCAATTTTTTGCCATGTCGTGGAGCAAGGATTTCTTGTTGGAATTTATTGAGTTACATCGAGAACACGAGGTTTTATGGAAAATAAAACACAAGAACTACCATAATCAGATCAAACGAAGTGCATGTTATGAGGTATTACTTAGAAAAATGAAGTTATTCGTTATTCCCGTTTGGTTCGATTTTAAATGTGCTTATATCCAATGGCGGATCCAAGGGGGGGGGGGTCATGACCCCCCTAAATTAGTAAATTCATAGTAAATTCATAAGATACCTAGTAAATTTTTTTTTTTTTGAATAAAACTCAACTTTTCAACAAAACAATTACCTTTTAAACTCACAAAAAACTTGTGACCCCCCCCCCTTAATTTTTGGCTGGATCCGCCCTTGCTTATATCTCTGGACTCAGATCGTTCTTTTCTTTTATGAGTGCACAATATCATTCTCTTTTCCGAGAGGAAAAATTTGACACACACATCTCGTTTTTTTTTTTAATGCGAAAAACCTCAATTTTTCCGTGGACCCTTCATTCGTAAAATACCATATAATAGAAACTGAGAATGCAGTCGAAAATGTTCCAAGACTACGGCCAATTGGTGTTAGTGACTGCTTCCTATTCTATATCAAAATGTAGAGGAACATTTATTCTACTTAATGATTTCTCATTTATGGCTCTATGGGCACTATTGCCTGTGGAATTGGATATTGTTTAAAAACGGAATGTGAGGGAGGAGGAGGGGGGGGGGTAGTTTTGTCTCTTAATTCAGATTTAGCTTTTACATCACTATCTATGGAAGTGGTAGACTGGTAGGCTACAATTATTCATTGCGAATTCCATAATTAGTAATTTCCATTTTGCTGATAAAAGCATATTAGTGTTTTGATAAATAGGTAGTCAGCGTTTAATAATCTATTATTATATATTAATATATAATATAATATAATATAATATATAATATAATATATAATATATTAATAATCTATTATTACATATTATTATTATGTTAGTATCTATATTTCAATCGTTTTTAGTAATAATGATAATAATAATAATAATAAACGTCTTATATTCACGGGGCGCGACTTAAGACTAGAAAGTCTTTTTCTGCCTAACCCACGTCCAAAAACAATACAATTTACAAAATACATACGCTTAACTTAAACAATGTTATTCTAACAATGCATAAAAAGAACTTATTCTAAACGTGACGTGACGTAAAAAAACATACAGTAAATATCTAGACAGTATTCTTATTCTAAAGCTATTCTGTTCCTAGCAATTTTTTCAGCAACTGGCTTTTGAACCCACGAATCTTTGGCTGCGATCTAATTTCCTTATCTAGGTAGTTCCACAGGCGGCAGACATTTACAAAAAAAGAACTACCATATAAAGCTGTGTTATGTCGGGGTATTCGCAATACAAGTCCATTTCTATGGGAATTCAATGGCTTTAGGCGGTTATATAGATATGGAGGAGCTGCACTATTCAAAACCTATTAAACTATTATACACTAATAATAGTGAGTGGAAAGTTCTTCTTTCCCCTAATTTTAGCCACTTAAGGTGAGCACACGCCGCTAGGACGCTTCCCATATAGTTAGTTTGGTTCTGGGAGTAAAAAAATAGGAAAGCCTGAACTTTCATGAAAAATATATAACGGATATCGTCCCTTCAATCAATTCAGTAACATGGGATAGACAAACACGAGGCAACCGAAATTTAGCCCGAGGACAATTATTTACCATGAAACAATATTATCCAGCAAGTACCCTAGCAATATGATTCCACGAGCTATGCCAGTGACTATATATATTTTTTTCATTTTGCAACCATTGTTTTCTTTCTGGGTTTCAGGGAGGGACTGCACTAGTAGATCTCCTAAATGACTACGGCCCCAGCATCTCCATTCTTTTCGTGGTACTTGTTGAAGCTATTGGTGTGTTCTGGTGCTATGGTGTCACCAGGTTTTCCAGAGACATTGAGACCATGCTGGGTTTCCAGCCTGGCAAGTTCTGGATTATCTGTTGGACCTATGTTAGTCCTCTATTCCTACTGGTGAGTTTTGACCCCATATATTAGTAGGCAGAACAATAGCCTTATTAGATTTTTTTGTAAATCCCACCAGACTATCGCTTCGGTTTCTTGATACTGTCAAAAATTGAATGAGGAGCAATCGCGTGTGGTGCATTTGCGGAGAAGAATGGCGGTCTGGTTATTAGAAAATATTAAAAAATACCATGGAGATATCACATAGTGAACGATGAGGTGCTGCAAAGCAAAGAAAGGTATCTAATTACCACTATGTCCATGAGAAGAGCATGAAAAACTTCTTAACACTATAATTGAAGGCCCCATTGAGGGCACCACACCACTATACACCGGCCATGGAAGGCGTACGTTGAAGCCCTCAAGCAAGATATAAAGCGATGCAGAACCTACTTGAATCTGCTTGAGAACGGCCCAGAACAGAGATGGAATGGAGGAGAAATTGGAAATATTCGCTACCAATTGATAGATTGCGACTAAAGAAGAAGCAGAAGAAGAAGAAAAATTACTTCTATCTAGAACTTATTAGATCCAGAACTCTTTTTTTTTAACACTTAAACCGATTGTTTCTAATGTCAGATTGTCAATAGTTCTCATTCGAGATTTTGCTGACACCAATTGATAGATTGCAACTAAAGCTGAAGAAGAAGAAGAAGATAAATCAAACAACACACCACGGCGACTCAGTTC
The DNA here is from genome assembly GCA_963971405.1 of Psococerastis gibbosa. Taxonomy (NCBI): domain Eukaryota; kingdom Metazoa; phylum Arthropoda; class Insecta; order Psocodea; family Psocidae; genus Psococerastis; species Psococerastis gibbosa. The sequence goes on along the minus strand of OZ020491.1, from coordinate 4,005,024 downwards.
AAAAATTACTGCTAGCTATTGCAGTTCTTAATACAATTTACAATTTTACAATTTCAAAATTTTTTTGTATTTTAGATTGTTTCTAATGTCTTTTGACAATAGTACCCATCCGAGATTTTGAAAATGCTCATATGTTGCAGTGTATATGTATGGCTACGCTTATAGGGGAAGAAGGAAGCCCTGAAAAATCGTACCCTCTGTGGAGCCACAAGATTGGGTGGGTGCTGACTGGCTCATCCCTCGTTTGTATTCCTATTTACATAGTCTACCTCATTGCGATCACACCCGGCACTCTAATGCAGGTATGTAAATGCACCAATCAATTAATCAATGTTCTCGCGAAGGCATACTGATTGGTTCGCTGTCAACTCAACTTGATTCCCGCTCCTTGATTGGCTCGCTGCTTGCTAACTCAAGTCTATTTCCGATTGTCCACTTTCAGCTCGACCGAGGCCCGGATTCTACTGCTTCATCATTGTTATGAGTCATGTAACAGTAGGTCACATTTTTTATGTTTCAGAGGATAAAGAAATCTTTTCAACCGGGCGAGCCAAGTTCGGAGACCCGGGCTATCACACTTAACTGTTCCTACGGTACTGGCACACATGTCTGACCTCTCTACGTGGAGTGGCTAGTATAAATTGATTATTAGGGTCGAGACAAACCACATGCTGATAAAGTATAAATATTCTGGGTGAGATAGCTAATCAATCATCTCTGGACAATAGGATAGTAAATAAAATATGATTACCGTTTTGGTGCACATCTCTACGTAGAGTGGCTAGTATATAAATTTATTATTAGGGTCGAAACAAACCACATGCTGATAAAGTATAAATATTCTGGGTGAGATAGCTAATCAATCATCTCTGGACAATAGGATAGTAAATAAAATATGATTACCGTTTTGGTGCACATCTCTACGTAGAGTGGCTAGTATATAAATTTATTATTAGGGTCGAAACAAACCACATGCTGATAAAGTATAAATATTCTGGGTGAGATAGCTAATCAATCATATCTGTACAACAGGATATTCAGTCAATGATAACTGTTCTGGTGTACATCTCTACGTAGAGTGGCTAGTATAGTATATAAATTGAGTATTAGGGTCAAACTTAACCAAACACTGAAAGAGTAATAGCTGATTTTATTGTTCATATTTATCCTTGTTCAATAGGAGGGAAAGTCAATGAAAGTGAGTTCTTTGCACATGCACACATTTCTAACTTTCCTAAGTGGAGTGGATAGTACAAAATCTTCATTAAGGTCAAAATGAACCACATACTCGGAATAGTTAATTTGATTGTACATAATCATCCTTGTTCAATAGAGGGCAATCGGTAAAGACACAAAAACTGCCGATAGAAAAAAAAATATGTAGGCTTACCGTACTATAATATTTGGCCTAGACAATCACTTTTTATGATAAAGGAGATAGCCACTAAGTTTGAGTCAGAAGAGACGGCAGGGAAATCAGTGGTACGTCAGCTAAAACTGCAAAAAGATTGCCAACAAATTGTCAGGTGCGTTTCAAGTGAATTTCCAAAATGAAACTAAGATTGGGAAAGAAATGAAATGAAGATTTAATTTTAAGACAATAAAAATTAGAAAATGTCAACGTAATACTCAACCGAATGATGTTATCAATTTGAAAAACTTTTAAAGTTCATTAAATACGCAAAATATTTTGTATCTGCTACTTCCAACTTCCGTTTTATACCTCCATTTTTTCTCGAGTTTGGAAATATTTTCACTCTAAGCTCCGTTTTCCTTGCTTTCTGCAATGAGTTATCTTATACCTAAGTTTCTTCAATGGTTACTCATACGATATGTCTAACCTTTTTGTCTTGAAAAAAAAATCATAGGCTTCAGCTATTAAGAACTGACTGTAGGCCTAATTTAGTTGTGTGCTGTTTTAAAGTTTTTAATTTTTAAACATGCAACTTCCACAAACTCCTTTATGTGGGACATTAGCTTTACCAGAAGGTGGTTTTTCGACCTTTAGATATATTGTTAATAAATCAAACAAAGGCGTTCGTACATGAATCGCTTCCTAAATCGCTTCCTAAATACGGTACATTCACTCCTCATACGGTATGCCATACATCACTTTCTGTTTGATTAATATCTAGCCACCCGAGTAGATATTATTTTACGTTTTTAAGGCTACTTTTAAAATTTTTGTTTCAAAATTTTTGCTGCTGGCAGCTACTTTGTAGTAAATGAGTGTATAGATAGGCAATAATATGCTTCTCTTTTTATGCATCGAGCAAAACATTTCTGTTGCTTATAGAATTCGAAATTTGAACATTTGATCTGAGGTTTTTTGGTTAGCAACATAAAGGAATGTAATAATGCCGCAGTCTGATCTGCGAATACTATTGTTGCAAAAAAGACGGCAGAAATCGCTGACCTTGGCCTCAGAACAGTTTTCATCAAAATTATTAGCTTATTACTCGTTGGTAATTTTGTGCAATGCTGTGTAGAACAATTAAAATGTTAGTGTAAAGTACTATCGTAATATGAACATAAACGTGTTTCTATAAAATTTAAACAATACTATTAAAAAACTACTATATTATAGTAGGCTAAATATAGCAACTAAAGCTTTTTTACGTAGAATATCGTTACAATACTACTAACTTAAAACTAATAACGACAAATCATTTAAATTGTAAAATATATTTGGTGTGTATTGTATTTTACGGACCCGTTCGGCTTTTATAAGAATTAATGTGTAGAAAATTTATTGTTGTGAAACCAGTGTATAGAAAGTTGATAAAATTCATGTTGAATAGGTTTAGTATCAATCAAAATGGTAGGCTAAAGGCGCGTTTGAGTTACATCCGATAATGTTACTTTAAACAAAACTGTGTCAAGATGGTGGACATTGACTTATGGTCGTCGTACATTAAAGAGCCGTTCACTCTAAATTGGGACTTCCGTTTTTTAATACTGTCAATACAACAATCAAGGCCGTGCCCAGGGGAGTGGTCCAAGGGGCCATATCCCCTCGAAATAAAAGGGCTTTACACTGAATAGCATCAAGGCCGTAGCCAAGGGGGGGGGGGGTTCATGGGGGTTCAAACCCCCCCCCCCCCCGAAATGAAATGGCTGGACACTAGATAGAATCGGATTTTGAGAGGACAAATAGAAACTACTATGTAATATCCAATGAAATTTCTACCCCCCCCCCCCCGAAAAAAATCCTGGCTACGGCCTTGATTATAAATTTTGATTTAAGGTAAAATCATCGGACGCGCCCTAAATATAAGCCGAAATCTTACTTACTAGTAATACTACTGAAATTTTTTAAATTCTATGAAATTTTGCTTAATGTTGGCCAAGACAACGACACACCTATAATAGAGATTATTATAGTAAAGGCCATACAACGTTGCCATAGCCACCAGGTAAGACTTGGTTAAGCACCAAATATGGTAGTCTTAATTGTTTAGAACAGAACTAGAGTTCCACAAGGGAGAGATTAAATGTTTTGCACTAAATATTTTGAATTTCAGTGAAGCAAATAGGCAAAGAACACAATAATTTTGGACCGATAAGAATCAGTACAAATAAAGATAATAATGTTAATTTATTATTTTTATTTGTAATGTATCACTTCCATGAAGTAACTTTGGGGTGCGTGGCTTATTTAGGAATACTAGGAATATAAAGTATGCCCTATCTTCAATTTATTGGTCTAACAGTAGAGATTCATAATTTTTGCATAAAAAAAAACAAGTAAAAAACTTTGATTTTCATATGTGAACAAAGACGTGTCTGAAAGGAAGGTAGGTAGCCACTGGTCGAAAGATGTTGTGGCTATTTTCCGTTTGTTCTACTTAAATTCAAAATATACTGTACATGTTGATGTATATAGTATGTAAATGGCTTGTCAGGAAACCTTTTTCAGGAAGCGTATTTCCACGAGCAAAGAGAACTCTAGTTTTAAGAAATTAGGTGAAAAATTTTGATGTTAGCAAACTTGAATGTTTATATAAAAAAATTTACATTAACTTTTAACTGTTAAATCATATAGTTTGTGTACGTTTTGAAACAGTGCCTGTCAGAGTTTAAGTCAGCCAAGTTAAACTCTGATAACTTTAAACTTTAGGTGCATGTTTGTATATTAAATTATTTTTATTTAACCGGGAGCACTGTTATTGATGCACGTATAAAATGTTTATACAGGCTGATGATACCGCAGTGTTGTTCTGAGCTTAAAATTTTTAGGTTAGATAAATAATGGATTTGAAAAAGTAGTTGTAAAATGAGGGTTCAAGAGCACTCTCCCACATTAAACACTTACTGTTGATTTTTAAAATACAAGACATAGCCTTTCAGTTAAAAATTCTTGGTTCAAATGTACGCAGTATGTGACATTTAGATAAAAAGTTTAAGTTATTTTCAAATTATCTGTCCAAATCAAAATATATAATTTGGGTGTCCACGTTCCTAGTTCTAAAAATTTTTAAACTTAAATACTTCACCAGACCAATCTATACTTTCTTTGCAATTTTGCTCTTAGTCAGAGGAATTATTTTTGAGAGAAACACTGTTCCAGAACCGTTATTTGACATCTACTGAAAATTATCGTAAAACTAAGGTTTATACTATAACATCATTTGAAGTCTTTTTGTTTGAAGGTACCGGTACCCTGTACCTAATCAAAAATGTTAATGGTATTTAGTTTTGAAGTTGTTGCGGAGTGTTGAGATCTCAGAAATTCCCCAAAAAGTAATAAAACGAGTTATTCCATACACCGGTGAAAAGCGGCGTGAAATAAACTTGGATAGTGCTTTTACTTATGATTCGACGGCAGAATTAGAAAAGTTCAGGGCAGAAACCGCAATCAATGAAGAAACACCAAAAGCACAAAGCAACAATTTACAAAGATTAATAAAAGCCACTAATAACACCTCAGGGTCCTGTATTTGCAATTTTGGGGTAATTCCTCCTTGGGTACGGCACCTATATCTACTTACAGTATATGTATAACAATGTTAAAGACTTCATTTGAATAGTTTCGTAGATTAGCTGTTACTATATTTGGACAGTTTAAATTGCTTAAAATACTGCCTCTCAATTTTATAAATGTCTGCATATCGTATGTTGTTCCAAACCTCCTATAGCAAACGCGGTTTTACACAGTTTTCAGCCATAAAGCTGTTGTAAACCGTATATTGACTTAGCTAAAACTGTTCCATTTGCAGGTACGCAATTACTATATTAGGTATTAGGCGGGGTTTCCACATACGTCAATGGTCAATGATAAATGTGGTATTGACGTTTTAGCAGACATTAAAGACATACTAAAAATGTCTGCTACTACGTCAAAACCATATTTACCATTGACCATTGACGTATGTGGGAACCCCGCCTAAGCAAGATATACAGTTGCCTGCGTAGGCCTGCGAAGTGTATTAGTGAATTTACTGGATTATTGAATAGATTGAATAATTTCATATAGCCTATTACATCATGAGATAAAATATCCCTTCTATTAGAAATTATTACTGAGCATGTAAATTAGAATACAGAATGGTTCAGATGTCTTTACGTCTCTCACAAAAGATTTTCAAACCAGTTATTGGGGATTGGCAAACCTCATATCGCCTAAATCGATCAGAAGAGACTGCTCTTGCCAGATTGCGCATAGGGCACACCCGCCTTACCCATCGACATTTGATGTCTGGTGACCAGCCCCCTACATGCAGCAGGTGCAGAGTTCCACAATCAGTGGAACACATAATTACCGAATGCCCTATATACGCAGCGGGCAGATTTTCGTTACCGAAACCACACACCCTGCCAAACTTATTAGGGGACAAGCATGGGCCGGTCACGGCAACGTTAAGCTTTCTAAGCAAGACCGGAGTCATGCCCCACCTGTAGACCGTAGACAAAACCATTCTAAAACACCCATGACTTCCGCACACACACACACACACACCGACCGGCGCAAATACTCGAAAGAGTCCCGCGCCTTAAAAAAAAAAAAAAAAAAGATTTTACGGTGGAAGTGTTTAATACAATACTATAAAATACAATTAGAGGTGTTAGCAATGAGTCGAATACTGAACGATTAATTAATTTAATAAAATATCTCCGAAATATCGTATGTAATTGAGTTCCGAAATAGGCTATCTCAACAATTAATTACAGTGTTGTCAGGGCCGTACTGGGTACAGAGCACCGAAGGGGCGCCACTTTGGTCCTTATTTTATATTAGCGAAATATTATGTGTTTTATAAGTTTTCCTTCAAGTTATAAAACTAAACGTTTACAAGGCCCGTTTCCACAAACTTTCACTAAGTTTTTCTGTTCTCCTTTTCCGGATTTGTTAGTTTTTTTTCGAAAATGTCTGGCCTATTAAGGGCGCCGTTATGTTTTTTGAGCAGGGGGGCAAGGGGCGAGCCCCCTAGCCCTTATGGCCAGCACAATCCTGGTTCCTATACTGCTAATTTTTTTGGGCGATTATTTAGAAACGATTGATAGAACTATGTAACAAAAATCATAGTTTAATTTCAGTTTTTACTTTCGAGAGTCTACTAATTTTGTTAATTGTTTATTATCAAGGTTTTGTCGACCTTCAAGGTCAACATATTTTCGAATTTCATATAGCCTGCTGAAAAACAAACCGTACCGTATTTATTCTAGAAACTAGAGATTCGTCAATTTTTTTCAACAACTAAGATGAATTAAGCTACAATAACAGCTTTTCCAAATCAAAATACACCAATAACAACACACCCAAATTTAATGTAAGGTTTGGTGGACAATACAGTGCCAGCTGGGCACAAACAAATACTATTCGACAAACTGTGAATACCTCTACTGTAGGTAATGGGGGAACCCAGCCATGTTCTTAGCATTGCCTACTATAAAACGATATAATACGATGGTCAACGTGGATGGAAGTTTACAGAAGAAATTTCAATTTGAGGAGTTTATAAAGACATCCAGTGGTAAATTTTAAAAACTCAGGTAGAATAGTAATTATCAGTAAGAAGTAGGCCTGTTTCTTTCACTATACGTTTTCCGCGTCTTATCCCTTTCGGGGGTTCAGCGGTTCGGAATGGGCGGGAGAATATGAGCTGATTCATATTCTTAATTTTTAATTTTTATTTGATTTCACGTTAATTTCTTTTTATATTTGTAAAGGGGGGCCCAGCACGGGACTTGTCTTTTGGGCCCCCCTTACATTTCTAATATTAGAGGTAAATGCTGTTTTTTTATTCAATTCGATTTGATTTTTGCCTGAATCTTTGATGGCAGCCTCATCTTCAGTTTTCTTCTTCTTCTACTTCCTGGGACCACAATCTGCTCAACCCTATTCAGAAGATGAGTTTCGTCTCGCTTTTGGACATGCCCATGTCATAACAGGAGTTTTTTTCCTGAGTTTGGGATTGATACTAGTAGTTTTCCATCCAACTTTGATCTGGAGGTTTCTTCACTTGTCTAACATGGTAACTGAATCAATAACAAGGACAATAGTCCTGCTTTTTTTCTTGTTTTCCATGTTAATATTTAACTTACATTAGGTTTGAAGTGCCACCCTCCCACGCTTCGGCTTGAGGAGGCACAGGTTGTTATCTCACGTTCAGATGCTCACTTTTGTTGAGAAATACACGGTTTTCTATTCTATTCTATTCTATAACTATTCTTCTTCTGAGGTCACAATTTCATCGATTGGTTGGCAACAACTCCTGCTCTCTCAGTCCTGCGCCTTCTTCTTCAGCTGTTGGTATGCTCGAGCTCCTGTGTCCTTTTTCCGTAGATTCATAAATCCCTTCTTTTATTACACAAATTAAATTTAGTCTTTATTCTTAATTTTTATTTTACCTTGAGTTTCTCATCTTTACCCGTCATCAATCCTAAAAGTATTCGATTCTATTTGGGAAAATATTTTTTTTTTTAAATCTTTTAGAAGACTGGGCGTTTGAGGCAATAAGTAGAACCCAACTAAGGTAGTGGGTGTTGTTCAAGCCCAGACTTCTTAACGAACATCAGTCTCCATCTGAACTTTTTTCAATGCAAATAGGCAGACCTAGTAATTTATTTCGGAATACTAAAATTAGCGTACAGTACTATACAAGTACTATATGATTCCATACAATTCCTACTTTTGAACTCTACGGGTAGTTTCATTTCTCCTGTCCCGACGGCAAACATAATTAATCGAGTGGCAGAGAAACTATTTTTAAAAATTATGTAAAAATTCCTGAATGAAAGTAATGTTAACATTTCATGAGGCAACATCTAATAATAAGAAAGAAAGAGAGAAAGAAATTTTTAAATTCAATTAACACCATAAAAAATCAAAATATAACTCTGTATCCCACAAATTAGTAATAAGAATAAAACAATCACATACAGTACATAGGTATTGAGATAGCTAGTGGGCTTCCCCTAATAAAACCATTTGGTTGAGCATTAGGGGAGTGACGTAATACATTTACATGTGAAACAGGAGGATTAATGAGTAGTATAGATAAAATAACACTATTACTTATATTTTTATGTATATTAATAGCTTTTTCTAAATAAATAAAAGTAGGAAAACGAAATTTAATTATTTTAACATTTTGTTTTTGTTTTAACAAAAGTCTGATGCATGGTAATGGATCTTAGCCAAGAATTTACGCATTTCTTAAATTTCTTTTCATGATTGATTTGTGACTTGATTTCAATTGGTAGAGAATTGTACAGTTTTACGACATTGTAGTGAGGGGAGTGAAAAGCAAAAGATTTATTTAATAGATTGCACTGTGACGTAGTTGCAAGCAATTAATGGTCAAAGATGTACAAAACTATGGCGCTAGTAAAGAATACATTTTTAAAATATCAAGCTAGGAAATAATATTCAATGTACATAATTCTGGATGCAATAAAAATGGCTATATATGGACTTTTAAGCTTGATTTGTTCAAATAGGTACGTACGGTACTTGATGTTCAACAAATTATTTGGCCACCACTTACCATGATACAAACACGACAGATTCTGAAAGTGGCCGATGAATGCCGGGTCAATAGATAAGAAACTACCCATAAATTCTTGTATAGTACACCTACAGTATCATGAAATGGACTGCATTATTCAAATGGATTCTATTGCACCTACTGTATGGTTAATACATTTTGTTGGCTATAATAGTGAATTTATTAGTATTAATGTATTAAGCTTATGTAATGCTCTAATATAATTAATTGTTTAAATGTTTGTATTGTGTGTACTATCAACGACATTGAATTTGTATCGCCAGCCACGATACAATTCAATAATAATAAAGTCGGTATCTGTAGAATTTATAATGTTTATTACTATTATCCAACCAAGGACGCATTTAATTATCTGCCACCTAGGGCAGCGACAAATATCTTTTTTAATTTCTGGGGCCAGCTCCTGCCATTGAAAAGACGCAGAAGCCACCTGCAGGATTCAAAAAAAATATTTCTGGCGCGCTAGAATGTCCCATCTCTCCAATACTACATCCGTTGCGTTTTCACACGCTATGACCAATGGCAGTGACCCTACGCCACTCCATATGAAGGTTACTGCAGCCGTAAACGATCGCCATTCAAAGGCGACTTTATATGATTAACGACCCTTGGCAATGAGGGTGAGGGAGGGAGGGTAGGTGAATGTCACGGCCAAGGTACCGCCATCTTAAACGACTGGTGGCGAAAGGTGGAACTAAGAATAGAGGCGACCCCACTACATTGCTGAATGCCAGCAACGTTTCGCATTGGTTTTGAATACCATATTGCATGCAGCTGAATACGAGGTGCGGTCGATAATTCGACCGACTTCCTCCTTTCTTTGCGTGTTTCCCTTCGTAATAATTTGTCTGTTGACAACGATGCAATTAAAATGGATGAGATATACGAGGCACTGCGGTTAGAAGCAATAGGCCACAATATGTTCAATTTTATGTGTTTCGTGCCAATTAGTATAGTTAGTTAGTTATTTAAGGACCTTTTATGGGCGCAGGCCATTGTTCCCTTGTCCAATGTCAACGACCCCATCGATTTCGGAGATTATTTGTAGTGTTACCGAATGAATTTTTGGCCATTGGCAAACTGGTATACGTTCTCGATGTCAACCTACACCGGCTACAAGCGATAATGGACAAGCTGTGACAAGCTTACCATCGACGCAACGAAACAGGCGAAAGAATGACATAAACCTGCCAATTATAGTATAATGACTGCTAGTTCTGTTGCTAAGTCAGCCTAGCGGAGTAAGCCCTATATTATATTCAACTGGGACTGCCTGCCTACATGCCCTCCGTAGCATGGCCAAAGAACCGGTCCGAGTTTACTCGAACATGCTTTCCAATTTATCAAGTAGTAGCTACAGAAAATGAGTAATTTCATGGTAAATAATTTTCCTATAGATAAATTTCGGGCATCTCGGGGGGGGGGGGGGGGGGGGGATTGTCCACCTGACGTCACTGGAGGTGAGGTAAATTCTAGATAGGTCAGACCAACAAATTACCAGACAGCAATAATGGCAGGGTGCGCAATGCATTTGAACGCGAATTTTCTATCATTTTTTCAAAAAATAATTTTTTGTGCAAAACCAAATAGTTTTTTGGGAAAGCAACCTGTCCAGTTTCGTTACACAATTTAACGCCTAAAACATGCCTGAAACTAGAAATCATCGATGGAAAGGTTTCACTGAAAAATTATTTTTTAGTCATTTTTCATTAAAATTTAGTTATTTTTATTTTTTACCCCCAGAAGCAAACTATCAAGGGGCAAGCGACCCCCCGCATTTTGTCAACAATAACAACGACTACAATATATGTGAATTTAAAAGAAATCGTTGGAGCCGTTTTGGATAAATAATTTTTTTAGGCGTTTTTTGGAGTTTTTTTGAGAATAAACCCCCCCCCCCCCAAATTATGTTAGCCCCAAATAAAAAAAAATTTAGGTATGATTTTTGTGAACCTACATGCCGAATTTAATCAAAATCGACTGAGTAGTTTGCCCGGAAATCGACGAACAGACAGACAGACAGAGCGACAGTTAGAGCGACAGAGCGACAGACAGACAGACATTTCGTAAAAACCACTTTTTTGGGTTCCTGGGACCTCAAAACGTGTAAATCCTTTGAAATCTCGGAATCGAAAATTTCGACCATCACACAGCTTTCCTTATACTACGTATAAATTGGAAAGCAAAAATGTAGTTGTAGCATGTGTGGGACTCGAACCAACAGCTTTCCATTTGACGATTCGTGCCAATACGCTATACGTCCTGACCCTCTACATGTCTTGACCTAACCTGATTAGTGGTGGATTTGGTCTAGTGTCTGGTTTGGTGTATAGATTTTCCGTCCAACCGAACTGAAGACCGAACCGACAATTTGGGGGGTCACATGCGCTGTCTAGCAATTTTCAAATTGCAGGTATACGAGTTTGAATGTCATCATGTTGCATATCTAACGATAGCCCTATTTACGGCCAAACCGGAGGGGGTCACGTGACTGGCCTGGAAATGGCTTTGCAGGGGGTTCCTAATACACGTTTTAAACCGCAGGGGCATAGTAATAATCGACAGGAGGGACAAGTATACGCGTAGACATGCTTACGCTATCAAGCCAAACTAAAATTACTATTACTATAGGTCTCAAATTTGTGCATGAAGCATTTAAAAACATACCTCTTAGAACATTTTTACGTGCCCCACAGGAAAGAAAAACCTCCAACTTTTGTAATTAAATGCATATGCCTTGAAATATGAACACTTATTTTGACAGTAAAGCGCCAGCAATAGGTAAAACTGTAATTATTTGAAATAATAAAAAGTGAAATATACGGAACAGGTACGCGAAACGGGGCTTTGTTTATAAAATGGATATTCAACCACCCCGTGGCTAGAGACCGTTATCAATATGGCTGCTTGTGTAGCCTGCACAAGATAAGTACGCAATTCGGCGGGGAAATAGCCTGCACTAGCTAACTACTAAACTACTGAGTTTTTGACCGGGTCCAGGTATCCGCTTTGCTATGCTGCAGTGTGTAAGACTTCGATATTTTTTGCGTTGGTCCTTATCTCTGATAGTTGGCTTATGGTTGACGGGTGCCTTGTAAGGCATATATGGCTCCCGCCGCTCCAGTTCTATTATATTTCTATGTATTCAACGCTCAACGTTCAAGGTCAAAAGTCTCCGATTTGGCCTTAAGACCTGTCGTTTGCCATACAAAATATTTTGAACCTGGGCCTTGACACCATAAGGCATTACTCAGGAGCTCAGTTACTTTGAATAAGGTCATAAGGAGCATATAAATTAAAATATTTTTACACTTGCACACTAATTAAAACACTCGTATTCATTCAATATCACGAATAATAATCGGACGTCAATCTCTCCACCCCCCCCCTCTAATAAGCTGTTTCCGGTCCTGTCAGTCGGTTGCCATAGCTACGCAGAACGCTACACTGCGGGCTGTGTTCACCACATACTTTCCTCGCATTTTTCCTGATTCATTTCACCAGGTATGTGCTCAACCGATTTTCCCAACTTTCGTAGTGTACCATATAATATGCATTATGTTTAAAATTTATTGTACAAATTTGCCGCAAATATTGCTCTAGACTTTAAAGCAGGGGTTCCCAACCTTTTTTGTCCGTGACCACTAGCCACTAGATTATTTTTTGATTTTCCGTGGACCACCTGTGACAGGTAAATCGTCAAGTTCTAGGACTAGTTTGTGTCTACAATTACGTGCTAACATTTGATAAAATGTTTAGGACCGATATCGGTTGGATTTTATAGTTCAGTGCCAAGACTGACTGTATTTTACTTCAAATTTCCAATAACTCTGCTGTTTTATTTTCTTATTTCTTACTTTGGTCCGTGGACCACCTGCTTTATGTCTATGAACCACCGGTGGCCCATGGACCACAGTTTGGAAACCCCTTGCTCTAGAGCTGTCATTGGATAAAAGAAATGCACATGGTGTATGGGTTGTATGGTCCCTTCGGGGCTGGAGACCGTTATCAATATGGCTGCTAGTGTAGCCTGCACAAGAGAAGTACGCAATTTGGCGGGGAAACCCAGTGATAAGTGTAGCCTGCACAAGCTAAGTACAAAGTTTTTGACCAGGTCCAGGTGCTATGCTGCAATGTAAAAGACTTCGATATTTTGCGTTGGTACCGTACTTATCTCTCATAGTTGGCTTATGGTTAACGGGTACCTCGTAGGGCATATTATGGCTCCCGCCACTCCAGTTAATGTATTTCTATACATAAAATTTACAGAAAATATCACTCGAAATAAATTAAATAAATATTTATACTATGAAGTAATCAACATGTAATCGACAAGAAAGTATATAGTAAAGTATATAAAAAGAAAGTCAATTAAAAAGTCAAATAACCGGGAAGTGTAATTACTATTACTATTTACTATTACTATTCGCTGACGGCATAAGTCTGACAGGAAGTTCCTGAGAAGATATGTACTAGCAAAAAATCTGAGTAGATGGGTAGAAGTCATCGTAGGCTTGAAAGGAAGCCGCGAAAAAACGAAGTATATGGAAAACGGAGGGACAGTTGAAATGAAATGAAATGAAATGATATAATAGGCCATTATTACCACATACAGTACAATGTTGATGAGCGCACTGTTGAAATACGATAGAAGGCACCCATGTCGAAAAAGTGAACGATTTCAAAATACCACCCTAAAAATGGGAGGCAGGTGTGAAGGAGACGTACGCAGTAGAATCCCGATAGGCTAGCTGAAGTGGCTGGCCATGAAAGAAAGAAAGAAAGAAAGAAGAAAGGAAGAATGAAATTAAGAAAGAAAATTGTCTTTATTTTCCAAATGGGCGAATTTTGGGTCTTTCGGCCCACTCTTACAATTAACCCATTTACAATTAACCCATTTACAATCATGAATGGCATCCTAACAGACAGAAAATTAAAAAAAAAAAAAAAAAAAACCTAAAAGGGCCGATATAATATACAAGTATAAGGAAAGCGGGGAGATAGTTGATGAGGTCACTGTTGACATAGAAGACCCCCCCCCCCCACACCTCTAAAAAGTGCACGATTTCAAATACTTAGGGTCCACCCTAAAAATGGCAGGTGGGTGTGAGGAAGACGCGCGCAGTAGAATCTCAATAGGATGTGGAAGTGGCGGTGCGTGAGTGACTGAGTGGTATGGCGGGGTTTCCACATACGTCAATGGTCAATGGTAAATATGGTTTTGACGAGGTAGCTGACATTTTTAGAATGTCTTTAATGTCTGCTAAAACGTCAATACCACATTTACCATTGACCATTGACGTATGTGGAAACCCCGCCTATCCTAAAGCTGGCCATTCACGAGGGAGGGCTCCAAACGGACTCGCGCCAAGCTAAATGGCGCGTCCTGTTCCATTTGGCGTAAGCGCCATTTAGAGGGGTCATCACGACTAGGTTGAACCAGTCGCTCCAAATCTTTCAAATTGTACAGTGTGACGATATGGAAGAGGTGTTTTTACACTGTACAAGTTGAAAGATTTGGAGTGACTGGTTTAGCGTATTAGTGATGACCCCTCTAAATGGCGCTAATGCCAAATGGAACAGGTCGCGCCATTTGGCTTGGCGCGAGTCCGTTTGGAGCCGTCGTGCATGGCCAGTTTAACAGACAGAAAAATGCCCAAAAAAATAAAAGAGCGATTTTATAAGAAAATTTTTAGACCCAGTATGTTATACGGCTCAGAATTCTGGGCTTTTGAATGTTTGAAAGCTTCCTCTAATTTTATGTGGAATCGTTTGAGCTAATACACCGGAACACTTTACCAAAAGTTAGAACTCTATTAGGCCTGGTTTTACTCAATTGAAGATCGCAGAAGGAAAAACTATAGAAGAACATGGTCCATCCTTTAATCACATCGCGTAAATTGAGTAGAGACCTAGAGCGACATGTAATTGATGAAAAATTCTGAATTGTTGATAATTTTACGACGATGAACTCTTTTCGTCTATATTTTCCTCTATGCAATTAACAAATAAATGTTCTATAAATGTTCATTCTAGAAAAGGTAATTTTTATTATTTTACATTTATTATTTTATTAAGGGATGAAGGAAAAGCTTGGTGTTGAGTCACATAGATCGAGAAAAAATCTACGATTCATTGGAGTAAATATAAATGTAAGTAAATTCCATCCGGGGCCCCACAGAGGAGGTTTATTATTTTTAATATTAAAGTGTGAACTAATGGGGCTTTTACACCCATTTTTACAGCAAAAACTTTCAATTTTACAAAAGAATCGTATTCATGCAACGGGTAGTGAGGGTCTGTCTCCCCCGGGAGAAATTGAAAAAGAACCTGCCCCAATTAGTGGGAATTTACGCATTTTGGTAAAGTTAAGATTGTACAGTACCTACTGAAATTATCAATTTTTCGTTCGTTCGGCTGAAAAATTTGTCAATTCTATAACTTATATCTAGTGCTTTTTGGCCAATTTTCAGAGTCATGCCTCATGGCCCCCCTAAATCCACCGCAGTGTAGTAGTTTGGGGGTAAGTTATTTATACGATTCCATTGATTCATTGAGACGGAGAAAGAGAAAATGAAACGTACGGGGCCAGGTATAAATCATTTTATCGTGGGGGTGAATCTCCACTCGATTACGTTTATCTGTCGCTCAACGGTCACGAACACGTAGAATTTCCACCATGGGCAATGAATGAATTGCTTCAGTTTTAGTTTAGGCCAGCTGTACAACGGCAGATTCTTGCTAAGTACCTAGGTACAATCAATTAAAAAAATTACATATTAAGAACTACATTTGCAACATTTATAGAGACATTATAATGCATGATAGACCCCCACCAGGCGAATTTCAATAATCAACATACCACTAGGTATAAACAAATCTACCCACTATCCTGTTGGCCAAAAGGACCAAAATTGGTCCATATGGAAAATAAAGACATTTCCTTCTTTCTATTCTTATCAACAGTCACGATAATGATACAATGTTACAATTCCAACCATGTCAAAATCACGGACGGATACAGGGGGGGGTAGGGAGGGTAGTTGCCCCAACCCCCAATTTAAATAAATTTGCAGTAAGTTAATTAATTACGCTCTAATTTAATCGATCCTACACATGTTTGTTCTACTACCTACACCCCCCCCCCCCCCTCAATGAGCTGTGGTGTTATAGAAATTGTACGGTACCCATTGTATTCTGCAGGGTATTTTGCGTTATCTATTGGCTATTCTTGGCTATTAAATGCTTCTTCCTCCCCTTTATTAATAGTTACATTTTTACTTACCCCATTAACAATGCAGTCCGTGATAATCCCAATGATAGGTAATTAATTTATTATCAAGCTCCTAGACTAACTTAACTCGTTGCCAAGCATAATGCATAACCTATCCCCCATAGGCGTAGGTAACTCTGTGTCACTGTCACCGGTTAAAGTCTTGAAAGTTCCTCGTCAGTATTTAAATTCACTCATTCGCAGGTATAGGCCTATAACCATCACAATCTATCACAATATTTCCATCAATATTCTGGGAAGATAAAATTAAAATAAAAACAGAAAAGAACTGTTTGTTTGTTCATAATATTTACTTTCGGCTAAGGCACTATACGCGGGTATTGTCATCCGCCATGTTGTATCCTATATTTCCTATACGGTAAGTATTGTAAGAAAAGTAAAAGATTGAAAAATATTGAAAAAAAACTAGTACACGTTTTAGTAATTTTTTATTAAGCACTTCCCTAATTGCTAGCACGTTTTTTGAATATAAATAAATAAACAACGATAAATTTCTAAAAATAAATAGGCAATCACCCAATGCTTGGCTTATACACCAGACTTATAATGGATACAATATGGCGGATGACAATACCTGTCTAATATAGAGCCCTACTTTCGGCATTCGGCCATGTATGGATGGAGAATTGTCGCAAGGTGGAATACATATCTTAATATGGCGCCTCAATTTGGCGGGGAGACCAAACTTTTATAGTTAGCAAAGTAATGTTGATGTTTTTTTTCCTTCTTTTTAACGTGACAACGTGTAATAAATCGATGAGCGCAGGCTGAAATACTGGATGCATGCACGGAAAAGTGTTAGGCCGATCCGTTATACCTATCCGTTCTACCCGTCCGAACCCACCGTCCCCCCCCCCCCAAATATTTGCAGCGTACACTAGATAGCATGGAGTTTTTAATATACAGTAAAATCCGTTTATTATGAAATCAAATGGAATCGACAAACATGGATGTCATACGAAGCGTAGTCTATATATTTACGGTACTGGCCACGCTTCGGAGGGCATGTAAAGCAGGCGGTCCCGGGCCATCCTAGTTGAGTGTAAGAGAGGGCTTTATAGCCCTAACTCCGTTAGGTTGGCTTTTTTTTTTTTTTTTCCTTCGTGGGGCCTACTCGTTTGAGTTCCTATAAGCGTCGACCTAGAAGGTCTTTTGCTTCCACGTTTGCCATCTACGCCCATCTTATAACACCAGTCTTTTTGATAAATTCTAGTGTTTTTGTGATGGGATTAGATCGGATGGTTTCCTCTTCAGACCTAGGGTGGCCAAGAGTTTGGTATCGAGTTTGTCCCAGCGCTTCACATTCAAAGAGAATGTGTTCAGCTGTTTCTTCTTCAACTTCACACAGTTTGCATCTACTGTCGTTTTTCACGCCAACCCTATGCATGTGTTTGTTGAAGTGGCCGTGGCCCGTAAGCGTGCCAACCACCCTTCTAGCTTGCTCTCTACTTAAAGAGAGAAGCTGATCGGTGAGCTTCTTACTAGGACCCGGAATAACCTTCTTAGCAAAGGGTTGGCTTAGTAATAGAACAAAAAAAGTCCTTATTTATTTATTTATTTATTTTTACAGTGTATACTGTGTATATATACAGTAATAAATATTCAAACTTCCTTGTGTAATTCTCCATAATAAACGGATTCTACTGTATTTTTTCCCCATTCTCCCATTTTAGGAAAACTCGTTGGAAGAGCAAGAGAAAATAGGGAAATTTTGAGTTGCCGTGTGATGTGATATGAGTGAGAAGACTTAACTAAATATGCCATATGACACGATTGGCACTCCCTAGGGCCTGCCTAGACCATTAGTTGAGTTCAATAATTATTGACTTTTAATACATTGTAGTATTATATGGTATATATAACACTTACATTAAATTAACTTTGGTTGAAGAGGTAACCTCCTAGTTATAACCGAAATTAGAGGATGCTTGTGGTCTAGCGGTTAAGACGACACCCGGTTAGGTGTAGATCATGGGTTCGAATCCCGCCAAGCCCAGTTTTTTCCATATACTCTAATTTCGGTTAATTGACTTTTAGTTGACCGTTCAGCAGCCGGGTTCATCCGGGCCCTGTGAATTTTGATGGGGCCATGGGGTAGACGCTGTCTGATTGAGTGGAGTGTCGTTCTTACATGAGCCGGTTCTTAGAACGGCTCTTGAGCCATGAACTAGATGAACCGGTTCCCGACTTCAAAAATGTTAGGTTCCTGAAGAAAGCAATGCAAAATGGAATATGAAGTGGTCACCACTTACGTAAAATAAGTTCTTACACCACTGAAAAATAGCAGCACGTACTCATGATAATAGTTCTTATTTATTTTTACAAAAGCTAAGTATAGGGAAATGATGGCTCCTTTCACGAACGCAAGTCGCTAACCATTGGCGAACTGGTTCTGTATAAGAACTGTATATAGGGAATGATAAACCAGTAATTAGTGATTTAGTGAACCAGTCGCCAGTGTTGGGATTGAGCCGAAGCCATGAACCGACTATTAAAATAACGCATAATAAGAAAATTAAGAACCGCTCTTTTTGAATCACTTGAACTAAGAAGTAAGAACGCAAGTTCGCGAGAAAACCGAGAACGGCCCACCCCCATCGGCCCCATCTCTAGTCTGATTCTGACTTCTGACGTTCTGAGTGGGTCGGGACTCGGGGCCAAGTATACCTTTGTAAGCTTTGTTAAAACCTATACTTTGCTGCTATTAAAATGCGTGAAACCCCCACTGTATTACAGTTATATTTTTAAAATTTCCCCCGGTGAATACCCCCGGTCCCCCCCTTCGGAATCCAAGCAATGTTCTTTCACTTTCAGTAAGAAATAATAAGACGAGGTAGGGCGCACCAAAGCTCTAGCGGGGGGGGGGGGGGATGTATTGTATGTACTGTAGAATTCAGAATCAGTTTATTACTCGTATGATATCGAAGGGAATTGACAAACATGGATGTCGTACAATGTGTACCTGTCCTGTATAGGTATAGTAGACTATACATACAATATAATATATTGTATAATGAAAACCAAAGACCAAACTTCCTTGTGTAATTCGTCATAATAGGCGGTTGGTCAATATAGACGGGAGTCATAATAAACGGCTTCTACTGTAGTGAGGTTATTTTGACCAGCAAATAATATTTATTCCTGCTATTTTAATTAGAAGTCTTCTGCATTTATGGAACATGGGCTGTGCATAACCCAAATGCTATTAAATATTATTACGATTTTCCCCAAAAAAAATAATCTTAGGTACCACCACTCAGGCATAACTGTACCACCGAAATATTACTTCACATAGCAGCAATTACAATAAATGCGCATTGCGCATTCTAACGGCTTCCATCACAACTAAAGACAACCTCTGCAGATTTGAAATTATGCTATCACAGACATTCTCATTTAACTATTCAGTCTTCTTGCGGTCGTTTTTTTCAAATTTTTCTCCTCCGGGAGGGGGGAGATTTTGCGCTCCCCCAGACGATGATGCTGGATCTGCCACAATGACATAAGCGGCTCTACAGATATAGTTGCCATTTGGCTCACCTAACAAAAGGGTAACCCCCCCCCCCCAAATTGAATTGTAGGCCCTACCCTAATTATAAAAAAAAATTAACACGAGTTATGTTTGCTTTTTATGCTTATGGATGCCAAATTCCATCCTAATCTATCGAATAGAGCATGAATCAACAACAGACGAGTTGCTATATATGCTATATACTATATATATTCTATATATGCTATGTACTATATATGCTATATACTATATATGCTATATACTATAAGTTATTGGATGAGAAAATAGACAAATGTTTCTTGACGTGACAACGTTTAATAAATCGATGAGCGCTGACACTGGGTGCATGCACGAAAATGTGTTACGCCGATCCGTTATACGCATCCTTACACTCATGCGTAATGCCTAATGCCTATCTCAATTTAAATTATGCCCATGTTTTCGTCTATTCTTCTTCTTCTTTCAGACCATGCGAAATTTGATGTAATAGGGCAAAGGATTCGACTTTGGGGGGAGGAAACGTGAGGAGGTGCGCTCAGTGGCGGCGGTAGAAATTTTAAGGCAGGGCCATGGGGGGGGGGCATGACTTCTATCTGGGGGGGGGGGGCCAATGAAAAAAAAACATTTTTCATTGGAAGTAGGTATAATGAAAGTAAGTAAAATGTAACCATTACTAAAATTCTGCTAGGCCTAGATATAACATGTAAAATATCTCATAAGTGGGGGGGGGGGGGGGGCCAGGGGAGGTGGCAGAGAAACTTTCGGGGGGGCCAGGCCCCCGGGCACCCCCGTAGCGCCGCCACTGGGTGCGCCCAAATTTGCCGATTTTCACCTAAAACAGGCCTTTTTCAGCCGCGTTTTTGAACGTGTTAATGTCAATTTGAAAACTTTAAACTACTTTATTTCTTTTGCAACTTTCTTACTCTTTCCAGACATACTATATATTTAGTTTTACTATCCGTCTCTTCGTTCAGGCTCAGATGAGTTGGTAAGCAAAAGCAATCCGTGTTTTAACGGAAAACAGGTTGAAAGGGTATTTTTCCCATTACATGCATAATAATAATAATCTTCTTTCTTTCTTTTCCTTTTCCAGTATTCCCTGGACAAGGAGCATATATTACAAAAATACAATACATATAATAATACCATCCCGCATCCCCAAGCTAGCGCTTATTTGGGACAAAAGACTCATACAGTGCTGCTAAACATGGCTTAATCATTTATTTTTGTTATTTATTTATAATTTTTATTTTATTTTATTTTAATTTTAATTTTATTTTTACTTGTTATTTTAATATCAGTTTTTATTATTATTAACTCCCATTGACCAGCCATCTTTTTATACCCGCTTTTAACTCACCCATCTGTTTAATTTTTTTTCATTTGTGGAGGAAGTTCATTAAATATCTTTGGTATAAGTACTTTGTTTAATCTCTCTCCGTATTTGTTATATGTTATCTCAAACTTAAGCTTTTTTGGGTTTCTTGTATTGTACTTCCCTTTATCATCTATTTGGTATTCTTTTTTAAAATAATAATAATAATAATAATAATAACAATAATAAACGACTCATATTTACGGGGCGAGACTTAAGACTAGAAAGTCTTTTTCTGCCTAACCCACGTCCAAAAACAATACAGTTAACAAAATACATACGCTTAACTTAAACAATCTTATTCTAACAATGCATAAAAAGAACTTATTCTAAAGTGACGTGACGTAAAATAAAATAAAAACACAGTAAATATCTAGACAGTATTCTTATTTATTCATAGAGTAAAAAAAACTCGACAGCCTACTAAATTTAACCGACATAAGTAGTTAATGTCTCGTTAGAAACAGTATGAATTTAGATTTCAAGAGAGTATCAATTTACAGTTTTTAAATCCACCCTTCACCCCTTAAACATTAGCGAAACACAAAATTTCTAAAAAATGACGCGATAAAATTCATTTTCAACAATCCCATTTGAATTGCATGGGCGGGTTTAAAGCAATTTTATGGGCAGATTTAGAAGGCCTATCTTAATTTACATTATACCCGTGTATTCGTCTATTCTTCCTCTTTCAGGCCACGCCATATTTGTGGTGTTCAAGCAAGGGGTTCGGCTTTTTTGGCTTTGGAGGTGTGGAACGTCAGGGGGTGCGCACGATTTTCAACTTTCGGTCACGTTATTATCTATTAAAAAAATTCAAACTACTTAAGGGATTTTAAGGGCTTTTCCACATTTCTTTCTCTTTCCAGCCATATATTATTTAAGTAAGATTTAGTAATTTAGGCGTTGTCACGTTAAACTATCGTCTGTAAACTGACTTTACAATCGATTTACAGACAACCATTTTTTTTACGATTTCATGCAGCTCGTTTGCTATTTCACTTTATTATAGGAACTGCAGGGCATTGCTTAAGTCGCTAAGTGCTCTTGCCGCTCTTGGGAAATTCAAGCATTCAAACATTCATATTTTTAAATCCTGGCTCCATCTGGTACTGATCGTTTTTCAATAGCTCGTTATAGGAGGCGCAAAAAGTGATCCCAGACAAACATAATTTTTTGGCCGGAAGCGAATGTCATAATAATAAAATTATCTCTTACATATTGAGTTCTAACCGGTATTTTTACATTATTTAAACAAAACATGCTTTACAATACCATTTATTTACCATTATGAAAAACTAATTCCGGTTATATTGTGTATACTTTTTCAGCCAATGAAGAGATCCGGAAAAAGTCCCAATCGAAGACGACCTCACATTTTACCTCCTCTGGCGTCATCGAAGCGAAACTGCATACCTAGCCCCATGGAACCATTGAAACCACCATCTGCATTTATTGTAAGTAACTGCTGAAAATGAACAAACCAATCGAATCCGGGTTGATGGGGCGTGGTCGAATTGAAAGTGTACTTCTAAACGTTTCGTCAACACATCTTCAGTGGCACTGCGTAAACTTCAAAGATTGTACCTCATCGTTGACTCCAAATCAAGTGACTGGGTAGGGGGTTTGGAAGTTCACTTTCATTTCGACCACGGCCCATCAGCCCGGATTCTACTGGTTCTTCATTCGACTCCACCTGTGAAAGCCTTTGCAGTTGCATTGCTGATATTGATGCACATGGACGTCCGATATTCCATATGCGTCGTTTACAGATCTGAGTCTTTGGAATCGATATGTTTTTTTCGGTATCGGCGGTTGATACGAGCACCTGTCCATAGCTTGAACATTCAATAACATAATTAATAAAGTCGCCCGTGTGAGCAAGGACGGATACAGGGGGGGGGTAGGTGGGTAAATCTGGGTAAATTTGGTAAATCTATTGTAAATTAATTTATTACACTCAGCTTTAATCGATCCTATTTTGACCCACAACAACCCCCCCCCCCCCTAAATGGGCTGGATATCCGTCCCTGCGTGTGAGCCCCCAGCCCCCCTCGATGTTGTCTATTGAGGGGTAAATAAGAGCTTATATTAATCCTATTACGCCCCCCAACTTCTTATAGGATTTGGATGGAAGATTAGGCAGTCCGAAGCCTCGGTGGCATCGCCCTCAACTCGATGACCTCGAGTTCGAGTCGACCTCGGCTGACCAACCTGGAATTAGAATCACCCCTTGCGAAGCGTCCGACATGACCGAACTGCGAAAAGACCCCAGTTTTGCGACAGACGACAAAGATGCAGGCCTGCAGAGGCGAAGTTCCCTGAAGAAAGTAGGAATTTACAATAAAGCGACGGGGCAAACGGTAAACAAACAGCAGAAAGGTCCGCCCAATAGGTTTGCCCCTTTGAAGCCTATTAATTGGCAAAGAATTGATAATAATTAAAGTTAATTTTATTTTTTGAGAATGTTTATGTGAATTAATGAATAAATAATTGATTGAAAATAAAATGTGCACAATCATTTTCTTTATTTCAGTAATATTTGCCATTTTCCCTTTGTATAGGAAATACTTCGTCATAGTAATATAAAAAGTCCAATAACAGGAGAGAATCCCTACGGGGAATTTTTTGAAACTTTAAGCCCTAAATAGTGGGGGTTGTTTACTCATTTTGCCTGCTGAAAGGCTTAGATTTTGTAGACCAATACTAAATGAAATGACTCCAAACAGGTGGCCGGGGGTAACTCCCGGGCAATAATCTTTGGATAAAATGGGCGTGAAAGATACAACGTCAGGCCAAGCTTGATATTTTACCTATCCAAGCGCGAGGCTTCAAGCGGTCCATTGTATCTAGTGTAAGTGGAGTGTTTGAACTCCCGAAACCTATCCTCTGCATGAGTGCCTGCTTGGGTTCTGGTTGTATAGATAATGCCATTTAGCCAGCCAGTTAAAGTAAGGTAAGGAAATACTAAAATGAATAGTATCTAATTTGAAAATTAATAGTGTACTATATACAGTATGTATTTAAATAAATTTGGACAAAACATGATTAAGAGTTACATTAACCTCACTTCAGTATAGGGCTATTATAATATGTATTAATTGAGGTGCCTATTAGCAAAAGCAATCCTCTCCATTTTTTTCAGTTTTGAGATATTCGCGCCATTTTCTTTATTTTTCAATACTCTATCCGATGAATCAGATATTGAGACGCATAAGCAATTCTAATACTGTTAAAATTAGCTTTAAAAACTGTAATGTTATACCTCATGGCGTTACGGCACAGCAGTTTTTTGCGGTTTCTGAAAAATCGACCTGGGTGGACAGGATTGCTTTTGCTAATAGGCAACTCAATTCGCAGTTTCCGAAAAAAATATATGGTAATCGCACCACCCTTTTAGCCTACGACAATTTTCTCAAAGCTCCTCTTCCGTATAGAGGTTTAAATTGTCGGCGATTTCGTGCTAGAGTTCAAAATAGGAAAAACGGGACATTAGGTCGCATCAAAAAAAATTTTTGAATGCTGGAGCCATCGAATGACACGTCTTCTTAGATCAAACGATTGAAAAATACGGACCAGGTGGCGTATGATGTCTCAGATTAGGGCGAATCTGAGGTAGTATGTAACATTTGCTATTTATCGTAAAAGTACCTTACCCTAAAAAGAAGAAGACGGGGTTGAAGTGTTCTGAGTATGTATCCGAAACAACGACACCAGCAGCCTGATCATGGCGATTATAATACCGGTATTTATTTAATCCCCTGGTATTGAAAATGTAAACAAGATAATATTATAATGGAAAGTGCTATTCAAAATTTGTTTGTTTACATTTTCAATACCAGGGGATTAAATAAATACTGGTATTATAATCGCCATGATCAGGCTGCAGGATTCATATATATTTTTGGCGCGACCGAAGGTCCTATCACTCCTATATCAAACTCTATTTCTTAAATGTTAGCTACGAAGCCATACCCAATGCTTTGATTGGTTTCTCGCTACATAACCTAATTAATGTATCATATATTAAAGAGGTCCATTGTCTACAAATCAGTGTTTATGCTGTCGAGTGAAACTGAGTCAGCTCGAGAACTTTGCTGTTTTTGGTAGCGCTTATGCCATTGCTTGATTCGAATTCTTTTTTTTTTGGGTGCAGCCACCACATTGCAGTTTTCCAAGTTTTCTTGAGCTCTTGCACAACTTCACCATTGCTGATGCAGTAGATAATTGATACGAATAGGCCCTGCGAGAAAAAGGAGAGAAGAATACATGTATTTGCATCATTGCTCTTCGATTTAAGAAGAACCGGTCCGAGTTTACTCGAACATGCTTTCCAATTTATCAAGTAGTAGCTAGAGAGAATGAGTAATTTCATGGTAAATAATTTACCTATAGTTAGATTTCGGGCATCTCGGGGGGGGGGGGGGGGTGTGTCCACCTGACGTCACTGGAGGTGAGGTCAATTCTAGATAGGTCAGACCAACAAATTACCACACAGCAATAATGGCAGGGCGCGCATGCATTTGAGCGCGAATTTTCTATCATTTTTTTCAAAAAATAATTTTTTGTGCAAAACCAAATAGTTTATTGGGCAAGTAACTTGTCCGGTTTCGTTACTCAATAAAACACCTGAAATATACCTGAAGGTAGAAATCATCGATAGAAAGGATTCGCAGAAAAATTATTTTATAGTCATTTTCCATTAAAATTTAGTTATTTTTATTTTTTTACCCCCAGAAGCAAAATATCAAGGGGCAAGCGACCCCCCGCATTTTGTCAACATTAATGACGACTACAATATATGTGAATTTAAAAGAAATCGATGAAGCCGTTTTCGGGAAATAATTTTTTTAGACGTTTTTTTGGAGTTTTTTGAGAATAAACCCCCCCCCCCCCCCAAATCGAGTTACCCCAAAATAAAATAAAAATGGTTCTGAGGCATGATTTTTGTGAACCTATATGCCAAATTTCATCAAAATCGACTGAGTAGTTTACCCGGAATACGGTGAACAGACAGACAGACAGACATTTCGTAAAAACCACTTTTTTTGGTTCCTGGTACCTCAAAACGTGTGAATCCGTTGAAATCTCGGAATCGAAAATTTCGACCATCACAAAGCTTTCCTCATACTACGTATAAATTGGAAAGCAAAAAGACGAATGCTCAGCTTAGAATGGAATAGTATAGAATACTTCAGGTATTGATTCACTACAATGGAAACAATAGGCGTTAGCTACAAACGCACAATACCAAAATAAAACACAAAAAACAATATACCAGTTTATTTCTAAAGGTTCATGGCAATGGTGCAATACTATTTAACAAAGGGTTAGTTGAACTACCCTGTTGTGTTAATAGGCATTGGAGGCTTGGGCCTCACGGTCATCAAACAATTAGGGCGGAGCCCATTGTCAGGGGAAGGGGCCCATCTTTCTCAGGAGTAAGCCTGATGATGGGAGTAGCACCCACTCCCGAAACGTCTACCCCTACCCCCCTAACAATGGGCTCCACCTTCATTTTTCGATGACGGTGAGGCTCCTCCTATTAACACATCAGTTAATGTAAGT
Source organism: Psococerastis gibbosa (assembly GCA_963971405.1). Classification (NCBI taxonomy): domain Eukaryota; kingdom Metazoa; phylum Arthropoda; class Insecta; order Psocodea; family Psocidae; genus Psococerastis; species Psococerastis gibbosa. The sequence continues at coordinate 3,978,265 of OZ020491.1, read as the reverse complement.
CCAACTAACCCTTTGTTAAATATACCAGTTGTAGGTTTGGTTTCAGTATTATTTGAAATGAGAATCATGAGAAGAACATCGGCTGTCTAGTTCCACACCATGTCCTCCGCATACAAACATTTGTCTATAAGTTTTCTAAGGTTTCTAAGTCAAAACCTGTAGACTACTTTACTCCAAAGTAGTTGCCACAAATATCCATACAGAAACCCATGGCCCCCATTTAAATAATTTGTCGGGGGGCTCACTCGGCACAGTAATAATAATTCTATAATTATAAAATGTATAGTTATTATGGCGCACAAAGGACATTAAGTGTTTATTGGCGCCAAAATTTAAACGACATTGCGAAAATCGATAACATGGTGCATAAATATAAGTACAGCAAAAGCGTTGTAACCTACTTACTTGAGTTGAAGCAAATATTTGGTCGCAAAACAGCCAGAAAACCTGAACTTTTGGATTTTGACTGTACATGAAGCCGTGGAATAAGGCGTAGTGAACTCCGTAAAGAGGTATCAAAATTAAAGTCGACTTTGCCCACTTTCTGTAAATATTCACGATTTTATTAGAGGAATTTAGCGTAAAACAAAACTTAATTTTTCATTGTCCATAAATGAAGTAGGTAATAATAAATGTATATGCAGTATGTATATGTAAGCTTAATGTACCCTACCTGTATCTTGAGATCTTTCGATTGATCAAAAATGAGTTATTAAGTTTGACTAGAAGAACTCGTGTAATATTTATGAATAATACCAAATTTATCTGGAAATAGAAAAATATTTTTAGGGGTAATCCTGTTGGAATTTAAACTTCGCCCCTGCTAATTTATTAGTAATGAATGCAAAGGCGCCGAGTATGTTTGAGGCGGGGGGGGGGGGCCTGTACGGTACCCCACCCGGAAAATGGGCGCTTTTATTCTTCTTCTTCTTCTTCTTTTTCTTCTTCTTGCTCTACAGCCCTTGATGGGCTTTAGCGTACTCGACAACCCTCTTCCAGTCGTCTGGGTATTATGCGACGCTTCACCATTTACTAATTATATACTAATTAGTCTGCTGCAAAAGAGTACATAGTAGGCCGATACACACAGTACTCAGCACTTTTGTACTTACCACAATAGATGCCACAGTAGGCACTTCAATAAGCAGAAAAACATAATTTACGTTGTGTGTGGTCCAGCACAAATTGTCGTCCAATACGATACGGGCACAGGCCCACGCTCCAACCAGAACTGCTGGAACGGTCCAACCCAGAAACACGTAAACGAATATGGAACTCGTGTCAGAGAATAGCGCCATGAAGATGAGGTTGTGGAAATAGGCGCCCTCCACTAGAATCCACGAGTAGTTGGCCAGAATACAATACTGCCATAAGGTGGTGAATGCCTTGCATTCCCAATACTGCAATATGATACAATAATATAATACAAGTCTTAAAAGTTTGTGTAGTAAAACGAATACTAAATAATTAATCAGAATATATATATTTTAATAAAATCAGCTTGGGAAGCTTAATGTTTGATTATGCCGGTAGAGCTGAGTCTGCACATCCAAAACTGTTTTTGCTTTCCTATTTAAACGTAGGCCTACCTATTATAAGGAAAGCTTTGTGATGGTCCAAAATTTTCGATATCAGGATTTCAATGGATTTACTCCTTTTGAGGTCCCAACTCACAGGAACCAAAAAACGTCGTTTTTATGAAATGTCTGTCTATCGGCCTGATAAATAGGAAAGCGCATGTTCGAGTAAATTCGGACCGGTTCTTTCTTCCCTAACACGATAAATTTTTTAACACCTGTATCAGTTAATTTTTTTTTAGTTGTTCTCACGTTAGCTTATTAGTTAGAAATTATAGTAATTACTTTAATTAACCTTATTTTCACATGGAAATCATAATGGTCACAAATAATGATACGTAATGAATCACCAGTGCCGAAACTGTATGCTAAACATGTTATAGTAACGATGCTCTTAAGTACCTGAGTAGCTTCTGTATATCGAATTTCATCATTATATTGCAAGATGCCGGCTGAGAATGTGATACCTGATACCATTAGCCTGTCTTTTAACAGTGCCATTGACGCTCGCAATAGAAAAGACAAAAACAGATGCAAGTGAATGACGTTTCTGGGACATCTTAGCTTTCTGAAAGAAAAATTGATTTTTCTTTTGGTAGCCCTGAAGAAACATGGCCCCGCAACGGTGTAGGAATCATTCTTATTGTTTCACGCGGGTGAAGTTTGTGTATAATGTGTTTTTTTTTGCATTTTAATGTTTGATTGTACTAATACAAATAAATAAGTATTTCTATTAAATTATACAATCAAGTAAGCAACAAGTAATCGACAAGAAAGTAAAAAGTAAAATCAAAATATTGTCAAAATCAATTTTTTTTAGGTAGTTCTATCATTGTCATTGTGCTGGTGTGGGTCTCCCCAATTATGTTTCCCCCACCTCAGGCATTAAGGTATGTAAATGCATAACTTATACTACAATATATAGGCTATGCAAAGACGCTCTCATGATTTTTAGTTCTATTCAGTGAGAGTGACAACTGTCACAAGATCCCAGTTTTAGCAAGTAGCGAACTCCCTTCTTTTGGAGCCTGAGTACAGCGCCCGTGTTTCCTGCGGAAGTCGCCCCTCCCCGCCGTATATATAAGAATAATAGGTAGACCACTAACCTGTAAGATACCAAAATGACGCATGCTAAAATGAGGAATACAAGTGATACGACATAACCGCATTGCGACGTAGCTTTAACATAGGGGACCCATTTTCTCAGCAGCGGCTCTGCCTCCGGGGACGGCGCCATGGTCATATATCCACTTTTGGAGCAATCGCTATAGTTTGTCCAGGGAGTGTTGTGTTCAGGGTGGACCCACCAGCCCTCTGGATTGCATACTTTGGTTGCGTTTGCCTGAAAAGTATAGGGGATAACAGAGAAAATTGGACGGGGAAAGCAAGGGGCAGATCCAGCAGAAAATGTAGGGAGAGGGGGGGGGGCTCAGAAGTTGTGTGTAAGCTTAAAAGGTATTTTGTTTGTTTGTTGGAAAGTTGAGTTTTTTTATTCTGTTTCTATTATATTTTCTATTTTTTATTATCCTATGAATTTACCCATTTAGGGGGGGGGGTCATGACAGACACGAGTAACTTTAAGATTACAAATTATGTACTAAATAGGTAGCTCAATAGGCTAGTATGTTCGCTTTTTAACAACAAAAATCTATTATATGCGCAGACGAAGATTTGTTTACTAAACTGGGGATCCCAGGTAGAAATGGTTTGAATAATACTAATACAGGTATAGAGTAATTATTGCTTTCCAATTTATACGTACAATAGTATAAGGAAAGCTTTGTGACGGTCGAAATTTTCGATTCCGAGATTTCAACGGATTTACATGTTTTAAGGTCCCAGGAACCCAAAAAATTGGTTTTTACGAAATGTCTGTCTGTCACTCTGTCTGTCTGTCTGTATGTCTGTCTGTCTGTGCGTTGCTCGGTCGGTTTTGATGAAATTTGGCATGTAGGTATACAAAAATCATACCTCGGGATCAATTTGTTTTTTTGGGCCACTCAATTTGGGGGGGTTTTAATCTCAAAAAACTCCAAAAAAACGTCTAAAAAAATTATTTCTCAAAAACGGCTCCAACGATTTCTTTTAAATTCACACATATTGTAGACGTTATTAATGTTAACGAAATGCGGGGGTCGCTTACCCCTTCATAGTTTGCTTCTGGGGGTAAAAAAATAAGAATAACAAAATTTTAATGAAAAATGACTAAAAAATAATTTTTCTGCGAAACCTTTCTATCGATGATTTCTTCCTTCAGGCATGTTTTAGGTGTAAAATTGAGTAACGAAACCGGACAGGTTGCTTTCCCAAAAAACTATTTGGTTTTGTGCAAAAAAAATTTTGTGAAAAAATGATAGAAAATTCGCTCTCAATTGCATTGCGTGTCCCGCCATTATTGCTGTGTGATAATGTGTTGGTCTGACCTATCTAGAATTTATCTCGCCTCAAGTGACGTCAGGTGGACAATCCCCCCCCCCACCCCCCGAGATATCGCAAATCTAACCATAGGAAAATTATTTACCATGAAATTACTCATTTTCTCTATCTGCTAATGTTGATAAATTGGAAAGCATGTTCGAGTAAACTCAGACCGGTTCTTTAACCTAGTACTGAGTTCCATATATTTTTTTCATGACTACTTCAACAAGATAGGTACTTACATTTCGATCAAAACCAAGTATATAAGAAGGACAAGGCTGCTGTAATATTTCCCCTGGGTCTGCTCCTGGCCAACAAAGAATACCATCCCAAATCCTCTCGCATGGCCCTCGGCTTATCCCATCACTTGCCCCTAAAACAGAAGCTACAATATTTAATAATTAAATAAATAAATAAAGACTTTTATGTTTTATTACTTAGCGCAAAGGGGCCGTCCATTAATCACGTGAGGTTTGAAAAAGGGGGGGGGGGTTCGGCAAAAATCACGAAATATCACAAGGGGCTATAGTAAGATAGCACGTGTATTTATTTTTTCGTCAAATGCATGATCGCATGATTATACGCATGATTACACCTTCCTTCAATATTGTTTTTATGCCAGCCAAAAACAACCTGCAACCTTTCTGTTTAGACATTCTTATATCATGGTCCTTAATTTTCTACAATAGAATAAAATCAGATTATACTTTATACCTGTATTTAAAAATAATATTATAAAAATTTAATGATTCTTTGTAGGCACTAAAAATATATATATATATATATGTGATTCTGGGTGGGGTAATCTTAAACCTCACTACGTATCACTAAGGGGGAGGGGGGGTTGAAAAATGTTAAAAAAAATACATCACGTGATTAATGGACGGCCCCAAACAAGCAGAGTTAGGGGTAGAAGTCTCGGGTCTTACATGTCCTACGATGAAGCATGGAGAGAAAAATACAGGTATGTAGCAATTGTATAGGACTCAAACCAATTAACAACCTATCGAGTAAACGATCGGTTGGAATCTAGTGATATACAGTATGTACTTGTATTCATATTTAATATTTATTTATATTTAATATAGGCTGCAGTACAATATAATGGATAATTTTAAAAGAAATTGCGGCCCAAAAAATCACGCTTAGCAGGGGGGGGGGATCGTGAAAGGTATTTCTATGAAAATACATGGTCAAACTTGCTGGTTTTTACGCGAATATATGGCTACATATAAGAAATTAAAAAAAAAAAAAAACAATTTTGGCTTTTCCCCAATTTCTATTTTACTCTCGTAACCTAAATTTTCGTAAATTTGATCTGAATGTTCCTTTAAAAGGGAAAGCTTGGTAAGCTTGTCTCAGCTTGTCCATTATCACTTGTAGCCGGTGTAGGCTGACATCAAGAACTTATACCAGTTTGCCAGTGGCCAAAAATTCATACGGAAACAATATAAATATAGGTTAATTGCAAATTGTAAAAAAAGACAATTTTACTTCTTTCTTCTTTATATAAATAATGTCCGAAATCCATGGAGTCGTTGGCATTGGACACGGAACCTATGAGCAACTATATAAAACGTAAGTAGGAATGGGTCCATAAAAAGTCATTCAAAAATAAAATAAAATAAACAATAAATAGTAATAAGTCCAGAGTGAAGTTACAAACCTTTCAAAGTAGCTGCAATCAGTTGCTGGCATGCAGTACTCCTTTCTGCGATTGCCATATCTTGTTCCATTTCTGTAAAAATAAACACGTGAATGCTATTTAGGCCCAGCGCAAAAAAGGCTCGTTCTTTAAGCAGCAGACAGATCTGTTAGGACAGGGGTTGGCAACCATTTTTTATTAGCTGAGTCAGATTTTGAAATAACCAGATTTTGATCTGTTATAGAAGAGCCACACTTCCCAAACCAAAAAATAAAACAACAAAATTCATTTCAATCAAGTTTGTATATAAAATACCTTTCAGGTTATTATTAGGTATATTTAAAAGAACCTGTCCTAGTTTACTCGAACATGCTTTCCAATTTATCAATAAGTATATAGATAATAATTATGAGTAATTTCATTGTGAATAATTTTCCCACGGTAATAATGGAATTCAAAAAATAATTTTTTGCACAAAATCAAATCTTTTTTTTGGGAATACAACCTGTTCGGTTTTGTTACTCTATTCAACATCTACACCATACCTGAATGCAGAAATCATCGATCGAATGGTTCCGCAGAAAAAAATATTTTTTAGTCATTTTTTCATGAAAATTTAGTTATTTCTATTTTTTTTACACCTAGAATGAAAATTATCAAGGGGCCCGCTGTCTTTTGTTAACATTAATAATGACTACCAAATATGTGAATTTAATAGAAATCGTTGGACCAGTTTTTGAGAAATAAGTTTTTTAGACTTTTTTTTTAGTTTTTTGAGAATGAAAGCCCCCGAAATTGAGTTAGCCTAAAATAAATAAAAAATTGTCCTGAAGTATGATATTTGTGAACGTGTATACCAAATTTCATCACAATCGACCAAGTAATTTACCCGGAAATCGATGAACAGACAGAGCGACAGACCGAGCGACAGACAGACAGACATTTCGTAAAAACCACGTTTTTGGGTTCCAGTGGTCTGATTGAGGCGTTTATAATACCGGGGTTAAATAAATACCCTAGGATTATAACTGTAAACAAACAAATTTTGAATAGCACTTTCTATTATAAAATTATCTTGTTTACCAGTGGATTAAATAAATACCGGTATTATAAACGCCCAGATCAGGCTGCTGGGACCTCAAAACGTATATATCCGTTGAAATCCCGGAATCGAAAATTTTGACCATCACGCTTTCCTTATACTAGGCCTACGTATAAATTGGAAAGCAATAAAAATGTACTATAAAAAGGGGGGTAGCCATCTGGATGTGCTATGTTCGTCAGTACCTATTTAATTTTTGTGTATAGGACCGGTAGTATGTGAAAGAGCCGCGCCCAATGAGCCAAAGTCAAAAGTGCCTTATGCGGGTCGCGAGCCTGACGTTGCCGTCCCCTAGACAATACCAACAGAAAAGAAATAGCTTGCAATGTTATTGATGTATCGTAGATCAGACATTAAATAGGGAGGCAATGGACTAATGTAGAGCTGACCTACGTCTTCTTCTGGGCCAACGGTCTTACCATGTTGAATCCATGAGAGCAGAGCATGTTTCCAACTGCGGCAAACTTGGTAGTATGCACAGCGTTGGCAGGTGAACATGGTGGGACATGATAGCGCGGTGAGACTATACCATTCAGTCTACATGCGTGTCGAGTCCTGGTCACCTCCGATTTAATCGTGTGACTTCACCATGTTCCCCAAGTGGTTCGGAATCCACTATAATCAGGAGGTCCACCCTGTCAGTCAACACCCCTTTCCCACGAGGTGCCCTTAGGGTGCCTCAAGTTAACAGACTCACTCCCCCCACCAGGCTGTCAGGGTTGCTTAAAGCAGCTGAAAGCAAGCGTTAGAAACAACAACAACAGCGTCTTCTTCTGTCATTTGAAACTATAAGCATACATTTTCCGTACCTAATGCAATATTTAACGAAGATCTAGCCTGAACCCTAGGGCGTACGCGCGCACCTGTCTGCAAAGAGAAATCAGAAAGATGTACGCTTAGAAGCCCTTCTATAGTATTGAGGAGTCATCTTAACGTGTGTCGTTTCCCTCATTTTGCTCCTGAATCCAGCTGGTGCGTAAATTCAAAGAACATGTAAGAATATAATACCGTATCTGTACAGTATGATAAAATTCCCTAATTATATTAATTACTGCTTTACCAATAAAACATGTATCACAATGCATAGGTATCGTTATTGACTACGCAAAACCGCGAAAGTGACATTTGTTTTCCAATTTTAATTTGCTAAATTTTGACAGTCCACATGGTCTTATAAGCTAAACATAACAACAACGCAATTTTAACACAACAGAAAGCTAAAAACATTACCGCGTATCAGAAGGTGCAATTTTTCCACTCTCCTGCAAAATTAGGGAAAGTCACTTGCTCGGATTACTTAGTCTGCGACGGTATATAGCAAATAAGGATACTTTGGGAAAAAATTCATTATAAGTTGACATTTCATCACTAATATACCAATTGGACGTGCCTCCATCCAAACGCACGGTATTTCTCAGTTACTCTCAAGATAAGATAGCTAGGCATCATGTGCCAATTTGGTTCAGGGAGGATCTTCCTATACTATATTTAATTAAGGGGAATGAGTAGGCCCCTTTATTCTCCATGTGCATACATTATGGGAAATTCCATAACACAAAATGACCGCATTAATAATCAAATAATCAAAATTTTTAAACCAAATAGGCCTACTTGATACAATAGAATGATTTTTTTATACAATAGAATATTTAAAATAATACAAAACAAGTTCCTTTTTAATCTTGCCCCCCCCCCCCCCAAAAAAAACCTTAGGTCCACCTAAGGGGCATATATAGGCCTACTTACTAGGAAATCGTTTTAATACTGTTCTTGCAGGAGTGATGACTGACGAATGACAGGGAAAGTCTGCTTCTGCTACAATACACTATCATAAAATATAATTCTCCAGCAGTTTCTCAGCAACTGACACTAAAAAAAGTTCGGTATTACTTTTTTGTGTTTTAAACAGTGCCGGATAATAAGAGGATATGCAACATAGAAAATGAGCACCCCAAATTGGTTGATTTATTGACTTTTTAATTTTTATTTATTTAATTAGGCCTATAACAAAGCAAGTCATGAAAGATTTGACTCATGGAAGTTGTAGAAGACTGTTTCACACATCATGTAATTATAATAAATAATAAATAATAAATAATAAATAATAAATAATAAATAATAAATAATAAATAATAAATAATAAATAATAAATAATAAATAATAAATAATAAATAATAAATAATAAATAATAAATAATAAATAATAAATAATAAATAATAAATAATAAATAATAAATAATAAATAATAAATAATAAATAATAAATAATAAATAATAAATAATAAATAATAAATAATAGGAAATATTCAATTTTCGGTAACTTACCATAGTTCTTTCATAAGCACCAGAACGGACTAAAATTACGCGTATTCTAGGATTTTGGTAGAACTACAAAACCGAAAAGTATAAGTAGGTACGGTACCCGATTATATGATTACTAACAAAGTAGTCTTCTACAACTTAGATCAGCCAAATTTTTAATAATTTACTGAGTTAATTAAATAAAAAATGAAACGTATTTATTTTTGGGGAGCCAATTTTCTACGTGACACATCTTCTTCAGCCAGCAGCTGCCAGCGTGGGGCCTGTAGCAAATTCTGTCAAGGGGTCCTTGGTTTGCTTCAAGTTCTCAACGTTAAGGTATTAAATAAAACAAAACTGTCACAAATAAATTTTTCTGGATTTTGGGCAAATTTTTGGAAAAAATTAATATTTTTTATTAAGGTCAGACAGACGTTGGAGCGCGGGACCCGTAGCATTTGCTTAAGAGTTCTGGAGGCCTGAAATAGTAGGGGAAATCATGATCCAGTATTCAGAAACTATGTTAAGCTATATAAAATTAAGGTCAAAGCGCTAAAAAGAAATAGGAAAAATAGCTACTTTAAAAGGAAAATGCGTGAAGCAGGAAAGGATTTAAGAAAAGTATGGAATACGCAATAAATGAAGTCACGAACTCTAAAAAGAATCTAAGTGAAACACTGTATTTAAACAATAGGAGAAACAAAAATCACCGTTAATAAGCACTTTTTTAGAGACTGGCCAGAAATAGTGTCGTTTTACGCATTTTGATAGCAAAGCATTTTGATTTTATGATGATATTTTGAAAATGATGATATTACTAGAGGGGGCCCGGGCAAGTTTTTTGATCAAATGGGCCTGAAAAGGGTTGTAGACTTGTAAGCTAACCCTTAAATACTCAATAAGTATTTTATCAGCAAGAAATACTTGGTTTATAGATCTGTTTTGAATAAATAAGCGTGAAATGGTGAGTTTCTACAAAAGCGTGGGGCTTTGAGTGGTCGCCTTATTCGCTTAATGGACGCGAGGGCGCCCCCAGTTTAAGATCACAGCCTCTCTTAAGACATTGCACCTCGTGCTAACCTAGCCAAGTAGATTTTTTTTTAGTTTCTTAATAGTTTTTGCTTTCCAACTTATACGTAGTATGAGGAAAGCTTTGTGACGGTCGAAATTTTCGATTCCGAGACTTCAACGGATTTACACATTTTAAGGCCCCAGGAACAAAAAAAGTGGTTTTTACGAAAAGTCTGTCTGTCGCTCTGTCTGTCACTCTGTCTGTATGTCTGTATGTCTGTTTGCCTGTGCGTCGATTTCAGGGCAAACTACTCAGTCGATTTCAATGAAATTCGGCATGTAGGTTCACAAAATTTATACCACGGAACCATTTTTTTTCTTTTTTTTTTGGGATTAACTCAATTTGGGGGGGGGGGGTTTATTCTCAAAAAACTCCAAAAAAACGTCTAAACATATTATTTCCCAAAAATGCCTCCAACGATTTCTTTCAAATTCACATATATTGTAGTCGTTATTAATGTTAATAAAATGCGGGGGGTCGCTTGCCCCATGATAGTTTGCTTCTGGGGGTAAAAAAATAAAAATAACTAAATTTTAATGAAAAATGACTAAAAAATAATTTTTCTGCAAAACTTTCAGGTTGCTTTCCCAGAAAAGTATTTGGTTTTGTACAAAAAAATGTTTTTTTGAAAAAATGATAGAAAATTCAGGCTCAAATGCATTGCGTGCCCTACCAGTATTGCTGTGTGTTAATGTGTTGGTCTGACCTATCTTGGATATACCTCACCTCCAGTGAGGTCAGGCGGACAGCCCCCCCCCCCCCGAGATATCGGAAATTTAACCATAGGAAAATTATTTACCATGAAATTACTCATTTTCTCTATCTACTAATTTTGATAAATTGGAAAGCATGTTCGAGTAAACTCGGACTGGTTCTATTAGATTATTATTGTTGCTTTCCAATTTATACGTAGTATAAGGAAAGCTTTGTGATGGTTGAAATTTTCGATTCCGAGATTTCAACGGATTTACAAGTTTTGAGGTCCCAGGAACCCAAAAAAGTGGTTTTTACGAAATGTCTGTCTGTCGCTCTGTCTGTCTGTCTGTAAGTCGATTTCCGGGCAAACTACTCGGTCAATTTTGATGAAATTTTGCATGTAGGTTCACAAAAATCATGCCTCGGAATCGTTTTTTCTTGCTGTGGGCTAACTCAATTTGGGGGGTTTAATTCTCAAGAAACTCCAAAAAAACGTCTAAAGAAATTCTTTCTCAAAAACGGCTCCAACGATTTCTTTTAAATTAACATACATTGTAGTCGTTATTAATGTTGTGATAATAATGTGAATGGCATAACACTAAGGTGCCCATTCCACCGACCGGCTAGGGCTGTTTACAAAAACAGTGACGTGGTAGCAGACATTCAAAACTTAGGCGGGGTTTCCATCGACCTCGCATTGCAGCATAGACGGAAATATTTATTTTCCTCTAAGCCATAGTTAAAATTGATCAATGATCATACAGTAAAATCACAAACAAACAAACTAAAATTAAAAAATGGCGTCATGGGATATGTTAAGTACAAACATTTTAATCGATTTCTATAAAAAGAAAAATTCTAATTTCCGTCAATGTCATTTGCATTCTGCAATGCGAGTTCGGTGGAATCGCCACCTAAGTCTTGAATGTCTGCCACCACGTCACCGTTTTTGTAAATCACCCTAGCCGGTCGGTGGAATGGGCGCCTTATGCGCAACGTAATTGAGAATTACAATCACTGCCCTTTAAATAATAATGATACTGTAGCCCAAACAGTTATTGCTGTATATACCATATTTTTATATGTCAGTTTGCTAAGACTGTAGCTGCTCAGCTGCTTTTACGATAATAGAAACAAACATATCAAATGTCTGTCCGCGGATCAAATGTCTAAAACTTTTCAATCACGCTTCTATCATGTTTATTTATCAGGTTCTTAGGCCTATCCCACAACACTAACAACACGGTATTTTTGCAGTGGATTTACATGATTACCTAACTCAAAATTTGTAGGTTACGAAATAGCTATTTAATTAGTCATGGTTCCCAGTCAGTGCATAGACGGGGGGGGGGGGGGGGGGGGGCAGAGGCGTAGCTCCCCACCAAAATTTAGTAAGCCTATAGTAAGTTAATTTATTACGCTCTTATTTAATGGATACTTACATATTATTATGTTTCTTCTATTTAACCCCAAACTACCCCCCCCCCCCAAATGGCCCGTGAATCAGTGACGGTCTGCGGACTACTAAGGCCGACAATGTGTCACTTTTACATATATTATTATTATTATTACATTGGCGTAAATAGGGGGGTCCTGGGGGCTTTTTTCCAAATTTTTTCTCCCCCCTCAATGGTAGGTTTGTTCGTCGTTATGATATCTCAATTGTACTGCTTGCAAACATTGGCGTAAATAGGGGATTCCTGCCCCACCCAAGGATTTCTGGTGACAAAGACATTATGGAGGCAAAGGGCATAGTATCCACAATAACGAAAGGGAAATTAATTCTTGGTATGCTTATTTCACATGAAAGACATCATGAAAAAAATCAACATATTGACCAAGTACTTTCCCAAAAATATATTACTCAAAATGCTTAAAACCCCAATATTTCAGACCTATTTTTTTAAAAACATTCTTCTGGGGAGACCCCCCGTGGTAGGTTTATTCGTCTGTAAAATCTTCAACTGTACTGCTTGCAAAATGCGTAAATCCTTCTTAATTTGGGGGAGACCCCCCGTGGTAGGTTTATTCGTCTGTAAAATCTTCAACTGTACTGCTTGCAAAATGCGTAAATCCTTCTTAATTTGGGCCTATTCATCAATTTTTTTCTCCGGGGCCTCCCTTTCTCCAGGATAGAGTATTCGTAAAACCTCCCTTGCCCTTGCAAATATCAATTTCTTTTCTCCGGGGGGGGGGGGGGCTCCCCTCTCTCCAGGGTATAATATGCGTCAAAACCTCACCTCATTTATTAATTTCTAGGTTTCAAGGTCTTGAGGTCCTAAAGCCCCCTCCCCCCCCCCCCAGAAATTTTGGGAATTTACGCCAATGTACTATTATTATGATTTTGTCCCAAATAATCGCTAGCTTGGGGATGCTAGATGTATTATTGTGTTATTGTATTTTTGTAATAAAAAATATGCTCCTTGTCCAGGGAATACTGGACAAGGAAAAGAAAGAAAGAAAGAAGATTTATTAGGAATTAGAAGGCTTTCCACGATATCATTATATTTAGCTTACAGTATGATTTAAATGTAAGACTGAGTTAATGTGAAACTTGGCCGCGCATGTTTTTTTACAAGTTGTATTCTAATAAATAATAAATAAATAACCGTGTATTTTTCATTGGCGTAAATTCCTAAAATTTCTGGGGGGGGGGGGGGGCTTCAGGACCCCTAGACCTTGAAACCTTGAAATCGATAAATTGGCCCCCTGGAGAAAAAAAAAAATGATGAATAGGCCCAAATTAAGGAGGTTTTACGCATTTTGCCAACAGTACCGTTGAGATTATACAGACGAATAAGGGGGGCCCGAGGGTCTCCCCCGAAGAAATGTTTTAAAAAATAGGTCTGAAATATTGGGGTTGTAAGCGTTTCGAGTAATATATTTTTTGTGAAAGTACTTGGTCAATATGTTGATTTTTTTCATGTCTTTCAAGTGAAATAAGCATGCCAAGAATTAATTTCCCTTTCGTTTTTGTGGATACTATGCCTTTCGCCTCCAAAACGTCTTTGTCACCAGAAATCCTGGGGGGGGGGGGGGGGCAGGACGCACCTATTTACGCCAATGTTTGCAAGAGGTACAATTGAGTTATTATAACGACGAATAAACCTACCATTGAGGGGGGCCCGGGGGTCTCCCCCGGAGAAAATTTTTGAAAAAATAGCTCTGAAGTATTGGGGTTTTAAGCATTTAGGATAATAAATTTTTTGTGAAAGTACTTGGTCAATATGTTGATTTTTTTCATGTAAAATAAGCATACTAAGAATTATAGTTTCCCTTTCATTATTGTGGATACTATGCCTTCAGCCTCCAAAACGTCTTTGTCACTAAAAACCCTGGGGGGGGGGGGCTCCAAATACAAATAGGTACTTGGCTAAATGTTCATGTTAATAGCAACTCTTAAGTCACTTCAGGCATTCATGCGGACCATTTGTCAGGGTCTCGCGGACCACCCGTTGGGAACCACTATAGCCTATCATGGTGGTTCCCTCAAGACAATTAGGTCGTTTGATAGTTTATATATATAATAGATTTTGCTTAACTAGGGCTATCTCAAAGCACTAACAGCCCAACTATTATTATTTCACACTAGTTTACATGGTTGCCAAACATAAAATATGAAGGTTACAAAATTCTATAAAAATCGGTGTCATGGTTGTTTACTCGAGACAGCTGTGGGTTGATTGTTATAAATTTTAATCTATAATGTATTTTGGTAAACTAGGGCTGTCCCAAAGCACTATCAACCCAATTATATTATATATATTTATTTATTTATTTATATATTATAAATATTTTACACTAGTTTACATGCGGTTGCCAAACACAAAATATGTAGGTTACAAAATTACTACAAAATTTGGTGGTGGTCTATTCGAGACAGGTTGTTAGACAATTTACTAAGTCTATCATGTACTAATGGTTGGCTAGGCCAATCACAAAGCACTAACATACCAATTATGAATTTTTCGCACTAGTTTATACATGGTTGCCTAGCATAAAGTATATAGGTTACAAATGTAATTATATTGTACCAATTTGATTTGCATGAAAAATTATGTATTAAAAATTTAATAAATACATGTTGGTGTTTTTAACTGTGGAATAGGTACCGTATCGTATCAGACACTTTTGACACATAACAGGCCTGTACCCAACTTAACCCATCAGTTTCTCCTATTTTTACAAATAAAAAATTATTCTGTACCTGGTGCGTGTATTTAGTAAGAATTCATACACTATAGTCAGCACTCAGTGGCGTTTAACAAGCAACAGAGAAATTTAATTGGCATTTTGATATCACAAACAAAGTCTTATCAAACAATAATAAGAAATCAATCATCAACTACATCGCGGTATTTTCTTTTGTCCATGAAAACTTATCACAAGTTATTTGCCGCGGATAACCTCTTGTTAGTAAATTCACATAAGCTTAGCATAAAAAATATTAGATAAAAACATTGTGGGCACGACTAAGCGCGGTCCCCACTATCCCTTGAGAAGTATCGGTTAGAGCCACATCACATAGAGGTACCAAATTGAAAAAAATATAGTCATAATGAACATTAGGTATCGGTTCCTATATATCAAAAAAGTATAATATACAACCAATTAAAATTTTAAAAATACAAATCTATACTTTTTTGCTGATAGAATGCAAACCCCTCTAGCTAATTCAGACACATACAGTATATTTAATAAATTCTCCCGGGAGAGACCATTCGCCCGCAAAATCTAAACGTTTCAGCTATCGACATGCGCAAAATGACTACACCAACCCCCTCCTTCAAACCTATCACTACGCCACTGGACCGACATTTTGTAAACACTAGGCTACTTTAATTACAGTTCCTGTGTAAATCAATTGAAATCTCGAAACTGAAAATTTCGACCATCGCAAAGGGTTAATTCTTTATGCTGCACATAAATAGGAAAGTCATCACTTACGTATAAACAGAAATAGAAAAAAAAAACACTTGTCTATTTTCCCATCCAATAACTTATTACCAGAAAGTATAGCAATAGTCTAATTCATCTGTTCGTTGATTGGTGCTCTTCTCAGTAGATTTGGATGAAATTTGGCATGTAGGCCTACAAGCACAAAAATCAAACATAACTCGGGTTAGTTTTTTTTTTTTTTAAATGCCTATACTCAATTTTGGGTGTTACCCTTTTGTTAGGTGAGCCAAATTTCAACTATATCTGTAGCGCCGCTTATGTCATTGTGGCAGATCTAGCTTCCTATTATTAAATCGTCTGGGGGAGCGCATGCAAAATATAATATAATATAATAATATAATATAATATAATATAATAAAATATAGGAGGAAAGTTTGAAAAAAACGACTGCAAGAAGACTGAATAGTTAAAAGAGAATGTCCGTGATAGCATAATTTCAAATCTGCAGAGGTTGTTTTTAGTTGTGATGGAAGACGTTAGTATGCGCTATAGACTACGTATTTTTGTGATTGCTGCTATGTAAAGTAATATTTCGGTGGTACAGTTTTGCCTGAGTGGTGGTACCTATGATTAATTTTTTGAGAAAATCTTAATAATATTTAATAGCATTGGAGTTTTGCACAGCACATGTTCCATAAATGTAGAAGACTTTTCATTAGCAGGAATAGATATATTAGCTGGTCAAATAGGCTCCGATCGCTACCATGTGTAAAACATTACCCATGCCAACGCAGTGAATAATATTTTTTTTTTTTAGGGCTCCGACTTTTGCTATTGATACTCTGTGCTCATTCTTAGCTTTGAGTGTGCCTGGCGAACTGGCGGAGCCCCTATACATAAATATAATAGCATTAATAGCAACAATAATAGACGAGACTCGAGAGTCACGTAAGCACTAAGCAGCGATTCCAGTGATTTAGGCGACCATTCCACCGACCGGCTAGAGGGCTATTTACAAAAACGTGGTAGCAGACATTCAAGACTTAGGTGGCTTAGGTAGATTTGGCTTGGCGCGCGAGTCCGTTTGGAGCCCTCGTGAATGGCCAGCTTAATAAGGCGGCTATGGCTATTCCACTTGTCAATATTCCGTAATTTATGCATCAATAATAATTCTCTACCATATTATAACTTAATTTATAATTGCTAACTTAAGTATCTACATAATAGTCTCCTTAAAACAAAAATCTCATCAATTATTGATGCCCAAATGACGGAATATTGACAAGTGGAATAGCCGCCTGAGAGAAGTTTCTCAACTACATTAATTTTAACTGAAGAAAAAAGGTTTATCTCAGCGAGTTATTATAATAAACTATGTATTAGGCGTATTTGCTCTCCTATAAAAAAGTCTGAACTCTGCTAAATGGCCTAAGTAGGCTTTGGTATAAGTTAGTAGTGATTACTTACTTATGTTTTTTTAATTTAGTAGAAAACCACTCAGACGTTACATGATTTTTAATACTAAAGTTCTATAGTGACTACTAAAAACATTATGGAAGGTTCAGTGCTTTGCTATTTTGAATATAGAAATGTACCTATCTCGTTTTGAAAAATGGCCGTCATGCAGTGCCCAGGATTATTGACTATGTTTTTGCTTTCCAATTTATACGTAGTAGGCTATAAGGAAAGCTTTGTGATGGTCGAAATTTTCGATTCCGAGATTTCAACGGATTTACACGTTTTCTGGTCCCAGGAACCCAAAAAAGTGGTTTTTACGAAATGTTTGTCTGTCTGTTCGTCGATTTCCGGGCAAACTACTCGGTGGATTTGGGTGGAATTTGGCATGTAGGTTCACAAAAATCATACCTCAGGACCATTTTTTTTATTTGGGGCTAACTCAATTTGGGGGGGTTTTATTCTCGAAAAATTCCAAAAAAAACGTCTAAAAAAATTATTTCTCAAAAACGGCTACAAAGATTTCTTTTAAATTCTCATATATTGTAGTCGTTATTAATGTTGACAAAATGCGGGGGGTCGCTTGCCCCTTGATAGTTTGCTTCTGGGGGTAAAAAAATAAAAATAACTACATTTTAATGAAAAATGACTAAAAAATAATTTTTCTGCGAAACCTTTCTATCGGTGATTTCAACCTTCAGGCATGTTTTAGGTGTTAAATTGAGTAACGAAACCGGATGGGTTGCTTTCCAAAAAAAATATTTGGTTTAGCACAAAAAATTATTATTTGAAAAAATGATAGAGAATTCGCGCTCCAATGCATTGCATGCCCTGCCATTATTGCTGTGTGGTAATTAATGTGTTGGTCTGGCCTATCTAGAATTTACCTCACTTCCAGTGACGTCAGGTGGACAATCCTCCCCCCGAGATATCGGAAATTTAACGACTGGAAAATTATTTACCATGAAATTACTCATATTCTCTATCTATTAATGTTGATAAATTGGAAAGCATGTTCGAGTAAACTCGGACCGGTTCTTGGTTATTATTTTCAACTTTTAAAAAAGAAACAAAATTCATTAAAATAAGTTTTAAGTCTTATAAACGCAGCACATCCAATTTGGGCATTAGTTCATACATATGAATATACTGTTCACTGTTTACATGCGTATACACACTCGTGAACGAGTGCGCGTCTACTTTTACTTGAATACGTGAATATTCGAATTGCCTAAGTGCTAAGTTTTAAATACAATTAAATAATAATAAATAAGTCGTATAATTGCACAATCAACAGTTAGGTAAAATGCGCAACGATATGTGCTCACAAAATTCCTATATCATTACACAATAAAATACAATTTGTTTCAAAGCAATAATTTGAAATACAATTGCATACAATTAGTTACAGAGGCTGCTCCTGGAATGTTAGCGGTCCTTAATCAATGGCCTCTGCCAAATTCAGCCGGGAATAAAAGGAACATCGTGATTGCATGGATGCAAAACGGTATACATTGTGATTGAAATAAATAACACTTAGCACAAATATCCACATAAAAAAATATTAGAATACAATAGAAAATGACAAAAATATCCATGATCTGCAGCCTGATCGAGGCGATTATAATACCGGTATTTATTTAACCCCGGTATTATAATCGCCTCGATCAGGCTGCAGGACATGTAGAGAGTAGTGGAATGGACTCTGATTTTCACCCGAAAAGTTGTTGGTTCGAGTCCTTCATTAGCTACATTTTCTGGCCCTGCTACGGAGGGCATGTAAAGCATACGGTCCCGGGCTTTCTTAATTGAGTGTAAGAGAGGACTTTATAGGCCTAACTCCGCTAGGTTCGCTTAGTAATAGAACAAAAAAAGCCTTTATTATTATGATCCGATGCATAGATGATTTGAAATAGTGGATTAGACTTTTCTGTTTGCACTTTACAAACCACTTCAAGTACTTGTCTTCAGTCTACCAATTTCTCAATGACAACCCAGAATACATATCACCAATTCTTACAATTTTCTAATGATTTCATTAATGCCATTTTTCGCTACGCTTATTATTAATTGATTTCAAGTCATCTGAAAATAATTTAAGGGAACCCACACAATCAGAAATTAATATTATTATTATTATTATTATTCGGGACCCATCAAGGGATACGGGCGAACGGGTCCAAACTGTAGTGTTTATCTTGTAGGTACGTTTTCTTCAACATCAAATATATTTTGATTTGAATAGAATACAAAAGAAAAGGACGAAAATAAGCATGATCTAATGCTTAGATGATTTGAAATAGTGCATTAAACTTTTATAATATAATAATAATAAAGTCTTTAATGAAAAAAAGAAATGTAGATACAGCTTCATTACCGAGACTTTACGAGCGATCGTGAGGCTCACTCTAAATGGAAAACCTTACCATAAAAATAGCTAGCCAACCTCTTTTGCCAAGTAAACGGTGACTTGCTGACAGATGGTTCATGTATTCGAGAATTATTTTGAAATTTCAAGATCGTGGCAGGCAGCAGACAGATTGCCAAAGGGATTTCATTATCTAGAACAGGCTCAGTGTGCCGTTAATTGGGACATGCATTAATAAGGCAGTTAATCACAGACAAACTATATCTATTTCCAGCCACTTCCCGCGGAAATATTTCTCCACATTACGTTATGGCTGTTCATAAACCTATCCACATACTGGACGAACGTAGTATTACCGCTGAACTTGTCATTTCCGGTAACAGGAATTGCTGAACAGTTCTGATGCAGTAAGATCTGTTGAGGGCATAAAGCGTCATCTGTCGTGCGTGCTCTGAAATAAATAAAAAATGCTCTAACAAATTGTATATCAGTATTACCTATACCTAAAGACCATTTCATGCCATACCCCTCCCCATTCGTTCGATTGAAGGCCTGATGGCGCCTCAAACTAACATTTTCGTCAAACACATAGTGTGAAATGGTATGTTCGTGTGAGCAGAGGGACTGGTTGCTAGAGCTCGAATTTTTATAGCTTGCCTTAGAGCTGCATACATATACATATGGGCACCCGCTATAGGCTTAAGCATTCGAGGATGGTGCTGGATTAGTTTTAGTTTAGTTTGTAGGTTTTGTTCATGTTGCTTTCCCATTTATATGTTAGTATAAGGACAGCATTGTGACGGCCGAAATTTTCGATTTCGCGATTTCACCGGATTTATAGGTTTTGAGGTCCCATTGTATTTATTCATTAAATCAATTATTATATTATTAAATCAATTAAATTATATAAGCAACCTGTACAATAATGTATGCGTATTAACACGTTTGTGGGTCATTCTCCTGAAAGCGGTCAATTTTGGTGTTTTTTTTTTTAAATTTTAATTTACTTTTTCTGGTTGATTTTTTAACGAAAACCACATAGGGACTTCTCCTTGAAGCCTCTTTGATCACCAACTGATCTTAATCACGCTTTAATCCCACAATAAAATAAAAATAGAAGGACAGTTGTGGGACGGCCGCGGAGAGTTGTCAGACCGACATTGACAGTTGTTATGGGTAGGTATCCCTGCTAGATATCCCCGGACTGTTATTCGTTCATGCAAAAATTACTATGGGCGGGAATGTCGCAAAGACATCGCTGTCACACTTACTTCGGATGAAGAATATAAAAGGTCCGCATTTTACAAAAATTCCTGTATGACCATTTTCATAATTTATTTACGAACTATTTTATGTAAATTAGTAATAGTGATAGTAGACATAGATTCCTCGTCTTTGCGCGCCATTAGAAAAGCTCGCGAGGTGATAATTCACAATTATTCTTTAATTACTTTCGTGTGATTGATCTAAATTGATCTAAATTTTGCTTTACGGGTCTGTTTCTCATCACCTACCATGTTTGCCCTGAAACCTACTCTTCGTCTTCCTATCTTTCTCCCTCTTCCCCTCCAAAAAAATGTAATGTGGCGTACTGAATACTCGAGTGCCTACTTGTCTTGTGGAAAGTAATTTAGGCAGCTAAAAGTTCCCCTCTCTATTGTAAGCAGTTACCGTACTAATTTACACCATCAAAACAGTTTGTCATCATACATCAGCAGATTGCCTAATAACTGCCCATAAAATTTTGGGACGGTTGTTAAACGGCGGTTGATAGAAATCCCGTTTGAAAAAATTTAGCGCCTTTCAAGATGGTGCTAGCTAATTGTAAACATCTCTCGTAATCATGACTAGAAACAACCTCAATGAGCCCAAAAAACCGAGTACCTGAAGATTTTGGTATGAGCGTAATTAAGTTGGGCGGTTGTTTGAGTTATGATCGGCACGTTTCCTACACTACCGCCTAAAATTAGCAATAAAAACTTAAGTTTAAATTTCTTAATATAAATACCCCTTACAACTTGGAGCAATATAGTTTTCCAACTGCAGCCAGCACAACAATTTGATTCCCGCGCCAAACCAGATTTTTAAATTATTTTTTTAACGTTAGGACGGCTGTTAGAAATTGAATAGAGCGAATCTCTGGACGCTAGTTCATAATTTTTTTTAGCAGTGAACAACTATTGTAATTTTTACATGTCATAAAAATGTTAAAACTTTGTCTTGTTTTCACAACTTTCAATCATCCCATTCACTGTAAAGTTGAAGGTAACCCTAAGAAAATTTAATTTATCTCAAAAAGAGCAATGGGGACACGTGGACGGCCGTTAGAATTGAGACTTAAAAATGTTGCTAAATATTTAGGATGCTTTATTATTTGGTAAAATGAGATTGGTAAGCTGTAAATTGACAACCGTTACAACTTCCATAAGCTAATTAACTAAGATTTATGAACATGAAGGATAAATAGGGACCGGACATAAAATGTACGTTTTCAGGAGAATGACCCTTGTCTGTTAGGCCAATTCCTAATAGAAGTTGGCCGTAACACCTATAATGAAATTTATAGTAGGCCTCCAGTATCATGTTTCCACAAGCTGCTTCTTTTCTTCTTCTAATTTTGCCATTCATTATAATTTTGTCTGCTTTACACTTACGTTATTAGAATAACCACCATTTTCTAAGGAAGTTGGCGAAGGTGCTGAGGGCTCGTTCCAAGGTTGGACCTCTCCCGCTCCAAGCACAACGA
This sequence comes from Psococerastis gibbosa, assembly GCA_963971405.1. Classification (NCBI taxonomy): domain Eukaryota; kingdom Metazoa; phylum Arthropoda; class Insecta; order Psocodea; family Psocidae; genus Psococerastis; species Psococerastis gibbosa. Next base: position 3,955,988 of record OZ020491.1, on the reverse strand, counting down.
ATATGATGTTGCCCATGAAATACACAGCCGCTGCTATCCAGAATATAATCCTCCACTGGGCGGTTGAATCCTGCAAATGATCAATAAATAAAATAAATAACGAGCGAAAGCATCGAACCAGAACACAAAATTGATTTATTCTGAGAAGTACCTATAAGATAAAAGGCCGGGCACATATATTTAAGGGGTGAGACCCCGCATGATATATGGCATTGAGTGCTTCTGAAGAAAAAAGAGAAGCAGCTCCTCCACGTGGCGGAGATAAGGATATTACGCTGAACAGCTGAAGTACCCCTGACAGTCAGGCGAAGAAACGATGAGATCAGAGAAGACTTGAAGACTGCCGAAACCACTCTCAAGCTCAGGGAAAAACGCCTGTTATGGCACAGGCATGTCCAAAGGCGAGGCGAGACTAATCTACTGAAAATCTACCCAGGAAGCAGGTGCTGAGGAAAACCGAAGATGACGATCCCGGCAGATATGGACTAACTCACACTCACTCACACGCCGCAGAAATATAGAGGGCTGTGGAGGCACCAACGCCGTAGCGCCGGGGCGAGGAAAAGGTAAGTAGCCCATTTACGGATTGAAGGCAATGCGATAGAAGACAACCTTCAAAACAGAGAAATAACAAAGGAATTGAAGATTATTGTATCATAAATCATACAATCAACATCATTATATCATTCAAGATCACTTCGACGAGCGTAGTTAGCAGGGTAACTTCTTCTACTATGCTGACTATCAGAGGACCTATGGCGGACAGCGGCGCCAACATTCAGGCCCACTGCTCCCCCTAAAGGTCAGAAGCGTCCCTCACCTCTTCAGTAACTACAATGCCGTTCCACACGAACTGGGACTGCGAGGATGGAGGTTAGACAGGGACGGATGAAAGAGGCTGGAGAAAGAGGCCACGGTGCGTAGCGCCGATGGGCAAAGTAAGGTGCACAGCAAGCCTGGCGACGAGCATAGTTAATGGACTCACCTCTTCTGTAACTACGATACCGACCACCAGAGGACCGATGATGGACATAACATTCGAGCATAAACTAGTGATACCAATCACAGGCAGGCCAGGTCTATTTGGTAAATCAGGAAGCCTACGTTGGAGGCGCCATTCTGACCCACTGTTGCTACTAGTAACCCCACGCCTAGTTTCACAGTAGACTCGTCGATGTAAACCAGCCCGGCCCCTAGGAGTCAGAAGCGCCACTCACCTCTTCAGTAACTACGATGCCGACCACTAGAGGGCCGATGATGGACATAACGTTGGAGCACCCATTAGTGATGCCCATCATAGTGCTGGCAAAGTTGGGTGCCAGGTCTATGTGGTTAACCAGGAAGCCTACGTTGGAGGCGCCATTCAGACCCACTGCTGCGACTAGTAGCGCCACGCCTAGTTCCACTGTAGACTTGTCGATGTAACCCAATCCGGCCAATGCAGCTGCAGGGCCCCAGAAACCTACAAGAAAAGAAAATTTTGTCAAATAGTAGAATTCGGAGAGCAGATTTGTGGTTAGTATAACTCCAGGCTACAGAGAAATTTGGGCTTTAAATAAGATTTATTTCGTCCGATCGAAGCTTCATGAGTTATCATTGAAATGTACCTCGCAAAAACCACCTTCGTTACAAAAGAAATATTCGAGATTTCAGAGGTAGCATTCCCCCAAAATTGGCAGAAAATTACAGACAAATTCCCTTAGTGGTACACTTGTCCGAAGGAACTTGTTGAGATCTAAGGACTTCGATGGCATAATGAAATACAGTACAGTACAAAAATTAAAGTCCCTGACCAGCCAGAGCCGGATCGACCGTGTCACAATTGCAAGTAAAAGATATAAAATATAATAAATGCAAATAGCCACCCGAGAGGGTTTTGTACGGAAAAAAGGAGGAGGCACTTTAGTAGTCCAGCTCCTGGGGTCGTACTCATCCAAATTATATAGTGAGGCGTCAATAAGTCTGCTCTTAATGTATGTTCTGAAACAAGCTGGATCCAACTGACTTACTAAAAATAGGAGCTAATTGTAAAGCCGGTGTGCAAGTATCGGATAAGAATCCCTCGACTTGTTTAAACGACACCTAGGCACATTAAGCCCTTTCGCCGATCGGTATCATAAGAGTGCACTGTACTCCGAGCTGGCAATCCAGATTCATTTTTACAGCCATGAGACAATTAAAGACATACTGGTCATGCACAGTGAGGACTCCAGCGGCTTTAAAAAGGGGTCTGCAATGAGCAAAATACGAAATTTGTTGGTAACTTGTTCATACTAGTGCGAGTCTCTACACATCATGCGATCGGTGTAGGTATTACCTACAGAGGCGACTGAAGAGGTTATTCGGATACTTTCATTCAATTGTTAGTATGCGAATAATCTTTTTAAAAGAAATAAAAAAAGTGGAAAAATTGAACTAAAACGGAGAGAAAATTACTGAATCTATTGATTTTAAGTGGTAGGGGATGGACAGCCTCTTTTAGTAAAAGACCTCTGTAAAATTGAGAACTTCTTGCTTAGCTTGAACATGCCTCTTATAGTCGAGTTCTACTTTATGATGAGGTTCATTTGTGTAGTCATTTTGTAGATGGCTATGATATCAAAGCGTTGATTTTTCCATTTGCCTCAATAATATTTTAAAATTATTTTATTTATTTATTATTTTAAAGTGATCTTTTTCAATAAATTATGGAGAATATATATATATAGGGAGATGAATTGTATTAAATACACGATACGCCCCGATTACATAGTTAAACATTTATTTGATTTAAGAAACATTACAAAAAGAAGAACCATTCCAAGCTTCAACACACCCGAGACTGTCCTGCGCATGCGCCACATCCAGTGCCGCACGACACTCTTACATACCCTACACTCGGCCATCCTGCGCCACATCCGCCCCGGATGTGGGCCAATGCTTGAGGAATTCAACAGTCGTCGTCGTCAAAAGGGGACCCTCCCCAGCAATCTTCTCGACTTGAAATTGTCCGTTAAGAACTGAACAAATGCGATATGGACCCAAGAACTTTGATTTAAGTTTGAGGCCAGGCCCAAACTGGGTCCGCTTGACCGAGACGAAGTCGCCAACTTTATAAACAGAAGGTGGTTTCCGTCGCAGATTGTAGGTCCTCTGGTTTTCATTAGCCACCACCTGGATTTGGTGTTTTGCCAAACTATGTAGGTCTGCTCGTCTATTCATAAAATCGGTCTCGTGCTCGTATTGTAGCAGATCAAGGACGTTTTGATCGGGCAGCCAGTGCCGGGTTTGGCTATGGGGCACTGTGGGCCCGGGCCCCAGGGCCCCCACAAAAATGGGGCCCCCACAAAACGAAAAAATACAAATAAAAAATTGAAAAAATTAAAAAAAATCAAAACAGATAACTTTTTAAATTTTCGCGGGAAATTCGAACGCATCGTGGCATTAATGACTCATTTTTGATAAAAATTTAACAAAAAATGAAGTATGTCCACTCCTGCTCTGAAACCACGATTGTTTTGCTTCATTAAATACAAATTGAAAATTTGAAATCAAATTTCTAAATTGAAACTACTTTTATCAGCACTTTCTGGTTGGTATATTGTTAAGGTAAGTAGCATAAGTTAATTCTTATATTAGAGGCGGAAGTACCTAATAGTTGTTCTTTATAAGATAAGGTCCTTATTTTTCGTATTCTGCGCCCATTTACCACAATTCACAGAACGCATCAAAACTTTGTAAGCCTATTAATTTTAATACGAAATGTGCCCAGCCACGTGGTCGCCACAAAATCGAGCACGTTATAAATATAAAATTCATTGGTCTAAAATGTTATATGTCATAAAATGTTATATTATAAGACGCATGATTCGGAATTTTGAGATGTTTTATACAAAAGGGGATAAAAAATAAAATGTATTCGATTTTGTGGTGACCACGTGGCTGCACATTTCATCTTAAGTAGGGCAATAGGAACAAGTGGACTAGATAATTAGGCTCTGGCTAGTGAGTTCTGAAAAAACTAATTTATTACAATTTTTATTTTTGATTCCGTAGTGAAATAATGGATCGTCACAAGGGAAAACGCGAATATGCAAGCGGCAGTGAAAAGCGGAAAATCGCAGCAGATAAAGAAAACAAAATTCAAGATGTTTTATCTAAAACGCGCCGTATAACGGATTTTGTAACAAAAATAGAGACGGGTCCATCTACTCCTAGTTCTACTTCTAATTTTGTTGAAATGATGAGTGGTGATTCTGATTTTCCTGCATCTTCTCAAGTTATTGCTAGCCCTACCCAAGAGGTAAGAGTTTGACTTTAATTACTTAATTAAGGTGACCGCAATCAAAAATTACCGACCCCACTCACCCCAGTAATTCTTATGGAATTAAAAATGGGGGACTCCTGTTAATTTACTGTATGAATTAAACCTACCTAAACTTGAGTCGGCCATGCCGAAAGGATTGTTTACAAAATTAATTACAACTGTAATTGTTTTACTTGTAGGCAGTAATTGATAACAATGACGAATCCGAAAATACTGCTGATGATGGATTTTGCAAAGAAAATGACGTGGGATTGTGGCCAGCAGTTCTTAGTCAACAACACATCGACTATTGGATCAAGAAAGGAAATTTGGAAACTCAGCATTGTAATGAAGATATTTTGAAAGAAAAAAGCTTGGGACAAGTAGATGCAGTGAAAAGAAGAAAATGCCATGCAAGTTTATTCCTTCGTCAAACTCAGGCAGGCAAGTCTATAAGCCGCTCTTGGTTATGTTTTTCACCTAGTACGGGGAAGCTATACTGCTTTTATTGTAAATTGCTCTGCAAATCAGCAAATCAGTTTTCAACTGAAGGGTTTGCTGACTGGAAGCATGCGTCTGAGCGTTTGAAAAGACATGAAACTACCGTAACGCATTTGCAAATAGTTTGCCAATTTAAGCATCTCTCAAACGAGGCAATGCGTATTGATCGTGAGTTGGCCACACAAGTGAAGGAGAGCATTGCTTATTGGCGAAACGTTCTAAACAGATTGATTTCCGTCATAATATTTCTTTCTGGACGAGGACTTGCCTTTCGAGGGGACAACGAAATTTTGGGATCAACCAAAAATGGCAATTATTTGGGAGTCCTTGAGCTAATTGCACAATATGATCCGTTTTTAGTAGGCCACTTAGAGAAGCATGGAAATCGTGGCAGTGGTAGTGGCGGCGTTAACTACCTATCTGCCCACATTTGCGAAGAATTAATTGCGCTGATGTCCACCAAAGTTAGCGATGAAATAATTAAACGCTTAAAAGCCTGCAAATATTATTCGGTTTCGGTAGATTCAACAACTGACGAAGGCCATATAGATCAAATGACTGTGATTGTCAGGTATCTAGAAGAAAGCACACCAAAGGAAAGATTTCTTAGTTTTATGCCAAACCAAGGCCATAAAGCTAAAGAATTATTTGATGGCCTCAACAAAGTTTTAAAAAAGTTCGGCCTGGATTTGAAAGATATTCGTGGGCAGTCGTATGACAATGCTTCCGCTATGAGTGGAGAATATAGTGGTCTACGCACTTTGGTGCTAAATGAGAATCCTTTGGCTTTATGGGTTCCATGTTTCAATCATTCCCTCAACTTAGTGGGCACAAAAGCGATGGACTCCTGCTCCCAATCGAAATTATTTTTTAGCTTTCTTGAGCAAATTTATGTATTTTTTACAAGTTCCACAGCTCGGTTCAACGTCCTTTCAAATGTTCTAAAAAGTGCTGCGAAGAAGTATGGCCACAACATACCAGTGCCCAAAAGAATCAGTTTAACCCGGTGGTCCTCAAGAGCGGAAGCTACTAATAGCCTAGTTTTGGGCTATAACGAAATACGAGAAGTCCTTAAAGATCTCTCCGAAGAAGATGTCCAAGCAAGTGGACTCTATTTGCAAATTACCACGTTGGAGATAGCAATTTACGCTGTTCTTTGGAACGATATACTGGCAAGGGTGAATGCAGTAAACATCAATCTCCAGAATCCAAGAATCGACATTAATACTTCGATCAGTGTGATGGAGTCCCTTAAGATCTTCATTGGGGAATTTAGGGATTCTTTCCAAGAATATGAGAAAAAGGGTGTTGAATTGTGTGGGCACAATTCTTATAAATCGGAAACTTTGCGGAAGCGGATCCGAAATGTGAGGCTAAATCCTTTGGATTATGGGAAAACTGAGGAAGCTGAATTCAGTCATAGCGAGAAATTCCGAATCGAAAGTTTCATTCCCATAATTGACCAGTTTATGCAATCATTGGATCGGAGAATTTCAGCATATGAAGACATAAATAGGAAATTTGGATTTTTACAATATTTAGAAAAAATAAGCCCTGATGATTTGAAAACTAGGGCAGAGAACCTGGTGAGTTGTTACACAGGTGACTTGGACGGTAACTTGTACTTCGAGCTAGTACAGTTTCGTGAGTTTGTGAAATTATTTGTGATAGATGATGCACAAAAAAACAATATAATCGAAGAAAAACGTATCAGTTTTGAACGGTTCATGTACAATTTGATTTTAGAAAGAGGAGTAGCTGATAGCTTTCCCAATGTAGAAGTACTTTTGAAGATGTACTTAGTTATAATGAGTGGCAACATAAGCAGCGAGCGATCTTTTTCCGTACTAAAACACATAAAAAATCCTCGTCGCACCAGTTCTTCTGAAGCTCGGCTTAGCCATCTTTCAATGCTGAATATAAATCACGACATAGTGGCAGCGTTAAATTATGACGATATAATTGACAGTTTTGCTGTAATAAAGAGTCGAAGAGTGCATCTTTAAATAAATTAAAATTTTGTGTTTATAATTAGGTACCTATTAATTTATTCCTTTTAAAAATACACCGCAGTGTCTACAGCTTTAGTTGAGTAGCCCTTAGGCTTGTATTGTACTATTGACTTGACTTTATATTACTAAGAATCGCTTTTCTTTTTTATAATGATTTTGCAACCTGTGTCACCATTTTATAATTTATTGTGGGATATTCGTCTAAGGGGATTAGAAATTTCTCCCCGAGAAAGGGCCCCCACATAATTCGGGCCCACGGGCCCCCACAAGCCCAAACCCGGCACTGCGGGCAGCGTCCTTGGAGGGACTCCCAGCAAAAGTTGTAAAGGTGAAAATCCTGTGCTTCGATGCGACGTAGAGTTAAGACTCAGCTGAACCTGGGGTACAAAACGATACCACTTAGTAGGATCATCGTGGGAGAGCTTCGCCAAAACTGGAATCAGTGACCTATTGACACGTTCAACTTGACCATTTGCTCTGGGTAGTCCCGTAGTTATCAATACATGCTGGATTTGGTTGTCCGTGCAGTACTCTGCAAACTCCTTTGACGTGAAAGCCGTACCGCGATCACTGATAATGCGGCGTGGATTTGAGAATAACGACTTCTGTAAGTTGAGCTTGTCAAGGACTTCAGCGGTCGATGTGGATTTAGTAGGATACAGCCATACATACTTGGTAATGTAAGATGTGCTTATACCTCTTATGCGTGGATTCCAGTGGACCCAAGTGGTCGACATGGTACGTGTCCAACGGGGTGTCTCCCTTATTTATCGGGTTCAGAAATCCTTCTTTTTTTCCTTCTTTTCGATTCTTCAAAATACACAGCACACAGTTTCTCAGAATATTAGTAATTTTCTCGGGCAACTTTGGTATGTAGTACATCTGTTTGATTTGTTCCTCAGTTTTTCTTAAGCCAAAATGGCCATTTTCATGAGCTCTCTTGATGACTTCTGTCTGCAGATTTTTGGGAACCACCAGCAGTTCTGTACCGTCAACAAATTTATACAGAATGTTGTTCCTAAGTAGAAAGTCCTCGTGAGGACCATGTGACAAGAGAGTCTTAATTCTTTGAAGGTCGTCGTCCTCAGATTGGCACTGCTCGATTTGAGGCCCGATTCCATCCTCAACATTCATTGCAGAAGGGTAACGACTTAATGCATCCACATGGGACAGTCGCTTTCCAGCGCGGTGCACCACCACACAGTCGAAATCCTGTAGTAGCAAAGCCCAACGGGCCACTCGTGCTGACAGATCCTTCTTGTCCATCGTTTTCTTAAAGGCATCGCAATCTGTCACAATAGTAAAATGAATACCATGCAGGTAAACCCGAAATTTCTTCACTGCTTCAATCACTGCCAGGATCTCGAGTTCGTAGCTCGTGTACTTCCTTTGAGCAGGCGAAGTTTTGCGACTGTAATAATAAACAGGGTGAAAGGCGTTATCAGCCATTTGTCGCTGAAGCATCAGGGCACCAAATCCATCTTGAGATGCGTCGGTATGCAACTCTGTTTCCAACTTAGGATCGTAAATACAAAGCACTGGTTCTTTCGACAACACGCACTTTAAAGTCTCAAAACTGATCTTCTCTTCTTGCCCAAAAGTCACTTTACTATTGTCGATTCGCAATAAGTCGGTGAGTGGCTTTGCAATACGCGCATAGTCTTTCACAAATTTACGGAAATACGACGTTAAACCTATAAATGATTGGAGGGCTTTTTGTGTTTTGGGTTCAGGAAATTGCTTCACGGCAAGCGTCTTTTCCTCTGACGGGAAGATTTGTCCTTCTCGAATTCGATGTCCCAGAAACTCAACTTCACTTTCCAACAGTCTACATTTCTTTAAATTAAACTCAAGGCCATACAGAGAAGCTGTGTCTAGGACAGTTTGCAGTTTATTCATACAATCCTTATAAGTTGTTGAGGGAAGAATTAAATCATCCAAGTATGTAATGATATCACCACTAATAATGAGCTGTCGAAACACTGTGTTCACAAAGCGTTGGAACACTGGCGGTGAATTGCAGTACCCAAAGGGAGCCCTCAAAAATTCCCAATGTCCCTTGTGCGTAACAAATGCCAAATATTTACGGCTGTCCGCCTCAACAGGTACGTGAAAAAACCCGTTCTTAAGGTCCAAAGTGGTGAACACCTTAGCGCCCACTAAACGATCCAGCTGGTCTTCCATTACCGGCAGTGGAAAACGATCACGGAATACCTTTTTGTTGAAATTACGAAAATCGACACAGACCCTCGGAGATCCGTCTTTCTTCCGTACAACGACAACAGGACTAGCATATTCTGACACACTTGGTTGAACAATGCCATCTTTTAACCACACCTCCACCTGAGCATCAACGATGTCACGATCTTTGAAAGACAGTCTTCTTGGAGCACAGTAGACAGGTGTCTCATCTTTAACTACAACACGCATCTTAATAGGACAGTCTTTATTTTTCTGAGGCACGTAATTATGCATCATGTGGAGAGCCTCAGCGCGAAACTGGTCATTCGATACCAAACTAACTGAAGGTCCGGGTACTTCCTCCACATTAAAGCACCCAAACATATCGTCGCAGTTGTCTGAGCCATTTGAAATGGTATTCTGCGCAATAGTAACCCTTCCATGATCAATGTTCATAACGGTTTGATCAGTGACATCACGTCCAACTATCATAGGTCTTCGTAATGCGTCATTGGGCAAGACATGAATCTTCGTCCGGAAAGTAGCACCATCTATGCTTACTTTAGTGTCCATAAAGCCCATGGACCTGACAAGGGTATGGCCAATTCCAAGTACTTGAACATCCGATGCCTTTAACTCTGGGTTCCCCATTAGAACATGCTGACTTTCTCTTAAAAGGGTCAGTTGACTGCCGGTATCGATGAGCGCAACAATTGGTATGCCTTCCACGAGAACTTCTTTACACATGCCACTCTCGTCCGGTCGACTGCATATGGCAGACTCCAGTACTGTCTGTGGACAATATTTGGCTATGTGTCCAAAAGAATTACATTTAAAACATTTAGGACCATCAGCCTTGTACGGACATTCCGTCGATTTATGACCCTTATTGCCACAATTAAAACAATGCTCGGGTCTTTCCCCATTCTTGTTGACGTGACTGTCTTCCCGCCTCTTCACAGGTTTAACATCCGGAGGTTTCACCACCTTTCGGCTTTTCGTAGCCAAAATATCATAGTCTTTCAGCTTGTCACGAAACGAAGTGAGCGTCTTAGCGCCGTATAACATCACCTTACCACCATAATCGTCCGTCATGCCATCGATCACATATTGCATTAAATCACCATCATGGAGTGACCCCGACTTTGCAATTTTCTTCATCTCCAGAAAATACTCAACGGCTGATTCCGATTTTTGCTTTTTTCGCTCTTTCATACACTCATGGAGGCGCATACTGCTCGTGTGCGTTTTAAACTCCATTAACAGAATTCTTTTCAGTTGAGGCCACGTTTTTATACCTCGTTCACTCTCAATGAATAGCTTGGCGACGCCTCTTAATGATTTTTTAGCAAACACAAACGTTTGAAGTGAGTCCCAATGCATAGTAGTCGCCATTTCTTCAAACTCTTCAACCCAACTTTCGACGGTAATCCTATCTGAACCGTCAAATAGGCGAATACTATCTTGGACGTCATGGAATGAAACGCCAACACGGCTAGCCAATGAGGTGAGGAGCTGTATCGCGTCTTCGTTAGCTCTTTTAGGAATTGTCTTGGCAGAAATTGCATCTTTAGTATCGTCTTCATCATGATCACCGTCGTCTTCGTCTTTGTCGTGGTCATCGTCTTCATGATCACCGTCGTCTTCATCGTCTTCGTCTTTATCCTCCGGAACGTATGTACCCACATTATTGAGAAGTACCATCAACCGATCAGCTATCTCATCTTTCCTACCTTCAAAACTGATGCCCAACAAAATGCAAAAAGCCACAAGGTCACACTTTTTCATCTCAAGCAGCTCTGCCTTTTTGTCCTGCAGCTGTTGTGTCTCATATTCAAATCCAGAAAACGCCAATATTTCAGCTTTATTAAACGTTTGATCATTATATAAGAATTCAAAAAACTGCTTCAAAGTCTTTGTCTTTGTGTATAGAACAGCTTTTTTAATACTCCTTACATCCCCCAGGCACGCCATCATTAAAAAAAATTTGATGAAGAATATGATAGGAGACGCCACTGCAACTAACTTACGCCCTTATTACACGAACCACCGTACTCTGCCTGCTGCTATAACATGACAGCGCCATTATATCGTCCCAGTCACAAGTTCTACTCACATGCCTGGATGCCTCCACAGCACACAATTCACTTCCCCGATACACCACACATCCCGGACGAGCCCCCAAATATAGGGAGATGAATTGTATTAAATACACGATACGCCCCGATTACATAGTTAAACATTTATTTGATTTAAGAAACATTACAAAAAGAAGAACCATTCCAAGCTTCAACACACCCGAGACTGTCCTGCGCATGCGCCACATCCAGTGGCGCACGACACTCTTACATACCCTACATATATTAAATTATATACCGCGCAATAAGGTCCAGGCATAGTAAAAATATTACAAAAAATATTAAAATAATTAATTAGATGCTAAGAACATAGTTTTCCCATACAAACGGCGGCCATTTTGAATAACGTGGATATCTTATCGTCGTCAGCGCTCTAAGTAATCCAAACTGTCCCTACAGAACCTTATTCCCGGGTCCTCGTAATCCCAATGGTTACTTCACTTTCATGGGCGGAAACTGTGCATATTTCAGGACACAACATCACACATAGAGACAAATTTCATCCATTCCGTATTAATAGACAGCACTTAGATTGGGTAGCTTACCAATACTATTAAAAATCTTTCTAGATTGCACGGTAGAGATCCAGCCTCTCGACATTGAGTAATCGCTGATGAAGCCGCAAAGAAAACTGATCACAGCCATGACTAGATACGGTAACGCTGACAGAATACCATTTGACTTGATGTCGAATTTGAGGACATTCTTCATATACGTAGGCATTTCGGTCATCAGCGTCCAGTAGCCCCAGTTCTGGCAGGAATGTCCCAGAATTATAGCCCACCTGTAAGAAGTACAGTGATAATTACCCTTGGATACTGTGAAGCTGACAGAATACAATTTACCATTTGACTTCATGTGAAACTTGATGACATTCTTCAGGTAGTAGCTAGGTAAGTGCTACCCGCGCACGCCTCTGGCATGAGGGGGACCTTCAGCTTCTATATAAGTAAAACAATTAAGAAAAATACACGAATTATTATTATTTTTATAAGCAGAAATTTAACACGCTTGAAAATTTTTCTTACTAGAGACACATGGAACCTTGCCCAATGCCAACGACCTCAGGGATTTTCAGATATGATTGGCATTGTTTTAGGCAATTGGAAATCTGGTAAATGTCAACCTACTCTGGCTACAAGCAATAATGGACAAGCTGATATATGCTTACCATTGACAGAATGTAATAGGCGTGAGTTTCAGATATGATTGGCATTGTTATAGGTTATATTTTAGCAACTGAAGGTAATATTTATTTAATGCAGGCTGAAATAATTATTAGAACATGTCGCATACTTAGCTTATCATCTCCAAGTTTACAATAAAATACTGAAGCGTGGTGTTATTCATTAGGAGTGTACACCCCGTAGGAAATTGGCAGAACGAAATTTAATACTGTTTATTTTTTATTTAATTAACTAAACAAGTTATTAAAGATTTGGCTCATTTAAGTTGTAGAAGACTACTTCATGCATCATATAATAAGGCGGCTATTCCATCTGCCAATAATCCATCATTTGTGCATTAAAAAATGATGAGATGTTTGTTTTAAGGAGACTATGTAGATATGTAGATTATGTAGATACTTAACTATCTATTATTTATTATAAATTAAGTTATAATATGGTAGAGACTTATTATTGACGTCTCTACCATATTAAAACTTAAGAGTGAACAGCCCGTAGGAAATTTTGGCAATTCCATATTTGGTACCACAGAGAAAAAAGAGAATACTTTTTTAGAATAGTTCAATTTTTGTCAAGTTGTCAACACACATTGGGAGATCCTTGAGGGTCGGCAGCAGGTATACGAGCGAAGGGTGTGAGTGATGACTCATCATCTGATATATTTACGACCCTCTATGCCTCAGTAACAGCCGAGTTCCTATATTCCTTCATCCAGCCAAAAAGCAGTGGCGTGCCGTATCTTCCAGGCCGCAGTTATAGCAGTGGCGTCTCCTTACATTTTGTATTCTTTATGAGAATACAAGCCGTAGAATGGTGTTTTGACACATGTATAAACACATGTGAAGCATGTTCCAATAAAATTATGATTTATGATTGCATTAAATGTCTACCATAATTAAAAAGGCAATGATATGGGATGTAAATAAATGTATTGACTTACAATTTTGATATGTACAGTCACGTATGAGAAGAAGTTTTTGCTTTCCTGTTTCTTCGTAATATATACAGGGTGTTCCAGACCACCCGGACACCCCCTATATCTCGGTTATTACGAGGAATTTTGAAATGCGGTAAAAATCTACGATAACAAAGTCAAGATTGAACTACCTTATGGTGCAATCAAATGTTTTTTTCGGGGAGTCCGAAAGGGGAGTTTCAGGGGGTCATAGGTGGTATCTCGGAATTTTCAAATGCAAAGGTATAACGTATTGCATATCAAATGAAAGCCCTGTGAGGGATATCCTTTTCATCCAGAACCCTTAGGACTCTTTTAAGGAGTATAGCCTCAAAGAATTGGCGCATTGTGGCCCCATTGTTTTTTAATCTACTCAGTGAGTCTAATAATCTGCTGTTGTGTGCTACAGCCTTTCCGGATACCAAAAGGTTCTGGACGCAGGATATCCTTTTCATCCAGAACCTTGAGGACTCTTTTAAGGATTATAGCCCCCCCCCCCTCAAAAATTTGGGAATTTACATCAATCCCGGGAAATAGCAGAGCTCAAAGCAGGCATTAACAGTGTACAGCCCTTAGGAAAATTGGAAATTAAATTTAACATTTTATTTATTATTTAATTAACTAAGCAAGTTCATAAAGATTTGGCCCACTTAAGTTCTAGAAGACTACTTCATGCATCGTATAATAAAGTATTTTTAATTTTTGAAGTTCTAGTTTTTTCATAAACACGATAATAATTTATACTCGGTAATTTATAATACGCAATGCGTTTCACCGTGAATTTTCTATCATTTAAAAAAAAAAAACTTTTTTCCACAAAACCAAATAGATTTTTGCGAAAGCAACCTGCTCGGTTTCGTTACTCAATTAAACACATAATTCATGCCTGAAGGTAGAAATCATCGATAGAAAGGTTTCGCAGAGAAATTATTTTTTAGTCATTTTTCATTCAAATTTAGTTATTTTTATTTTTTTACCCCCAGACAGAAACTATCAAGGGGCAAGCGACCCCCCCCCCCCCCATATTGTAAACATTAATGGCGACTGCAATATACTGTATGTGAATTTAGAAGAAATCGTTGGAGCCGTATTTGAGAAATAAATTGTTAGACGTTTTTTTGGAGATTTTTGAAAATAACCCCCCCCCCCCCAAATTGAGTAAGCCCCATTTTAAAAAAATTGTCTCGAGGTATGATTTTTGTAAACCTACATACCAAATATCATCAAAATCGGCCGAGTAGTTTGCCCGGAAATCGATGAACAGACAGACAGACAGAGCTACAGACAGTCATTTCGTAAAAAGATTTTTTTTGGTTCCTGAGACCTCAAAACGTGTAAATCCGTTGAAATCTCGAATTCGAAAATTTCGACCATCACAAAGCTTTCCTTATACTAGGCTACGTATAAATTGGAAAGCAATAAAAGGTACTAAATATCGGGCTGCCAATTTCCTACGGGCTGTTAATTCTAAAAGACCGCCGTTATGGCAAAGAGAGGGAAGGACTGAGACTGGGCGAGCACTAATTCTAAAAAACACTTAGAAAGGCCTGTCTGATGTCGTTAGTCCGCTCTGCAAGGGTGTACCGTGGTGAAACAATTTCGCATAATAAGGCTTCCTTGTAAAACCTCTCGAGTTTTGGCACCATGACTGAACGCCAAAGACTCTGGTCCCTGGTAACTTCAATGACCTCTTGCCAATGAGGCGTGTATATGAAAAGGTAGCACTTATCTACCTTCAAAATGTTCAGCTGCCCCTGTATCTGGTAGTGCCAGTAACTTTTTGGTTTAAGCTGGACGACACCTTTTTCGCCAAGTTTCAACATTGCAGTCTTCTTCTGCCTGACAGCATCTGCCAGCGACGTCGTCTCAGCTTTTGTGGCTCCCCACAAACATTTTATCTCCAGTAGAGCATCCTCTCCACAAACTAATCTGTCGGGCGAAGCAGCGAGAAAGGGATACGTGGGATCAACAAAGAGACCACATTTTTTCACTTTCTTGCCGTTTTTGCAGCAAAATATTTCCCGGGCCAAATCCTCGTTCGTTTTCCCAAACTTTACGGCTTGAGTCCGTGAAATATCACTGTACAGGATCGACTTCACAGTGTTTCGGGTTGAGGTCGTTGGCCTTAAGCACATCACTTTACCAAAATTTGAAGCAGTGAGGCGTTTCACCCTTTCCACCATCCAATCTTCAACTGTAATTCTTCCGGATCAACAGAACTCAACTCTTCTAGGAAACGCTCTTTACTCTGACGCAACTGCGATTCTGGGATATCTGGAATATCCTCAACGTCCCCGTAATCTTCATCTGGACCTGCTTCTTCTTTCCACTGAGTCGGTTTGCTTCTTTTAAACAGTTCTCGCCGTCGCCTGTTATGTTCCGTTCTTAATTTTGCCCGTGAAACGTATCCCTTCGTTCTACTCCCTGGGGTTCGAATGTTACAAATACGCCGTGCGACATCTGCTAAAAAGGCACCCTCGTTAAATTGAAGACATGCGGCTTCCATTCTCATGTTGTAACTTCCACGAGCACCATAAAAAATTCTCTTGCCACCAATTAATTTATTTGCTAGGCTATTGAGTTGTTCGCATAGATTGCTGTCAACATCAAGCAAGAGTGAATCAGCATGGTGTGCGACCCTGGTCATCAATCTTATCAAATCATCAGCTAGGCCAGATTTTGTCATCACATTGTACAAGCTGGACTCATTTACGCCTTTCTCTTTGCAATAGTACTCCAGGCAATCATGATGAAGACCAAGTATGTGTTTAGGGGCATTTAAAATGTCCTTGTGCAATCCCTCACAACGAATTGATGAAAGGCCAGCTGCATTTTTCCAATGCTTAATCGCGCCTCTCACAGCCTGGCGAAAGCGGAAAACGTTGGATGCTAAGGCTTTTCGCTCTGCTATGGGGAACTTAGTCGCCTTCAAAAACCCACGCAAGTGGCCGTCCATATTTCTGAGTAAATGGTTGCGGCATTCCACTTTTTTTATTGCAACGGTAAATCCGTACGCCTGTGCCCCTAATAGACGCTTCATAACACTTGAATCCCCATCACCAATGAGCCTCGTGTAAGCAATGCCTTGCGTCTGTATGCTCCGCCGAAATCCCTCAACAATTATATCAGCTTCCATGGCAGTTGAGGAACGTTTCCAGTTCCTAAAGCATTTGTGGGGCGCCTTCTTCCCCGTTTTTTTTTCTCTACAACACAAGGAGCAGAACTTATTACGCGTGCCCACAAAAACAACTTTCCTTGTCCTGTACCCAATAATTGACGCCATCCCCGACAACGAATTATATTTCGTCTTATATGACCTCTTAGCCCACATTCCATCAGCCACAACTGTAATAAAAGGAGTGCCATCTGGCAAGACGTCTCCAGCTTCTAAAGCTAACTGTTTTTCTTCAGCCGCAGCTGCAGCCATGGACTGAGAAAGGCTAGCTCCAATTCGCTCGGACACTTTCAGTCCCTCTTTCATAAATTTTCTCTCACTCATGAAAGGGATGTTCAACGCAGCAAAAATTGGTTCAGCGGCTGCAAAGCCCACACCACCAGATATCACGCCGTTCACCAAATTACCTTCGATGTTTTCATCGTTAGGCTGAAGGGCGTATTTTCTAGTGGAGTTGCACATGCGGCATTGAAATAGCAACTGCACCGTCATTATGCTGTGCTTTTTTATGGGCACCTCCCTTTTGAAGTCCATGTCAGCAATAGTGCACATGAATGGTTTGTGCACGTCATTTTTTAATTGGGTGAAGAGGTGAGCCAAGTTAACAATCCTGTTGCCTGGTAAAGTACCAGTTGGCAAAATTGTGTTGGGCTCATCGGCCCCGATGGACTGATTGCCAACAGTCTCATTAACTGGGTCCTCTTCCTCCATAAGAAATGGGCTGGGCTCATCGGCCCCAATGGATTGATTGCTAATGACTGTCTCATCAGCTGGGCCCTCTTCCTCCATAGCAATTGGGCCAGCAAGATTAAGGCTGTCAGATACGTCGTCTGGCGTGGATGTTAAAATAACACCTTCTCTTTTAAGATAATTATCAACCCTACAAAAAAGTATTAGACATAAATATAACAGCAGTGAATATTGTATAAGCTTACACCATGGTTTGATTATACTCTACTGTTCATGCAATCACAATTGGGGATACACATTGTATATATTGTAGTTATTTTTTCGTCTCCGAGGTAGAGACTCAGTTTCTGGGCCCAGTGTTCTGCCAATCAGACGCAATGGTCGGTGCTGACCCAAAGGTCGTTGAACTGTTTAAGTCGTTGGTCTCTTTTCGGTGGTGGAAGGATTAGCCGCTAGATATTTCCACTTTGCATTGCCTGGGGTACGCCCGATCGTAATATAATAATAGGACTCGTAAATGTAGTGACGAACAACACTTAGTCTGCTTGTTTCAATTTCACTATATTTACTGCTCAAATGCAAATGCTAATTTCAGAGTAAGGCACTATATACCCGGGTATTGTCATCCGCCATGTTGTATCCTAATTCCTATATGGTAAGTATTGTAAGAAAAGTAAGAGGTTGAGAAATATTGAAAAAACTAATACACGTTTTAGTATTTTTTTATTAAACACTTCCCTAATTGGTAGCACGTTTTTTTAAATAATAATAAATAAACAACGATAAATTTCTAAAAATAAATAGGTAAACACCCAATGCTTGGCTTATACACCAGACTTATAATGGATATAATGTGGCGGATGACAATACCTGTCTAATATAGAGCCCTATTTCAGAGAAAACAATTCGAAATTTGTAACTCTGTAACAATCACTTCTTTCGCTCTGGATAAAAAAATTGAATGAATTTTTAAAACACTAAATTCATCAGAATCAGTCTGGAAGTAGGTTTTTCCCCCAAACAAAGCTTGTGACCAGGTAACCAAGGCACAAAGTCTCCCAAGATTGATACATGTATGTTTATAAATGATATGGCGGCTATTCCACTTGCCGATATTCCCTCATTTATGCATCAATAATAAGTCTCTACCATATTATAACTTAATTTATAATAGATAAGTTAAGTATCTACATAATAGTCTCATTCAAAGAAAAATCGCATCAATTATTGATGCACAAATGTGGGAATATTGACAAATGCAATAGCCGCCTATGCCCATGGTTGCTCCTGACTGGTTACAATAAAAATGAGGTCCCCACATACAAATCTCACTTAGAACGAAAGATCACTATCCTCTTTAAATTGGCTGTCGATCTATCTAGACATAAATAGCAATTACAGATACGTACTACATTTCTTATAACAACATGTACTAACCGTTCCATTTCCTTTTTTTTATGGGGTGCTACGCCTTTAAACCCTTTCCGATATGCTCGCGTCCGTCTATTTTTTTCATATTCCTTCTGGCCTTTAAATTTACCCATTCTCAGTACGCCAAGAAAACAATGGACAAAATCATAAAATATGAAATAATGCGAGAGTTAACAAATTACTTTGTTTACAAGCTCTGAACGCAATGCTAACAACGTAACAGAACAAAACCAAAACTGCGACATATAAATCAGTGCGACATCTTCTGGAAATTACCTACAACATTGTTCACGTCGATTGTGCTTGGTTTCACAACAGATTAGCTTTCTGTTCTCAGCCATCTTATTTGAAATGTAAACAGATAATATAAATTATTTATTTATTATGCTATTAATGGAAATTAGTAAAATGTGATTCATTAATTTCTTAGATATTGTAATTTAGTTGCCTTAAATATATGTTGTAGTGCCACATTACCAACGGTAAGATCTCAAATTCCCTGTTCTGTTTTATTTTTTGGCCTTTTTTAACAATTTTTTTCTCCGTAGTGACTAAATATATCAAAATTGTAAATCGTTAATATTATACCCCACATCTTTACCTTTGTTATCATGGTAGATATGTAATAAAGGCATTAATTAAACATGCTTAAAAGGCCCTATTGCTTTAGGTCCAAACACCATTCTACGGCCTGTACACTCTTAATATATAATAGATAAGTTAAGTATCTACATAATAGTCTCATTAAAACAAACATCTCATCATTTTTTAATGTTGGAATTGGAATAACCGCCTTAAGACGGATGACAAGACATCGGATTCAGCCCGTGTGAGTCGACTTCAAGTGGAGTTACTTATTATTAGGTAGGACATTATTTTTGAACTTACATGGGTAATGAAGTAAAGATGGCCGCCCATGGTGTTGATAAAGCCCTTTTCTCTTCTTTTTCCCCTAAACCCCTCAATATGTATTCCTTTTCTTCCCGTGAGATCCAACTATGCTCGGCCGGCGAGCTGGTTGCTAAGAAGAACCAGAGCAGGCACCAACATACGCCTAGAGAGCCGAAAACATAAAATATGGACGGCCAGCCACCGTCGCTACTAGCCAGGACTCCTCCGAGGGCGAGAGTTATTATGGTGCCTACTTGAGCCCCTAAAAAAATTAAACAACGTGAATGAAAAATGAACTGATTCTCCATAACAGCTACATAATTATTAGGTTAGATTTAGATTCTTCTAATAATAATAATAATCAAAAAATCATTCTCATTGCGAAGCTTAGATGCAGCACATTTACGTTAAGATGTTTACTATATATACGTTAGTTAATTTATAATACAATAAATTATTCTATTGTGGAAAATGATTGGAGCGCATACAATTTTTCGCTCTTGTGACAATACCTTTGTATGTCAGGACATGTTTATTAGCGGTAAGGGCTCTGACTTTCACCCGAAAGGTTGTTGGTTCGAGTCCCACACTTCCTACATTTTCTGGCCATGCTTCGGTGGGCATGTAAAGCAGGCGGTCCCGAGCCTTCCTAGTTGAGTGTAAGAGAGGGCTTTATAGCCCTAACTCCGCTAGTTTGGCTTAGTAATAGAAACAATGAAAAGTCCTTATATATTTTTATTTTATTTACCTTTAGCCTTTAAATATTAAAGGGCCCCCTACCTATGCGCCACTGGCTTCTTTACCACATGATCTAAACGTTAGCACAATTTTAATTTCCTGGTTATCAATAATCACTAATCTTACAGTGATTTAAATAAATTTTAATCATTTGTAGTGGCATACCTCCCTAGCTTTGAAATTTGGGGGTTCATGAGCGTATGAACAGCATAGAAATCGGCGCCGCTGTCCTCTTTAGCACTGTGCTGCATGATCTAATTAATTTCCTGATGATAATAAATAATTACTTATCATACAGTAATTGAAATATATTTGAATATTTTGTACTGGCATACGATTTTTGGCATTTGCCATGACGTCAACTACAGGTGACATTGTTTTCATATCAAAGCTGTAAAAAGCTCGCATTTCAATGCATGAAGCATATCAAACAACGGATAGAGCGCATCGTACCGTGTCATGTTGTCCCTATAGGTCCCTAGTGTCACTAATTGGGCGGCAATTAAAAAAAAAACATTACAAGGTCATGATAATTTCATAGATTTCCGGAAGCAACACAACCAATGGCCGCGGAAAAGATGATCAACAAAATTAGCTATTAAGAGAATGAATAACTGCCGTTGCACAAAGAAGTGGCTGGAAGAAGACACTTGAAAAGGGGAAGCCCAAGGAAGTTAAACAAAAACCAGATTGAAGACAATTTCTGGAGAGTGAAGCTGGAACAAGAGGAGGTGCTGGATGATCAGAAGTGGATCAAGGGACAGTAAGGAGTAAGGCGCTTATTCCACCTACGTCAATAGTCAATAGTAAATGTATAACTGACGTGTTAGACTGTCTTTAATGTCTGCTACCACGTCAATACCACATTTACTATTGACTATTGACGTAGATGTAATAAGCGCCTAAAGGTGGCCTACATGTCACATTCAGGAATTAGAGTTGACTTTGTTAAATTAATGAGCTTTGACCCTAAATACCCTGGAGATTTAAAACACGCCTTACTCTGAGTAACGCATACCACTGGAATAATGAACTACCATTGACAGAGTATACAATTTGCCATTGGCGGTAAATTCAAACTAAACCCTAAGGATTATTATTACTGACAGACTCATGGTAATGATGAATAATACATGAAAAGCGTTCACGGTTAAGAGACCAATTGTGGAGGGGATAGCGAGAAGCAGACGGCAATGTTTCAGGCAGTTAAAGGCAGTGGACGAAATCCAGTGCGCGGAGAAGTTGCTGTACGAGGAAATAGAGTAAACACGAAGGAGAAAAAGACTAAGGAAGAGATACGGAATTGATTACGGCCTGATTGAGGACGATATCAGGAGAGTAGGGTTGGTACCGGGGAGGGTCTGAATGATCTGAAAATGGAGGGACAGAACGGATTAGAGGAGGCTCATACAACACAACCGGGCAACTGGGCCTGATTGCAGATGGTGATAATAAATAATAATAGCCTAATTAGGTTTTTTTCATGCCGCTAGCTTTCAACACAGGGCTAAGTCCGAAGGACAACATAGCTGCATCAATGAGCCCTATGGCTTCCGAAGAGGGCCTTTCCTGGGACGCTTTCCTAAAAGGGACTGACAATAACACACTATGTCCAATCTTAATATCTAAGCAATTTTTATACTAAATAGAGCAATTACTACTACCTACCTGCAAATACAATGGAAGCCATACGGCTCCGTTCAGAAGGGGGTACCCATTGTGAAAGCACAGAATGTAAGCAAGGGAATAGTGTACCCTGAGACAGGCCTTCTATTACACGAAGAGCGCATACCCCACCCCAGCCCCCGGCGGAGGCGACAACTGGAGTAAGAAGAGTGGCTATGGAGCTGAGGGTGACTCCTACAAGCAGCAACACTTTGGCACCTAGATACTGGGCGATGATACCACTCGGTACTTGAGTTACGATATACCTGGAAGCAACAAGAGTCGGTGGTATTAGACAGATCACCCGGGTGCATCAGGGCAATTGTTTGAAATGTAACTGGGCCAGACAAGAGAGATTAAATAAAAAGACATGACAATAACTTCTAACAAGAGGTGCTACACATTTAATTTTGCTTGCATAGTTCAGAGAGAACTTCTTTGAAGTTCTTCAGAACATTTAAGAATATAGACTTTCAAAAGCTCTGAACATGGCAGGTGTCTACTATGAGGCAAAAGGGAAAAGGGACCTTAAGCCTTACAGAACTAAAAGCCGCCGTGCAATGCTGCGGTAAACAAACTTGATGACGTCACTGAAAAATTAGTGAGTGACGCTGACATAAGGTACGTGCACACAGACGATTCGAACGCCGTTGAGAAATTTTTCATGGGAACAAATGGATTGGTTATTGGTTGGTGGTGCAAAAAAAAAAACAGTATATTTCTGAACACACATCAAAAGACTTAAGGTTCGCTTCACTAGTGTATCGAGGGGAAAACATGCACATACGTGAGGTCAGTGACAGATACAGTGTATCTTTTTTTCCCTCTTTTTTCAATAAAAGGTTAACCGCATACAAACAATTTAATGAATGTATCCGATTGACCTCTTCAGTCGCCTCTGTAGGTTATTACCCGTGTAGAGTTACGACACGTCTCCGATCGCATGGCGTGTAAAGACTCGCACAAGTACAAGCACGTTACCACCTGGGCATCGAAGTCGATGTGCTGAAGTAGACTCTTTTCCACCAATCTATTTGCTCCAGGCTCCGAGTGACTACTTACCCCCAAAAAAAGGAACTGAGAATAGTATTTTGAGTGGTAGTGTCCCAGTCAAATTCCTCAAAGTTAGGGTTGCTGCTGTTCTTGTCGACCATCGCTACAATGCCAATGGACAAGTCGATCCTATGCGAGTAACAGACAGCACTGCCCACAAATAGGAGAAATGTCATCATGTGCCGGAGACCCAGCCCAGGTGCTGTAACAAAAAGTTAATAATTTGCATTAAAAGACGAATGAAAATATGAATATTCATGAAGAAGTACTTACATTTTCTTTCCTAAGTTACCGAGTCAGTTGCGAGGATATACATCCTTCCCCCCTCCTTGGAGCTATTTTGGAAGAAAACAAGCAATTTTGTGCGATAACTCATAGGGCCTGACGCTGAGTGTCACGTGATCTGGCGCCCCAGACTTGAGCATCTAGAGTTCACTGTTGTTAATGACCGTTAGGAATTGGGATCTATTGTAGTAGTTCAACCTGCTGCCATAGCGAGATTCGCAGAAGCAATAGAGCTCGACTAGTACAACTCAACTGGGGGACCAATGGGCCCATTGTTGCCTGGGTCCCGACTCCAAGTTCATACATAGCATAAAATCAAATCAAATCAAAATATATTTCCAAATACAGTTTTATACAGTTTTTGTCACTTTTCCCTATGGGCTACGTCCGTTTTCGGGTGGACATTTTTAAAATATCTTAAATACAATAGAATGCATGCAGTTTAAAAATATAATGAATTTGTAAGTGTAGTGGTGTGTGTGTATAGAGCCTTAATCAGTTAATCATCTTTACAACCGCTCTCACGCAGGCCCGGGATGAGTCCAGCCCATTTGAGAGGGGGAGGGGGGTGGTTGTGATTCAAAATGGATTAAACATTCAGTATGTACGAGTAGTATCGATTAAATTAGAATGTAATAATTATTAAATTAACTACAACAGATTTACTAAATTTTTTTGGAGGCAGCTACCCCTGCCGCCGTACCGTACGTAGGCTATGTATAATAGTGGCAGGCGATAGTAAGGATGAATGTTGCAATAATTCACACTGTTCCGTAGACCAGTGGTGGCTCCAGAATTCAAGGGCCTACAAAATGTTTACCTAATTCTTACCATACTATTTCCTAACTGTAATTTTAAATTCGTACACCCAAGGGAGACCCCCGTACCTCTCCCCGCAACAGTTACCATCGTTGGTAATTTGAAGGGTACTACCTCAACTTCGGGAAGGGGAGCCGATTTCTCAAGGTTACGACAAACCTGGAACTGCCACTGCAGTCCTGCAGTAGACCAAAGTATTGAAGTAACGGAAAATTATGTAACGGCAAAAGGCTAAATGACAAAGGGGCAATGCAGAACAGTTCCTGATGATCATGGCCAAGGTCAATGTCGCCTGGCCTTCCTCTCTAAAATACACGCAATCTACGGAAGATTTATCAGCTGGAGCTATGGGCGTAACGCAGTAGTGGAAAGTCAAGGAGATATTGAAGCAGTTTCGCCTAGTTTTATCGCACAAACTATTTATTAACTCAAAGGAACTAGTGATTATTATTGTGTTACTTTATACATCTTACCTCTATTGCCTGATTGCTGTTCACTTAGTTCTCTTGGCAGAAGAGGGTCATTTTCGTTACCCCCTTCCATTGTATTATTTCTATTTCTAAAATAATTTTAGTAGTGGATTGGGTACCTGTTATAAAAATAGTTTAATTCACTAGCCAAAGGTAATAAGCATTCACTACTTTAACCTGTCCTAGCACTTTAAATAAAATACAATCCAAATTTCAATTCCTCATTGTCTTTTTTTATTTTCACTCTTTGTTTCTGTTTGTATACAAACAAATATGGCGGCTGGTAGTAGATAGTCATTGGCATTCCTTTTACAAAATATCTCAAATTAATAGAAAATTCAGCTGTATTATTTGTATTTCAAATAATATTAATTTAAAAATAAGTATTATTTAAATACACAATTTTAAGTAAATTAAGAAATTTAAGAAATAAAAGTTGCACCAAGATTACATTTGAATTTTAGCGGGGATTTCCGGGAAGTTTAGGAGAAGTTTCATTTTTTTTAATAACTTTTAAAAATTAACACAATTAACACTCTTAGGCCTAAATGAATCGTAGTTTAAATGCATTAACTATATTATTAGTTTAAACTTAAAAAAATATGATGATAATGAAATTATGCATTGTATTGGTAGATGGAAATTTTATACTCATCCCAAGCCCGACCCCACCCCTTGAAATTTGTATGCGTGAGCCTTGAAGCTAATAATCGGAACATAGTGTAATAACACGTATCTGATGACAGATTCTCCACTACCGAAAAAAATAACATAAACAACGCCAGAACTAGAACCAGAACATAACATATATGGGCTAATACACAAAATGCAGTAATTTGATGAATTAATTGATTATCATGCTATGCGCGCTAGTAATGTAATTATTAACAATCTTTGAATCTATCTATAGCCTAGTTCTAATTAGCTACATATCAAATTACCTGCTTGATTGTTTGTTATCTCGATTAATTATTGTCAATTTTTTCAATAATTTCACCCAGTTTTTTTTTTTTTTTTTTTTTTTTTTTTTTTTTTATATAAGATTAATTGCATACAAACAATTTAATGAATGTATCCGATTGACCTTTTCAGTCGCCTCTGTAGGTTATTACCCGTGATGAGTACGACACGACTCCGATTGCATGGCGTGTACAGACCCGCACAAGTGCAAGCACGTTACCACCTGGCCATCGAAGTCGTTAACGTTAACACTCCAACACCTAATTTTATTGTATAGTATATTTATTACATTATTTTATTACAGAGACCCCTTCCAGTCTAGAATCCACAATCTAAGATACAATACACAAAGAGTGTGATAGATTTTTTTTTATTGACTGCGATAAGGCTAATCACTGTATAAATATTAACTGGGGTCGCTGCCGGGACGTAGCATCATTCACACAGTATAGGCTATTGTTATGATAGATATATATAGTCCTACAGCCAACTTGCTGGAACATAGTGCATCTTATAATATAGGCACGGTATACACACAAACAATTCTGTCAGTTGCGATTTGCCGACGTCTATTCCATTGTAGCCATATAGGGCTAGAAAAAGATTCTCGGCGGTTTCGCCAGCTGACAGTACAATGTAGCAAAACCATTTTTATTTGTGTGAATGTGTGCGTATCGGTTATTTTGAATGCTTGTGTGAATGTAATGTCATTTCACCTAAAAATAATAATAATAAACGTTTTATATTTACGGGGTGAGACTGAGGGGTGAGGGGGTTGTCCACCTGACGTCACTGGAGGTGAGATAAATTCTAGATAGGTCAGACCAACACATTATTACCACACAGCAATAATGGCTGGACACGCAATGAATTTGAGTGTGAATTTTCTATCATTTTTTCTAATAATTTTTTTTTGCACAAAACCAAATGGTTTCTTGGAATAGCAACCTGTCCGGTTTCGTTACTCAATTAAACACCTAAAACATGCCTGAAGGTGGAAATCATCGATTATTGAAAAGTTTCTCAGAAAAATTATTTTTTTGTCATTTTTCATTCAAATTTAGTTATTTTTATTTTTTAACCCCAGGAGCAAACTATCAAGGGGCAAGCGACCCCCTCCCCCCCCCCCCCATTTTGTCAACGTTAATGACGACTACAATATATGTGAATTTAAAAGAAATCGTTGGAGTCATTTTTTGAGAAATAATTTTATTAGACGTTTCTTAGAATTTTTTTTAGAATAAAACCCCCCCAAATCGGGTTAGCCCAAAATATAAAAAAAATGGTCTCGAGGTATAAATTTTTTAAACCTATATGCTAAATTTCATCAAAATCGACCGAGTAGTTTGCCCGGAAATCGATGAACAGACAGACAGAGCGACCGACAGACAGACATTTCGTAAAATCCACTTTTTTTGGTTCTTGGGACCTCAAAACGTGTAAATCCGTTGAAATCTCGGAATTGAAAATTTCGACCATCACAAAGCTTTCCTTATAGGCTACTACGTACAAATTGGAAAGCAAAAATTCATAAAAAACTTATTCTAAATGTGGTTAAATACAAAGATACACAATAAAAACCTATACTAGATAGGCTTGCCAGACGTCCCGATTTGCCCGGTATGCCTAAGATATGACTTTCATGACTTTTATTGAATTTAACTCTTTTTTGTAAGTTGAAATATTGTGACTAGATATTTATAATTATATTGTATTTATTTGTTATATGAATCTTTGTCTGTAAAAACTACAAAAAATATATTGTGTGTTTAAGTTAACTGATATAGCCTAGGTGTAAAAAATGCGTTTAAGTTCCTATTATTAATTCCCCTCGGGGACGAGCACCATTATGAACACGTCATTCTAAAGTTTTCTGCTGCCGAAATGCGCGTTTGCTAAATTTTACAGCTATCAGTAAATTAATCACTGGCAAGATTTTCCGGGAATACTTTTCCCATTGTTTCTTATAGATAAAATTTACCATAAAACGTCGATTAAGATGGAAAATCGAAGTGAAGAGCATCATAAGTGGGCATTTTACAATCAAGCTTGATAAGCTAATCGAGGCCTGCAGGAGCTGCAGCAGGCTGACCCAGTAATATATAATACATTATTATTGTTAGTATTACTGTTGTAATACATCGCCTCGAATAGTATTTTTATAGATTATCAGCGTATTGTAGTATTATTGTCAGAAGGGTCAACAATTTATTATTTTATTTGATAAGAACTCTTCAAGATAATCACGATAGTTTAATTTTCGTGTTATGCTGCACTCAGAGCCATAAACTTATACTGTTGGCCTATACTCGACCTACCAGTAGCCTAGCCTATATCCAGGCCGTAGCCAGAGGCATTCCAAGAATTTATGTTGCATGTTTGTATAATAATATAAATAGACCTATATGGTGCCCATTCCACATACGTACAACGTCAATGAAAATTATGAAATTGAAGGTGGTAGCAGACATTAAAGACATACTAAAAATTCTGCTACCACCTTCAATTTCATAATTTTCATTGACGTTGTACGTATGTGGAATGGGCACCTAACGGAATTCAATAATTCCATTGACTACTGTAAATTTAGAGCACGTTTCACTGCGACATACTTGATTTGCCCTATTACGGAGTAAGACATTTTATATGTATACACGCATCAACAAATATATAGAACTGGTGAGCATGGTGAAAGCTGATATTAATACCGTTAATAAGAGGGAGGGGGGAGGGCTTGAGACACTTACTATACGGGAAAGGCTTCTTTAATAAATTCGTCACGTGGCCGATAAGTAAAGCTAACTTCCGAAGTGAATTTATCTAAGTGACACACGGTTTCCCGCCAATTGTTCCACAATAAAACCATCATTGCCCATCGACTTTAATTAAATGCCTTTTATATCGGAGATTGGTGATCATCATGGCTGTTTGGACCTTGAAATACTGCTGCTCCGAAAAGGGACGTCTTGCCAAACGTAGGCCTACCACTGCCTCAGGGTTTTCAACCAGGATGTTCTTCTTCTGTCGAGGGAGCCTTCTTTCATTCCTTATTGGATTATTACATCCAGAAAGCGATACCTACTTCTGGTTCCTCATAACATGGCCAAAGTAGGTTAGTTTCCGCTTCTTAACCGCCAGCAGCTACCATATCCATGTGTCGATCCACCTCAGCATTTTAGGCTAATCTATATCGATTCCGAGTAAAATCAACTCTTTTGATCCGATTAGACTCTTTAGTATCGAATTCGATTCTTAAATCACCGTCCCCAACTGTGTTTCCATCACAAAGCAATGTCATTGCCTGCTTAGAGTCTTAAATTGGGGAAATGTCATGAAACAGAAACAGGCAACAGGCCTTGGCTTACAATGTGGCCTAATTAGTGCAGGCTGATAGGAACCAGCAGTGGACACACAAGGTCTGTTATCAGTGAAGCAGTCAGGTTATTGGCTTGGCATTTGGCATTGGCGAAAATATGGTACGCATAGTAATCGGCCACATTAAATAGGTGCCCTTAAATGCAAGCTATATGACTACCGCATCCATCGGATGGCGCGTAAATCATGCAACCCAGTAGCTCCTCCTGACGTCTGTGGAAACAATGTGATAACTTGACAATGGACCACTTTCGTACAATAAAATCCTTGCGACCAACTAATCGAAACATTGGAGTTTTAGGTCATTTCTCAATAGCATCATTGCATAGCCGGCATTTTGGATTTCTTTGTATGAAATAAATTCGAAGAGAATAATAGATATATATATATATATATTGAGTTTGCATGCTGCTATGTGCATCCAAGTCACCAGCTATGTAGGCTACATAATTATATAGCCTGTAGTAAAGAGACTGAGCTGCAGGCTCCTAGTAGTAGTAGTAGTAGTGTTCTTCGGGTTAATAACGACTTAGGCCTCATATTTGGGCCCATAGAGCGACCCCAACAGCATAAGGATGCGGTAGACAACGGGAAACAACGGCATTACAATTCCTTAGTACCGTCATTAAGGCTATAGGCCGATAGGCCTACTCTTTATACGTTACTGGTTCTTCCTTTTGGGGAGTCCGAAGTACGGTATATGCGTGTTGGCAATTCCCATGATGATCGCCAATCTTCAATAAAAGAGGCATGCGAAGAAATACAATGCAAATTGCAATGTCAAGAAATTTCTCATGCATGCTTGCTCGAATTAAGTCTATTGGGTAAACAATTTCCCGCGAATATAAACAGCGCGAAAACAAGCGAATTGGCGCCAAAAGTTTAAAAGAAAAATTGAATAGGCCTATTTTTCACGATTCCAGCATGACGATTGTCTTTAAAATTGGTGTCAGAGAACAGAATTATTTTGATTGAAAGTTAAAAAGTTACTTTGAAAATGGCCGTAAGTGCCGCATGTCGAGAGCTTAGGTGAGTTGCCTACTAGCAAAAGCAATCCTCTCCATTTTTTTTTCAGTTTTGAGATATTCGCGCCATTTTTATTTATTTTTCAATACTCTATCCGATGAATCAGATATTGAGACGCAAAAGCAATTCTAATACTGTTAAAATTAGCTTTAAAAACTGTAATGTTATACCTCATGGCGTTGCGGCACAGCAGTTTTTTTGCGGTTTCTGAAAAATCGACCTGGGTGGACAGGATTGCTTTTGCTAATAGGCAGCTCAGGTAGGCTACCTACCTATGAACAGTATGTAACAGCTATGTAACACCACCCATCAATAGGCTATACAATATTATATGTATATAGCCAATAGACTAATGATGCAATTAGGATTTTAGGCTAAATTATTAGGCTTCTATTATTATAACTGATGCGCCATATTAATTAAGTTATCAACTTACAATAACTTTACTATCTTATGAATATACTTATTTAGGGCGGCGGGGGGGGGGGTAGTTGCTGCTACTGTTAGGCGGACCCCTGATACACATGGCATGGAATGGACCCCTGAGGGATCCGTGGACCCCAGTTTAAGAATATTATAGGGCATGTAGGTACTCACATTTATTTGAGGTATCATGTTGAACTACCTTGTCTTTGCTTTCAGAAACAGACATCGTGACACTGGCATGCGCGACACTATATACCACCTTTACCTAATTAACAATAAATGATCGACTTGTTTGATACGACTGATCGAACCGCGCGCCAGTTGATACTGATTGCGATAGGGTGCGCTAGATACACCTGTTGTATTGTGAAGGCTTTAACACAAGATTGTATGAAGGGGAAAAGCCTTATAAGTGCACAAATTAATTACCTATCGCATGAAAGAACCGGTACGAGTGAACCCGTACATGTTTTCCTACTTATCAATTAGTAGGGTAGGTACCGTAATATTATATTATAATAGATGGGAAGAGGTCCGAGGGTTAAATTTCAGTTGCTTCGATTTTCCCTATCCCAAAGCACTGAATGGCGATCCATTCATAGTCGAGAACCTGCAGACCAATATTACAATAAACACAGATATACAATAATAATGGCAGGGCAAGTATGCCATGTATTGCAGCTTGAATTATCAATAATTTCTTCAAAATATAATTTTTTGTTCAAAACCACAATTTTCAAGTGTTTGTATTTCGTTCATTTATACAGCTATGCAACCATATTCTTTTCTTCCTATGTTGTATTAATTTGAATTCCCCGCGCATTTTACATCTTTTTTTTTTAAACAAATGAATCATTTGGGGTTTATTTAAAATTCTATTTCTGGTGTTTAATTAAAACCTAAGTTAACGGCACAGTAGGGCTGCAGAGGAAGTTACACCTTTCACGTCAAATTAGCGAATGCCTAGTGCCTTATACTGTGTATAGGTATAGTTATAGTTAGGAATGTTATGATCTTGTAAAAATTTTCTTTGCACAATTTTTGTTATGCCTTGCATCCAATACAGCAAGGTAACACAAAATGGTGCAAGGAATATTTTTACAGTGTTGCACAGGATCAAAACATTCCATGTCTATACTTTTCTCATTTTGCGTGGACTATACCATAAACATGGACGTATAAAGTGTGATATTTAAACAAACTACAATAATATAAGTCGAAGCTTGTAGACAATAATTGAACGTCAGGAAAAATGATTAAAGAGCTTAATAAATCTAATATATAAAAGCAGTTGCCAATATTGTACACGTTGCCTAATCAGAAAAATGCAGGCGCTATTGACCGCAAATTGGATGTCCAATGGGGAAAACCCGTACTAGTGCTCAAATACAAATTCCACTCTTTTTCTCTAACAAAGATTGACGGTCACTATGGTAATTGTAGTGATGATCATACTAAGGAATTGTCCAGCAGAGTGGTTTCCCGTTGCCTTCTGCATCCTTATGCCATTGGCTTTTTGTTGAATTCCTCCGCCTTCTGGGCCAGTTCCCCCAACCCCAGGTCTTATTTTCAATGAATAATAATAATAAATCAATCAATAAATAAATAATAACGGCGACGTAAAAGACAAGAAATGTAAGTACCGGTTAGTGCGTTTATCTGAAAATGAGTTTGACCGCCTAGCTATACACGTTGGCCTTATATGCTTCTTATGTAAAAATTAAAGCAAATTCTGAAAGTTCTGTACTTACAGCAACTGCTGAGAAGATGACCACAACGAATACAAGGAAGAAAACCCACTTCATGACTGACTCTCTATAATATTACTATTAACTCAGTATATAAACTATGCGGTGTCTAATAGTTAGTAATTTACTTATGAACACAGGTGTTTATACATTGACCTGAAAAGGCCTACCGTATTACTCGGATTTCGTAAGTCGCGACGTCTAACCGACATAGGCCCTATTGTACAAATACGTTTATTTGATTGGAATTGGAGAGTGCTTGTGTCAACACGGTAAAAGTCTTTACTTCAAATTTAATTTTGTTTTTAAAGGTTAATCAAATACAAACAATTTAATGAATGTATCTGATTGACCTACTCAGTCATCTCTGTAGGTTAGTAACCGAATTGAGTTACGACACGTCTCCGATAGCATGGCGCTTAGAGACTCGCACAAGTACGAACAAGCTACCGCCTTGGCATCGAAGTCGATGTTTAAATGCCTGTTCTACGAAGATTGGCGATCATTATTTTATGTAATAGGTACGTATATTATATATTATTTATATTTCACTACATTCTTATATTTATTGTGTTGTATAATATTCACCTGTCTATTATAGAATATAATTATACAATTGTCCCATTGATCAATCCAGTGGTTTAGGTTAGGGGAAATAGAAGCAGCCAAAACTTACCCTGGGACAATTATTACAATCCAACTACAGTACTCATAATTATCTATTACGGTCCCACATAGGTACCAATTTATAAAAATATAAAAGCATGAACGGTACGGGTTCACTCTTACCGTAACTTGGCGTAAAACCAATATTTAAAAAAAAAAAAACAATGTCCAGGATTTCCCCCCTAAAACCCTAAATCCTAAAGAAAATGAGTTTCATAACTAATTACAAAAATTTTGTATTAAAATCACAAAAACATCTTTTCTTATTAAGAACAATAACATCAATCCAGTTATGGTTGTCCAACCAACCGATAACATTCGATTCTAAGAAATAGCAATGCCGAAAATAACCAAAAACTATGTCTGATAGGTTGTGGAAATCAAAGATAGTAGAATAGATAACATCTAACCATAAGCTAAGTATTGCCGATAGCGGTGAAAAGTAGGCAGAAATGGCAAAAGAAGCGTTTTAAAAAATAAAAATAAAATAACGGCAAATAAAAAACAAATGAACAATTCAACAGGCAGGGCTGCCAACAGAATATAGGCGCAGTACGTTCTGCGCACTTGACCTTCTAAATGGCCTTACTTTAACTATGTTCGGCTTATGCTGAGAAACACTTACTTATACTAGGAAACGTATTTTTGCCACATTACTGTACGCGCAGTGGATGACCATCCAGGCAGCCTCGTGAAAAGACAGTGCTTATTGTAGGAAACACTGACTGGCAACAACTTGTCATTGTGTACAATTTGAACACTGTGCTTTCTGCTGCTGTTATGTGCAATGGTCTGAATGACCCCGTATTTTGATAGAGACTGTCACCTGACACCTATCAGAATGTGCAGAACACTTTCAGGTTTGATGGGTGTTGGCAAGTGTGTCAGACGGCTGTTGAGTGGCTGCACCATGGGGGCGAATGATGCCCGGACTATAATAATAATGTTCCGAAGGACGTTTTATCAACCTAGGCCTGCATATAGTGGCCTATTGGTCCAAGGCCAACGACGAACGACCCCATGGATTTCGGACATTATTTACATAGTTTCCGAATGAATTTATGGCCATTAGAAGGTGATGTATGTCCTCGATGTCAACCTACATCAGCTACAAGCGATAATGAACAAGCTGAGACAAGCTCATCGTTGACGTAATACGGCAGGCGAAAGCATGACTTAACCAAGTACAGGTACGTGGCTACCCGGACTATAGTCCAGGGGTTAACACAGCTAGCCAGAAAAGATGTTACCAGAGGGAAACCTCAGGTTACAAAAGGAGTTGCAATGAACCAAAGGCTGCAGTGAGGGCTAAAAAATCCTACTGGTTTCGACATAAGAGAAAAAAAAATGTTTAATAGATGGTGGCATCGTTTGCATGAAAACGGTTGATACGGTAAACGCAAAGCATAGGGCTTAATATCACAATACACTAACAACACCTAGGGCTACCAAAAAGTACCTAATAAAAATAGGATTTACTTTTCAGCTTTCTTCCCGTCACAAAATAAATTAATAAAAGTTTTATAGAATTAACAGAAAGAATAGAGAAGTTGCTAAATTTTGAGTTTCATTAGGTAAAAAAAATGAAATTTACAAATAACTCGCCCAGCGAAAATGTCTAGCTTCAGTACAACAAAGCTTATATTATACAATTTTGGGTAATTCGAGCTGTTCTAAATCAGGGGTCGGCAACGTGAGGCTCGCGAGCTCATTGGATGCGGCTCTGCTCTATATGGACGGCTCTATACAAAAAAGTTGTGAACATAGCACATCCAGATGGCTACCTACTTTTTATAGTAATAAATAAATATTGACTTTTTGTTCTATTACTAAGCCAGCCTAGCGGAGTAAGGGCTATAATGCCGTCTCTTACACCAAACTAGGAAGGCCCGGGACCGCCTGCTTTACATGTCCTCCGAAGCATGGCCAGAAAATGTAGCTAGTGTAGGACTCAAACCAACAACCTTCCGGTTGAAAGTTGGAGTTTGTACTACTACTCTACATGCCTAGTGCATTCGTACTTTAAAGATACCAAATATCCTGTAAGGCATTTCTTAAAGAGGATGGAAATCGATTTTAAAGTTTTATTTCTTGGCTTGGGATGTGTGGCTATTTTAACAGATCAAAATCTGGTTAGTTCGAAATTTTACTCAGCTGCCAAAAAGGGTTGCTGACTCCTGTTCTAAATCGTTCGATTCGCTACCTATCCTGTGGCGAAGTGGGAGAGCTCAAGTAAAATGGAAATTCAAAATAAACAAGCAACATTTCATGTCATTTATATTTTACCTGAGTTATGCCACTTCCCCACAAGTTAAATAGTGCGTGGCGAAACCTAAAATCAAGTAACTTCTCCATTATTATAATACTCCATACTTGACTAACAGTACATACAAAATAAACATAACCTTTCAAAAAGGTATGTTATGCATTAACATAATTACAAAACATTACTAAATTTACAAATCTAAAAACATTGGCTGTATCTTTGCTTATTGATTGTTTTCAAGATAATAATATATCTGATTCGTATACTGTTACCTAATCGTTACCTAAGACATTGCTAAAAAGCAAGGTTTTCAAAATATTTTGTAAGCTAAGGTTAATTTGACGAAATTTATAGATTCCTCGTTCCACAGCCACAAAGACATGAAAATGGTCAGATAAAAAAATTCATAAAAAATGTGAGCTTTTCATGAAAAGCTTCTAAGCCAACGGTCATACCAAGTTGAATCAACGAGAACAGAGGTTGTTTCATACTACAGCAAACTTAATAGTGTGCACAGCGTTGGCAGAGGAACATGGTGGGACATGATAACATGCTGAAAATACCAGTCAGTCTAAATGCGAGTCGAGTCCTGGCCACCTCCGAATTAAACGTGTGACATTACTATGTTCCCTAAGAAATAAATAAAATGTCTTTATTTTCCATATGGGCGAATTTCCCCTACTCTTACAATTAACCCATTAAGTGGTTCAGAATCCACTATAATCAGGAGGTCCTCCCTGTCAGTCAACTCCCCTTCTCCCTGAGGTGAAGGAATCTGTCCTTAGGGTACGTCAAATTAATAAACACTCACTCCCCCCGCCAGGCTGACAGGGTTGCTTAAAGCGGAAATACTGAAAGCGAACGTTGGAAAACAAACAAACAAAACAAACAGGAATTAATTAATTTCGCTAAATTGAAACTGAAATCTAAACCAGAGGGTCTTGGCATCATCATTATCACAATCATCACCAGTTTACCAGGTATTATGCATGAGGCTCCTTCACTCGTTCCACTTTCCCTTCAGAGGACCCATTATGCCAGTTAGTATTAACCTGGAGGTTAAAAATGTAAACAGAACAAGTTTGAACAGCACTTATATAAAATTATCTTGTTTACATTTCTAATCCAGGTTCAGATTAAAAATAATCGCCAACACTGGTACTAGTCCCACTTTCCTGAGATCGCCCTTAATTCAGTTTCAGAATCATGATCTCCACATGAAAGGAAAAAGTGTCCTTACTGGGACTGGGTACCTCGTACTTACACTTACTTGGTACCTCGTACCTTACCTAACTGGTATGTAAAAACCACAGCTGCTAGACAAATTGCTGACCACATATCAAAAAAGAGCAGTGTTCAAGAGTGAGAATCTTGGCAGGCTCAGGCCTTAACTCTCAATGTTTGTCTAATGACATCGTCTACATAAAAAATACAGCATAACTATTATAGTAATGAAATAATTCATTAAACCTTGTATAGAAAAAGGCACACATAATGATGGGTCAGCGACAAAGTATTCGGGAAGGTCATCTTTTAATAGCTCTTCTCCACAATTTAACAGGTTGCCCGGATGCCTCTTTTTCTGGGATGTAGTTTTCAAATTATTTTACTCGCTTCAAATTTCTAGCATTGCTCGTTTACATTTATATTTGTTGTGCCCTTGATTAACTGACGGAGAATCTTTGCTCGGATTGTTGATTGGTTGACTTGGATAGGACGTACTTTCCCGCCATAAATAATTTTTTAGTTTACAGCAACTCAATTGTTAATTTACACCAAAATTATTGGCAAATACTCCAATAACAGTTAGGCATATACATTTGAAAGATTTTTTATAATTATTTATTAAAATAATCAACAAATTCAACTGTTATTTTATCGGTATATGAATGAAATAAAAAAGTGATACAACTCTCCAGTAAGTTAATCATGGGCGTTATTTTTGGGAATCAGAGGAGGGCATTTGCCATATTGCTGTTTTGTCTTTTTTTTTTTTTAATTTTTATATGCTAGTTGTCCATTATGAGCAAAACAATACATCAATTGAATATTTTGTGTTTTAGTGTTGGTCACAATATTGCAAATTCGTTATCAATTGCGTACAGTCTTGGACGCAACTATGATTGAATTTTACTGGCCGACTTTTGTCCGCTTTGCTACCCTGCTCTATTATCTCCTATGTTTTTATCAACATCATCAAATATCGTGTTTGTTATACTCAATGGTCATCACTTGCTTGTCGTCTGGCTCCGAATGCGTTGAATGCGAGTCTTCCAGCATGCCGTTTCGCTTACGACGGCAGTTGCGCATTTTGATGAATATGAACAGGCACAACAGGGGTATTGGAGTCATCACCGATACTGACACTGGTATAACTGAAAATAAATAAATAAAATAAATCTATATATTATACCAATTAATAACTTAATAAATACACTTTTACTTTTACTGTGAGAGCCCCAAACTTCTCATATCTCTGGCGATCTTTCTTCTCAGTGTAACTTTCGTTCCTTCGTGGTCTTCTTCCTTATATCTCCCTAGTTGAGCATGTTAGTGCAAAACTCAGCAAGTTGAGTGCTGTGCCGTCCTTTTCTCATGCAGCAGTCCAGTTCAGGTCTTGCCTTTAAGCTCACGCGTTCAGTATTACATATCTTCATCTATTTTATTTGTTTTACTTTTACTTATTAATTACTCGCCGCGGACTCTGCTATTCTTTCGTTCTTCCTGCCAACTACCTCATCCTGTCACACTGTGGCCGTGTACCGGTAAGCGTCAGCTACACGTCGCAAGGTAAGCCACTGTGCTCCTGCACCCCCTTCAAGCGCCCAGTCGCGTCTACTTCCGGTTCATTACTCTTTTGACTAGGGTGGTTTTGTCTCTACGTAGTACGTGTCTCCCACTCCCCACCAATTCAGCCTCTCTATTATCTTGTATATCACGGGTTCTCATCACATGCCTTATCTCTTGGTTTCTACGTTGGTCTCTCAGCGTTACACCGCAGGATTTTCCCGGCATTTTTGCTGCGTGAATCATATTTTCCTCACACTTCCGTGAAGCCCAGCACTCAGACCCATACAGCATACACGGGCGACCAACAATATACAAATAATTACTTAATATCCGGCGCATATACTGTAAAGAGTACCGCACCTAAATAGTAATAAATAATTAATTTATTAATTAACAAAATCCGTCCATCTGACACTGGACAGTCCCGGGCTAAGTTGTTCTGAATAAAAGCTATATCCTAATAAGAAAACCAGTGCAAGCGGCTGAGATGATGCTCATCAGAACAGAACAAGAAGAGATAGGAGATAGAAGGAAATAGAGGGATGAGAAGAGAGTTCTGAATTGAAGTCACGATGATGGTGAAGCGAGAAGGAGACTGCAATGTTTGGGACATGTAAAGTTAACAGCGGGTGTGCTAGGATGGAGGAAGAAATAGAGGGAAGTGAAACACGAAGAAAAGGAAGAGCTACAGAAACCAGATCGAGGACAATCTCGGAAGAGTGGGACTGGTACCAGAGAAAGGGTTGACTAACCAGAAGTGGATAAAACGGAGAGAGTGGAGGAGGTTGACATATCAAATGGGAAGCCAATTATTGATAACTACAATCACGCAAATGGCTTTTTTTCCTCTCCAAACTATCCTGGAACCCCTTTTCAGCATTAATTCAGGAACGTCGTGTCTTTTCCTACTGCTAGGCTATAGTTGCTATAGCCATACGAAGAGCCTTATCAAGCATCCAGAAACCAAAAGGGCTAACAGTCTACTAGAACTGGGACTTCCTCATTTGTACCTTGGACTTGCCATGGTATTCGTAGCAGGCGACGATAGCACCACGTCTCAAATGCTTCAAGTTTTTTTATTTGTTTCTCCCTTATACACCATGTTTCACATCTGTACCGTGCAATGCTCCAAACCAGGGACTTCACCATCCGTTTCCTTAGTCCAAGGCGTATGTTGTTCGACTCAAAAATTTTAGATTTTTTGTTGAAAGCCACTTTTGCTTGATGCACTGCACTCTACACTCTATCCCGCTGTTCGACCTGCCATCGGAGGTAATTCCGTTTTTTGCCCGACACACACCTAAATATTCAATCGCCATCATTTCATACCTGTAGCTAAATCTCCATAAGGTTCATCTAGAGAAAACTTGAGCATGAAGATGGCAATGCCGGTGTTCTGTACACCAGTCTCCACAGCTATAGCAAGAACATCCTTCATGGGCTGCCTGCACGCCAGAGCAACCAGAAAACCTCCAAAGTAGCCCAGCCAGGGGAGACCGATGCCTGCCGCCGCAATCTGCAAAAAAAGTCAGCAAATATTTAAAAACAAAACACTCCTATCGTTATCTAACAAAGGTTTCTTTTTTCTTTTTAATTGGGGAACAGGTGTTACCCATGAGCACTTAAGCATACTGGGCCTATTGTGCCCCCTACAACAATGTATCTACATCATCTCCCTCAGAAGGGCCAGGATCTTGAGGGAGTTTAGAAGCGGCAGGTCTTTTATGACCATAACTCGACACGCACTTAAACTGACTCTGCGCCTTCCTCTTCAGCTCCTCGTACATTCGAGCTCTTGCGTTCTCCTTCAGGTGATCCATGAATTCCTTCTTCAGCTACCCTATTCTATTCTGCAGGTTACTGCTAGTCTACATGTCCAACAAGAACAGCTGTGTTTAGACATGCTATATCATAGGCTAACCAGTAGTTCACGACCATGTACTTCCAAAAACCGGTTCGTAAGTAAGCAACAAACTCACCTTCCAATTAAACAGATCGAACAGATAGCTATAGGTGATAGAAGCGAAGATAATGATGAAGAGAATGAGGATAACAGAGAACGGCTTCAGGATGCGAACCATGAAGTGAGCGAATCTAGGGAGGTAGCGCTGACTCAGCAGTCCTGCGGCTAGTGGAAACACCAAGCAGACAACGTACTCAGTGATTCGTGCGTACGGTGTTGCCATATCGGCCTCGGCGAAGATGAGGTCTCCAAGGGTGAACAGCCAGAAGGGGAACATTCCTGAAAAATAAGACGCAGTGGTATTTTACTATATTATACGTATTGATTAATAGGCTAAATCAATCAATCAATAGTAAGCCTATATTTCCAGATAAAAATAATCGTTAGTACAATGCTCGACAATAAAAAAGTTTAAAGAAGTTTAAGGGTGCTTGTCACTACTATAGTATTTTATGGGTATGTATGGAGTGTGAATGGTGTGTAAATCAATCAATCAGTCAATGAAAATGGTCTGCTAGTTTTAATTTTTTAATATTTTCCTTTTCCTTTCCCTTGACTACCCTTTCCCCTTCGTTCCATCGCTATCGGTATACTTATCTTATAGTTAGGCATATTCTATTCTATTATCTTTGATACCAGCAGGTGCGCGATGATGTAGGCGGAAGAGAAAACAATGAGCACACAATGGAGAGGAAGACCGAGGAAGATAGGTATAAGGCAAATTGAGGACAATCGTAGCAAATTCTGACTGGAAAAATTCAGGTACCG
This sequence comes from Psococerastis gibbosa, assembly GCA_963971405.1. Classification (NCBI taxonomy): domain Eukaryota; kingdom Metazoa; phylum Arthropoda; class Insecta; order Psocodea; family Psocidae; genus Psococerastis; species Psococerastis gibbosa. Next base: position 3,915,524 of record OZ020491.1, on the reverse strand, counting down.
TATTGTAGAAAACTCTTATCTTACAACAGGTTCACAAAAGCAGTTTGAACATACGGGGGATGTTATCAGTGAGATAGGCTGTTAGGCACTATTATCAGTCGGGCATAATGATGTGGCTAAAGCAGCAATAATCCAAGAATAGGGGCCATCAGAGTTGAGTAATGAAAGAAAGAAAATTTTCCAAGTGGGCGAATTTTGGTGCATTCTGTAACTCATCTACCAATTCTACCTCTGTGGCGAACACGGCTACTTGACAAAAGCCATACAAAAGTCCTCAGACTTGAACCATTTTTATCAGAACTCGCAGCGTCATTAATATGGCGTACTACAGCTCTATAATGTTACTACTAAAGCGTGCTGCCATTTATAGTTGAAGTTTTGAAACTTTTTAGGAACCCTGGCCTACTTATAGTGGCCAATAGGTCCCTTGTCCAATGCCGACGACCCCATGGATTTTGGACAATATTTGTATTGTTTCCGTATGCATTTTTGGCCATTGGCAAACAGGTATACGTCCTTGATGTCAACAAGCGATAATGGACAAGCTGGGACAAGCTTACCATTGAAACAGGCGAAAGCTAACCAAGTATTGGGACGAGCCATTCATAAGTCATCTACCTATTCTACCTCTGTGGAGCTACGTGATAAAAGCCATGCATACAGCACATTGTAAGGCACTATCAGATGAAATCTGTCAATCAAAGCAGCATAGTGATTTAGACTGATAACAATTCAATTGTTGAATCATGGGCTTAATGGGTTACGTTGTAACGTTATGACAGAGGTCAAGGTGACGAGATCAACTGGCAGCGTCATTGCATTATATGCATGCAGATGAACTGGAGCCATTAGCATATCTTGTGGACAAACAGTGCTTCTTCTATCTTCTATCGACTTCGATGGCAAGGTGGTAGCGTGCTTGTACTTGTGCGACGTGTCGTAACTCAGCCCGGGAACTAACCTACAGAGGCAACTGAAGAGGTCAATCGGATACATTCATTAAATTGTTTGAATGCGATTAACTCCCTCAGGTGTGAAAGGACTTAAAACTCACACAAACACAATTTATCATGTCTCACGATGTTCCCCTGCCAACGCACACTACCAAGTTTGCCGCAGTTTGGAACACGCTCTGTTCTCGTGGAGTAAACTTAGTATGGCCGTTTGCATAATTATTTGAAAGAAGCTAAGGAAAGTGTAAAAAAGGTCAAATTCCATTCTAGATTCTGGCTCTCCAGATAGGTCTTGAAGAAAAGAAGTATTAGTAATACTTCGTAAGGGATACAACACAACTAATGGGGATGCACTCACCGAACGCACAGATAGTGCTGATGGTTGTCATAGTGACACTAAGGTTAACGTTGGCCTCCAGAGCGACGCTCCAGATGTTGGAAGCCCCGCCAGCGGGGCTCAGACCAGTGAAGAAGAGGCCCAGCTGCATTTCCGGCGAGTCCGGGAAGATCCACTTGCCCAGTCCGTAAGCAACCTAGCGACAGAATACACAAACTCCTAAATGTAATTAAATAAATCCACCACCAGGTGCATTTTTGAAGTGAAAACTTCTCTAGCGGCGTTGAGCACTTTTAGATGAGGAATAAAAAAAAACTCTTGATTATATTGGTAACGATCAAAAACTTATAAATCAATGTTCATGTTTCACTTCTGCCGGCACTCCCGGAGTGCACCCGGGTTTTTGCTTTCCAATTTATACGTAGTATAAGGAAAGCTTTGTGACGGTCGAAATTTTCGATTCCGAGATTTCTACGGATTTACACGTTTTAAGGTCCCAGGAACCAAAAAAAGAGGTTTTTACGAAATGTCTGTCTGTCTGTCTGTCGTTCTGTATGTCTGTTGTTCTGTCTGTCTGTGCGTCGATTTCCGGGCAAACTACTCGGCAGATTTTGATTAAATTCGGCATGCAGGTTTACAAAAATCATACCTCGGGACCATTTTTTCTTTATTTGGGGCTAACTCAATTTGTGGGGGTTTTATTCTCAAAAAAACTCCAAAAAAACGTCTAAAAAAATTATTTCCCAAAAACGGCTCCAACGATTTCATTTAAATTCACATATATTGTAGCTGTTAATATGTTTTTAAAATGCGGGGGATCACCTGCCCCTTGATAGTTTGCTTCTAGGGGTAAAACCTTTCTATCGATGATTTCTAACTTCAGGCATGTTTTAGATGTTAAATTTAGTAACGAAACCGGACAGTTTGCTTTTCCAAAAAACTAATGGGTGTTGTGCAAAAAATATTTGTTTCGAAAAAATGAAAGCCAATTCACGCTGAAATGCATTGCATACGCTGCAATGTTGTGTGGTAATATGTTGGTTTGACCTATCTAGAATTTCCGTCACCTTCAGTGACGTCAGGTGGACGACCCCCTAATTTAACCATAATAAAATTATTTACCATGAAATTAATCATTTTCTCTCTCTACTAATCGATAAATTGGAAAGCATGTTCGAGTAAACTCGGACCGGTTCTTTTTTTTTGCTCCACCATTGTTCGTCAATTGATCCAGAGCAATTGTGCCACTCTCGAGAAGAAATGGACAGAGAACACCACCCCTCAAGACATGCCCTGCTCTAGTCCGTAGCAGAGGGTCACGAGATCAAAAGTTGTATTTGGCTGCAAGAAAATTGATGGCAAAAGCCTAATGCTACGGCGTAATAATTTTTTAAAAAAATCCCCATCTGGCTAGTGTACTCTTGCCATGACCACTCCACATCTTATTAGGGAACACGATGAAGAGGAAGATTAAGAAAGAGATAATGAAGAATAGTGGGCAACAGTTAACAGTACACTGACTATGGCGTCAGATTGGCAGGATATTGGGCCCAGAAACTAGAAGATTGCTCATGTATCACACCCGGACAATGGGAGCTGATGGAGAAGACCATCTAAAGATCTAAAGAAGGTTCTAAAGAAATCTACATACCTAAAAATCACAAAGCTTACCAAACTTACCAGTGGCATAATCACAAACTGACACCCAAACCCAATGGCGGGTCCTATTGGTCTCTTCAACGTCTTCTTCAACACCTCCCAATCCAATGCACAGCCGAAATTGATGTAAATTATTGACACAAGAATAGCCACAGAGTAAATAAATATTGTATCCAGCAATTTCTTCTCACTCACTATCGCAATAGGCAGTTCCTCCGACACTCGCCCACTAGAAGTCGCCTTTACTTGCACTGAAGCAAGCCCTATTATCACCCCCGTCACATTAAACGACCCCCAACAGTTAACAGAATCGCCGAGGTTTTTCAACGGTTTGTCGTCAAATGATAGTAAATCGGCTTCGGTCGTGGTGATGAGCTTTAATTCTCCGTCAAATATACCGCAGTCTGTGCTGTTGAATATGACTTGGGTGACGTTGTCGAGAACATTGCGTATCGATGGCGGGTTAAATGTGATTGGGAGTAGGTCAGCAGCTTGGCTTGTCGTGAAGAAAATTGTGATCAAAATCGAGGTGAACAGAATCATTCTGGAAAATAAATAAATGTAATCAGAGACAATCGGGTGCAAACATAAAATATCGAGACAAACAGAAGGCATTTTTAAGAACATTTCGATATTTGAAGCGTGGAAATAAAATCTTGAGAGAATCTGAAAGCTTCAGAAGCAGGCGATACGATATCTCTGTGCTGGTCTGCCTAGAGTCGCATCATGTCGTCCACATTTCAAAAGACTGGGAATTCTAACGGTACCATCTCTCGATATTCTGGAGGTGTGCACCTATGTAAAGAAGGTGTGACACTTTCCTAGGTTGGCTGACACTCATGGTACTAGGGGCAGGGATGACCTCGCGATCCCTATACATAGAACCAGTAGATATGACGGTAAACCGGCCTAAGCAGGTACGAGATACTTACTGCCTAGGCTGCTTAGGAACATTAGAGAGGTGGAAGAAATGACAGTTTTTAGAAGTAAACTAAAGAGGCACCGCATAGACCAATGCTTGTATGTGGAGGACATGATGTGGAACGAGACAGCCGGTGTTATTCTCGTGATTCTCGGTGCAGATATTACTAAAACCACAACCAACAACTGTATACTGGTATATTTCATATATGGTATCTTTAGGCTATTTTTTAGTGTTTCATTTATTTATTGCTATTGTGTCTTAGGTTTTAGAACGCCTATTGTTTCATGTAAATGACTTAATACAGACATATTCTATTCTATTCTAAAAACCGGATTAAGCGCCAAAAATTGAAATTAGTTTTATCACTTAAATACGATCCAAGTCACGTGGTCAATGTCTTGTAAACAGGGCCAAGCGACAGTGGCAAAAATTGTAGTTGCAGTTGGTAAATGGATGGCAAATGCGTCATATCATGTCATGCATTATGGCATAAAAAAATCGTGATAATTCAAAATAATGATTTTGGCGCTTAACCCGGTTTTCATTTCTACGCTTCACTTGATATAAATACGAAACCTGGGCCAGTATGGAATAATATCAAAACTATTTAGTAAATAGTTCTAGCTGAGAGCCTCACTCACCAATGTTGTTTTGCTTATATTTTGTGACTTATTCATTTTGTCGGGTAGTTTGCTTTATGACGAGGTCGACCTGCTTCCACGGACTGCATGGATGCAGATAAAATGACAATAAATACACGATTGATTTGATTCCTACCCAGCCATCATTCCTACTAGGTACTAGGATACGGAGAGGCTATTGAGCCATAAGCACGACCCGAGCCCCCGACGGCTATTCTATTCTTCTTCTGCTTTTAATGCCTCTACTATCAAAGATTTGCGATTATCATGGCGATTTGGACTGTGGAGACTGCTGCTCTGAAAGGCAGCCCACACGGCTTCCAATTGAGTGGCCATAACATTTATCTAGGCTATGGAATAAATAGATTACTCGTGACTTCGTGGTATTTCATTTTAATAAACAAAAAATAACAAAACTTCAAGTTCCTAAAAATCACGAGCTTTGGGCACAGCTCTGCGTAAATATGCTAATTCAGCCAAATGATTGCATGGGTCATTACATAAAACAGTAGGATACAGGACAAGGATAATTACTATTCATGTATATGCGGATACATGTAGATGACTCTTGCACTGTAATCTATTGGCATTGCAAAGTCATGTCCTTGGGGTTTTCTTAGAAAATAACAGTCAGCATTCATATGCGTTTGTTTTTGTAAGTTCAAGGTTGAATCTTATTGACTAAGTTAATAGTTTTAGCGGCAACAAGTTACAGTGGACAAGTTAAATTTCTATTCACAATTTTTACATTTTTTTTCTTCTTACTCCCCTGCGCTGAAGGAATATTTAATAATAATAATTCATGTATTTTCGTAATTTTTTACGCCACTGAACAAAAGCTGAAGTTCACCCTCATGCCAGCAGCAAGCAAGGGTAACATTCAATACTTAAATAGCACTTAAAACTACGTCTAACTACGAACTAATTTGATTGCAGTACGGTACCGGTATTCGTTAAGCATACATATTCCTCAAAACCAATACAAAATCTATACCTGCAACTGGAGTAAGCGATCCACTTTTATTATGGGAAACTTTGGAACTCAGACCTAATGTTTTAAAAGAGAAATCTTGCGTAGAGTCTTACGTAATGCGCCTAGATAGGCTGTGTTGCAAAGATTCAGCACGCAACGGGACAAACCTATTCTGCACCTAATTAAATACAGGCCTAACCTATACTTTCTAAAACTAGAACCTCAAGCAAACCATAGTATACACTTTCAAGGTCGTGCGGTATGCACTTACGCTGGAATATTATTGTATAAGTTGAATTTGAAGTGCAAGGGAAACTTACCTGTTGAATTGAATGTAGGACATGTTGGTTTAAAATTATATTGAACCTATTCAACGCAACTTTTTTCATTGATAATACACAATATAACTACAATACCACTTCTGTAAACAGTCACATCACAAATGAATGGGAATTTAGTACTAATCTATGCTGAGAATCGTATCAACCTTCCACAATAATATAATTGCATAGTGGTCTTCTGATCTAGCCTTAGCCTAGCGATCACCATGACAACGTACACACAGCTTCAACGCGCCAACGCAACGATAATAAAAACAAACAATATTGGCAGCCATGCTGCCAAAGGAAAATATTCCCGCCAAAACTTTAAAACTTCAGTTTTGGTGCAAAGTTTTCCTTCCTTTTTCCTTTTTAAACATCTTATCCGATTTTATTCACAAAACTGCAAACCGAGGATCCTGGAGGAAATGAGTAAAAAAAGGCCCGAAACGGGGGGTATTAAATTGGCTGATCCCTCTGGACCGTACGGCCTTGGGCCTGCATCAGTATCTTATTCTTGCAAAGTTGAATACATCCCAACCTCCCATAAGACGTCGGAAGTCTGAAGGTCAAAATCCCGTCCAAGAAGCAACCACTTGGTTATCAAGAATGAAAAAACCCATATTGGTAAATAAAATAAGATAACTTAGTCAAGCATGACTAAAATAAATAAACAGCGACCGGTTGCAGCACTATAGGCCATAACTATCTGGCCACTACCTATCATTATTCAAATTTTAAATAGGATTTTTTACTGTCAAAATGTAACGTATAGGCCGAACCCTACTATTTTGGGGCTATCAAAAAAAAATCTCCCGGGCCCCCCTGGCCCCCTGTAAGTTATGCAGTATTTTTTTTTTTAAATAAGTTTTCGTTTGTAAAATCTAAACAACTATAATTGCGTAGAAATGCGTACACCACACTATTTCGAGCCTATAAAAATAAACAAAATCCCAAGAGGGGACCGGGCTGACAAACCCCCCTATTTGCTATTTTATGTTGAAGTCTTTGAAATTAAATGAAATGAAAAAAATGACTTTATTGCAAATAAAACAAAAGGCGAACAATAAGGCTATAAAGTCTTGTTTGCTAGTAAAATCTCAATTTTTTTGCTGTCAAAATGCTGGCAAAAGAGGCTATGAATATAAGTGCCTCAAACAATCGTTCGCCAGTTTTTTTATGGGGGGAGGGGGGTCCAATTTTGTAAACGTATTTTTGCTTTCCAATTTATACGGAGTATAAGGAAAGCTTTGTGACTATCGAAATTTTCGATTCCGAGATTTCAACGGATTTACACGTTTTAAGGTCCCCGGAACCCAAAAAAAAAAGGTTTTTACGAAATGTCTGTCTGTCTGTCTGTTCATCGATTTGCGGGCAAACTACTCGGTCGATTTGGATGAAATTTGGCATGTATAGGTTCACAAAAATCATGCCTCGGGAATATTTTTTTTTATTTGGGGCTAACTCAATTTCGAGTAAAGTCGGACTGGTTCTTTAATGAAAGCCTATTCTATCCAGTGTAAAGCCCTTTTTTTCGGAGGTGGTCCGGACCCCTTGGATCACCCCCCTGGGCACGGCCCTGCCTTTTGCCATACGCTACCCACGCGCCGCCTCTGTTCAGCAAACAGACAAATTCCCATAGATAACGAACATCACATACTGCTGGCCATATGCTAATTAACGACGCGTTAACATGATACAACGCCACGGTTTCAGTCTGCTGGAAAAATACGAATAATTGAGAGAGGAAGTGCTGAATTTACATGTGCCGTGTAAAAGGTGTGGAGGGGGAGGGAGAGTGTTCCAGCGTGTTGGGGGGGGGGGATTTCTCTTGAAACAGATCCATCCGTTTAACAATGCAAATACAACGGACATCTTGACAGCCCGCCGTTTTAATTATATGGCGAGTCTCTAACTTCTTGACGTGGGTAGACCGTGTATTGTGACAGCGGCGGAATTAGCTTTGATATAACGCCTGCTACAGGACCGTAGGGGTGTTTCAGGGTTGTAAGGTTTCGTGTTTATTCAATTGTTTTAAACAAATGAGTGCAATGCAAAATTGGGGGGAGATTCAAATTGATAAATTAATCCTCGGCTATATGTTCGGTGAGGTTTAAATTTTTTCTCCCTTAGAATGCAAGCACAATGGCCAAGCTCAAGGCGTTAGCAACCGACCGGGGCGACCCCCCCCCCCCCGCCCCCCACGCTCTGCACGCGGCACTAAGGGGAAGAAGAGGAATGCAAGCACAAAATTAAAATTCTTATTCTATTTCTAAATTCTGCTTGTAACTTACATTATAATGTTTATTAGCATTTCCATCAATATGCCACGGTGTTCCTTAAGCATTGAAATGGCACCTTGTACGACCCATAATGAAAAAGTCCAAAAGTCATGGGAGTTTTTTTTCCAAAGCTCCAGAACAATACATTCTAGAGAACTTTTGAGAGCATATATATAGGTACGACGCCTGGTGTATGCATATTTCAGTGATTTAACGGACGAGGGGGGACTTGCTGGCAACTCTTCATTATTCCAAAACTCTTGTCTGTTTGCATGAGAGTGGGGAGGGGAAGGAGGGGGGGGAGGGCAGGCGTAGGGTATAGCTGAATTAACATACAGCCTGCTGTGTTACGAGTAAGGGTGTAAGGGTACTTGACGGGTGCAAGCATTATTTTGCTAAAAAATCTCATGTTCTTGAATAATAATTATACATACTGTATGAATGTTTTGCCTTTCTTCCTTTCTGGTTGGCTGGTCTGAACTGTTTGGTAGATGGTTGTGCCAGGAAGTGCCCCCTTCAAAATTTGTGCGACAATGAACCCGAGGGGAAATCAGTACCCCCACTACGCATTTTTTGTTCAAGATGATTTTGACAGAAAATATCGATCGTAAATAGCAGTCAATCTTCCTCTTCTTCTCGTGCCCCTTCAACGTTGAAGATTGGCGATCATTTGAGCGAAAACAAAACTTTTCGCTCATGATGATTATACAAGGGATGCCCCGAAGGACCTTTAATGCAGTGGTTTCCCGTTGCCTTCTGCATCCTTATGCCGTTGACTCCTCTGTTGAATTCTTCCGCCTTTAGGGAGCTTTTTCTCTCCCATGGACAAAAGGGTGCCCATGCCCTAGCTCCAAGGAGCTAGGTGGGGGATCTTTAACCGGACCCCACTCGGTACTGCTTGGTCGGGGACTGCTTATTCATCTTATTCGCAGCTAACCATCATATCTGATGGCCGTTCACTATCCGCCACCTGTGACCCCACTAGTAGCCTGCAGTTCAGCCCTAGCAGTCAATAGAATGCTTTAAATTAGCAGAAATGTCCCTCTACATTTCGATTTATGACATGTGACCTTCACCAAGACCCAAGGGCCAAGACGCGGCACACATGCTGGTGTGCTGACTGCTGCCTTCACCTTTCACAGCTGCTGACCTAGCAGAAGCTAACGACAAGACCATCCAGGCCGCTACCTACTGGACAACCCATTAAACGTGTTAACTGGACACGTTAAGTAATAAAGTAAGTAAGTACTAAGAACAATAATTTGGCCACAGTTCTTGAACTCCTTCGTCAGAACTGCTTCATCAGCGGTTTACAATACAAATTAAACAAGTGTTAGTCAGAGGTAGGCCTGACTCGTACCCTTAGTTGGTTCATTAAGCCATGCTTCCGCCTGTTTCATTGCGTCAATTGTAAGCATGTCTCAGATTATTATCGCTTGTAGCCGGTGTAGGTTGACTTCGAGAACGTATACCAATTTGCCAATGGCCAAAAAATCATACGGAAACAATAAAAAAAAATTCTGAAATCCATGGGGTCGTTGGCATTGGACAAGTAACAAGGACCTGTGGGCCACTATAAGTAGGCCTGGCTCCATAAAAGTCTTTCAAAATATTACAAGAGGTAGGCCTACTTGTATCATAAATCAAAATGTTCAGAAAAATTGTATTATTATTCATAATAATATGTTAATTAATCAACTAAATTAATTAATAATTATAATGTTTTTTGTTTTTGTTATGATTTTTGCACTTGGAGACTTTTCTCCCTCCTTTTTCTCTTTTAATTATTCCTCTTCATCCGACCCTACAGTCCATGATGGGCCATGGCCGGTTCCGCAAGATTCATCTAGTCATCTCGGTTTTTCACGACGCTCCACCGCATCTTTGGAAACCTTTAAGGCTTTAAGCGTTACCTTTTTGTGGCGTCATTTTGTAGATGGCAGCACCAGTTGCAATGATATCAAAGCGTTGATTTTTCCAACAGCCTCAATACTATTTTAAAATGATTTTTAATTACGTATTATTTTAAAGTGATATTTTTCTATAAATCATGGAGAATATGTGGGGACCACTTAGTCCCACATGTGTAATAACCAGTCTGCTTCCAGCTTCACCTTTTTCCCGGTAGATGACGCTGTTCACATTCAGATAATTCAATATTCCTCAATCTTCCTTTTACGTATTTATTTCTCTTATTCAATAATATCTTTAAACTACCCTCTGTGTCTCATCAGCTCCTTTAGCTGTGGACACAGAGTTGGTTTTTCTATATGGAAGCAGGCTGGATCAAATTCAATATTAATTGTAAGCATGTATCGTTCTCGTCTCACAGCTCATATTGTAATCACTGTGTGTTAAATTACTCTAACTTGAGTCGAAGCACTGCAATACAAACCAATTCAAGTCTACACTGCCTATTCAAGTGCATCGTCCTTCGACTAGCCACAAATATATTTATTAAATTATATGCAGCTAAATAAGGTCCAGGCATAGTAAAAATATTATAAAAAATATTTAAAGAAATTAATTAAATGCTAAGAGCTTAGTTTTCGCATGCAAACGGCGGCCATTTTGAATAATATGGATATCGGTTTGTCGTCAGCGAACCTAGTGACCAAAACTGTCCCTACAGAACCTCATTGAGTCATACACTCATACAGGTAGTTAATACAAATCCGGAGTTAGATGATGCTGCAGCCCGATCATGATGATTTGGGATTATTATTATACCGGGGTATATTGAATCATTTTAAACAAATGAGAGCAAAATGCGCGGGAAATTCAAATTGATATCCTCAGCTATATTTTTTGGTGAGTTTTCAATTTTTTCTCCCGTAGATGTAGACAACATTAATTAAAATTCTTATTAGGCCCTATATTTCAAAATTCTACCTGTACATTTTAATATTAATTAGTATTTCCTTCAATTATTAAACAATGCAGCCATTCTCTTGTATTCTAATAATTTAGTAATTTCAATTTCCCGCGCATATTTTAACAACTTACTACTGCGGTATTAAAAAATAAAACCCGGTATTATAATAATCCCAAATTGCCATGATCGGGCTGCTGAAGTAGTAACCGGACTAGCTAATGATTGACCACGGCCCATCAGCCCGGGTTCTACTGCTTCTTTAGCTATAAGTCTTCATCAGCAGGAACACCCGCGTTTTTACATACATAGTTATTTTTATTTACCCTTTGTTCAGTAAGATGTAAATGATGATGAAAAAAATTGTAAGCCTAGCTAAAACATTTGAAGTAATACCTCTTTAGGCAGAATGTCCCTGCAAATTCAACCGAATAAAAAGACAATTTCTCCCTGTTACTTTAAGCTTAAGAGCCTGTCTTTTCAGAAGATTGACATATTGCGAGCTTTTGTTAAAAATAAATATCTACCACTGATTTGCATCTTTCCACTATTAAAACCCACCCCAACCCTATATCCAGTCTCTAAGAATCCCATCTTCTTACAATCAGCAGCTTTTTCCCTCCACAAGGTAAACATCAAGCTCCGATTGAAATTTTCCTAAGCCGTGATATCCTTATGGGAAAACAAATTTGTGGCGGAACTTTAAGTTGAATGGGGCCCAATGGTACTCTATTGTGGTATTTGTGGTTTTTGCATGTGTTTTAGTTGCTTCGCTGTAAGTTGAATTGTCTGGAGGCTTGGTACGCGTGGCGGGGAGGTTTTTTTCATTGCTGAGTGAGCGATTGCCGTGATCAGTTGTGCACCCCTCGATGGTTTCATGCTACTACTTACACCGCTATCAACAATTGATTGTCGCTAACGCTGCATATTCCTGTTGTACTATTTTGTCTGCACACTTATTTGTTCATTTGCGAAAAACAACAATAGTGTCCAGTTTTCCCATTAGCACACAATAGAATAGCCAAGGTTTGGGAGTTCAGGTAGCTGTGGAGGTAGTTGTGTCCTGTGACCAGTGGCGGCTCGTCCATAAGGGCACTGGGGCTACAGCCCTCCCATAATTTTACAGGCAAACAAAGCAATTTCCTTTTAATAATAATAATAATAATAAAATAATAATATACTATTCTGAAGAAAAATGCAACTGCTACAATTCGGCTATGCTATGTGCGTGCTCTGGGCAACTTGGGGCAATTTTCAATTTAGCCCCGGGTCTCCATGGCAACCGAGTCAGGCAAAAGTTAAGAAGATTGTTCGCACCATTGAAAAGGTGTACACAACTTTTCTCTTATGGACCTTGCAATGCAATTCATGCCATATGCATTTATACATGGGCAGCGGGGCAGCGCCCCAAAAATGACTTTAAATGTTTCGTATTAATAATATCGTTGAATATTGGTATTTTTTTAAAATCATAATTATGAGAGTTATTTTTGAGAAGAATTTCACTATTTTGTCATGACTGATGATTATTATAAAATTTTTCAAAGAAGAATTTTTGACTAGGGAAGTCAGGTTCTGCCCAACGGGCAGGCAGGGTAATGTAAACAATTTAAAACAAATATTACAAAAATGTAAACAGCGAGTGATAGACTTGTTTGCCACATCGAAATGCCGAAGAATCTATTTGATATTCAAGTAGTGGTAAGTTATATGCTATTACTTTATAACAATTCGTTGCCCCACCATTTTGATACTCCACGAGCCGCCACTGCCTGTGACCATTCGGAACGCCGCCACAGCGATGTCCTATTTCATGTCGCCAGTGTCTAAAGGTGGTAATACACGATACGGTACGACTGTAGAACCCCCCGCCCCCCCCCCCCCCTCCCGAAATGAATTGGCTTGATACTAGCTAGATAGAATAGGATTTTGAGAGGAAAAATAAAAACCACTATGTAATATCCAATGAAATTACTGACCCCCCCCCCCCCCCGAAAAAAATCCTGGACACAAATGATCAGACCAAATAGGCCAACTGATATTGCTTATAGTTTTCGTTATACTGTATATCTTCAGCTATTTTTTTTTAATTGTTCATATATAGCAAGCAATAAATGGAAGGGGAAACGCATTTTGGTTAATCAGTACGTGAACAAGAAGAAAGATGGATAATATGTGGAAACAGAGGGGGTCTCTCCCGGGGAAAGAGTTTGAAAATATAAGTATTTTGATGAGAGTAACTATTCTTCACACTAATAAATATATAAATAAATAAATTCAAATATAAATATACTAGTATAAATATATGAAGAGTATTCGCAACAATCGGGTCCACGGGGGGGGGGGGGGGGGGAGGGGGGGGGTCAGAGGGGTCATCATCACCCCCCCCCCCCCAAAATGAGTAAATTCATAAGACGCCTAGTATGTAAAAATTGAATAAAACTCAACTTTTCAACAACAACAAAAACTTAAACTCACAAGAAACTTGTGGGGGTCAATCCTGCCCTCGATACTCAAATTGAAATGTATTATTTAAAAAAAAAAAAAAACATTTACATAAATTACAATATTACAAAATGGAAGGGGCCTAAAGGACAAGTCCCGTGTAGGGCCCCCCTTTACAAATTATAGAAGTAAAAGTATAAATTAGTGTCAAAACACATTTAAAAAATAAAAATTCTTCATTGCCCCCTCCCACCCCAAGAATATTCTGGTTTCTGGGGGCGGTGCATGTGTGCAGGCAACAGAGGAATATACGGGGGTTGTCCACTGAAATCATCCGGTGATGTTTCGCGCCTGATTATTATCGCATTTTCAATGTTCTGACAATTCTTTCTCCACCACCCTTCACTCACTCTGCCAACCCTCGTACTTGCATCTCATCACTTCATGCGGTAAGTTACAAACTGATTTATTACTAGACACAATATACCTACCATAACAGATAAAGTATTAATTACATTATTAATTATGTAAGAACTACTGGCCCGTTGGAATCTACTGGTAACTAGGCTCATTCTACGACAGCAGTGATCTCAATAACAATTAATGAATGGATGAAAGGATGAATGAATGAATGAATTATGTATCTCCAATTCTACTGGTACAAGACAAAATAGCCTACAGCAAAAAAAGAATATTTTCGCCCTGGAAAATTATATTTAACCCTGTATAAAATTGGGTAAGAAAATTGATTTTATTATACCTAGAGCTAAATTATTACCTCGTACGTATATACGCATAAAGTATGAATAATAATGATTTTAGACCAGTTTCCATACATACGGAATACTTGCTTGGGTTTGCATAGTTTCAAATTTGCAGGAATGTACAGTATAATATATAATGTGCCGTAACATCATTCCAATCCTGTAACTTTCCAAAGTCCCAAAAAATGACATTCCTGTAGCAAAAAACAAACAAATAATACCGGCTATACATACACATAGCCATAGAAAAATAACGCCATGACGATTGGTTCACTTCACCGCATGATCTGATTTATTAGCTACAAGCTCTATCCTATACGAATCTGTGATGGTCAACACTTTCCATTTAAAGATTTTAGTATATATTTACACGTTATGGGGTCCCAGGAAGCAAAAAAACTAGTTTTTATGAAAAGTCTATCTCATTGTCTATTCGTCGATTTCCGTACCAACTATTTGATACATTTTGATAAAATTCGGCATGACGTATAGGTTGCCAAATACTACCAATATCTCAGAATACCTAATTTTTCTAATATGGGTTAACTTAATTTTAAAGGATACTACCTCAAAACAAATATCCAAAAAATCGATAAAAACGTTATTTCTCAAAAATAGCTACAACGATTTTTTTTAATCGGATAAAATGTATTGTAAGTTGCTCTTAATGTGTACAAAGCCCATTAACTCAGTTCCCCCATGATATAGTTTGGGTCAGGGTGCAAAACAAATAAATAGGTTCGATTTTCAATGAAAAATTACAGAAAAATTGATTTTTCTGAGGAACCTATCTATTGTATATCGATGACGTCTAACTATAGGAATGTTTTAGGTGCTAAATTGAGTAACAAAACCGAACAGGTTGCTTTCCCAAGCAAGGTTTTGTTTTTGAAGAAAAATATTATTTCTAGGTAATTATTATGGAAAAGCCGTGCCCCAATACATTCAAATATACATTGATATATTGTATATTCATGAGATATTGACATTATTATTGTATTGTACAATTTTATATTTGCCTGTCTGTTATATCTTGACAGTGGCGATGGCGGCCCCGAGCCCCCCCCCCCTGAGAAAAACTATTGAAGACTAGATAAAATGCACTTGCACACAAATTCACACAAATTCAAATAGCTACCATAGCATGACAAATTCAAATAGTTACTACAGCATGGAAGACCCCCCCCCCCCCCCCCCGAGAAGTATTTCAGAGTTCGCCCTTCCATATCTTTTTTTTTTAATGAAAAAGATTAATCGCATACAAGCAATTAATGAATGTATCCGATTGACCTTTTCAGTCGCCTCTGTAGGTTATTACCTGTGATGAGTACGACACGACTCCGATTGCATGGTGTGTAAAGACTCGCACAAGTGCAAGCACGTTACCACCTGGCCATCGAAGTCGACAGTCTAAACTGTAAAATTGTCCCATGCTTCAGGATGGGGAAAATCGAGGCAGCAGAAATTTAACCCTAGTAGTTAAGACAATTACGTATTTGCCATGCAACTTCAGTGCTCATAATTATGTATCCGTTATGGTACCTATAGGCTATACTAATACCAGAGGTCATCTCAAGCAGTTGACGAGCAGCTTGCTCTGCTGCTGCTATGCTGTCGGGACACTGCCCCTTCCGGGTTCACCTTGCTCACTTGGGTGTGCAGGTTCCCTCGCAGGATTGCCGCTTCGGCGAGATTGACGCTGAGACCGAGTGGCACGTGCTAATAGGACTGCCCGACTGTCTGACGAGAACGTCTTTCCTCGCTCAGTTTCGCCATGGGACGACTACAGGCTACAGGGAACTACAGGGACTACAGGGAAACAGCTTCGCCCAAAGGAGATGGCGCGCTTCGCGACCGCCATTGGGGTCCCCGAGAGGGCTAATAGGACTGCCCGACTGTCTGACAAGAACGTCTTTCCTCGGTCAGTTTCGCCATGGGAGGACTGCAGGCTTCAGGGAACTACAGGGAAACAGCTTCGCCCAAAGGAGATGGCGCGCTTCGCGACCGCCACTGGGCTCCCCGCGAGAGCAAGATGGGGTGTGACCTGCAGGCCCTCACCGTGGCTCGAGCCTAAGCAAAAACTTACTACTACTACTACTACTACTACCTAAAAGAACCGGTCGGAGTTTACTCGAACATGCTTTCCAATTTATCAACATTAGTAGATAGAGAATATGAGTAATGTCATGGTTAATAATTTTCCTATGGTTAAATTTCCGATATCTCGGGGGGGGGGGGGGGGTTGTCCACCTAACGTCACTGGAGGTGAGGTAAATTCTAGATAGGTAAGACCAACATATTACTACACACCAATACTGGCAGGGCACGCAATGCATTTCAGCGTGAATTTTCTATCATTTTTTTCAAAAAAAAACATTTTTTTTTACAAAACCAAATACTTTTCTGGGAAAACAACCTGTCCGGTTTTGTTACTCAATTTAACACCTAAAACATACCTGAAAGTAGAAATCATCGACAGAAAGGTTTCGCAGAAAAATTATTTTTTTGTAAATTTTCATGAAAATTTAGTTATTTTTATTTTTTTACCCCCAGAAGCAAACTATCAAGTTGCAAGTGACCCCCGCATTTTATTAACATTAATAATAACTACAATATATGTGAATTTAAAAGAAATCGTTGGAGCCGTTTTTGGGAAATAATGTTTTTAGACGTTTTTTTTTAGTTTTTTGAGAATAAAACCCCCCCAAATTGAGTTAGCCCCAAATAAAGAAAAAATTGTTCAGAGGTATGATTTTTGTGAACCAACATGCCGAATTTCATCAAAATCGACCGAGTGGTTTGCCCGGAAATCAACGAACAGACAGACAGACAGACAGACATTTCGTAAAACCCACTTTTTTGGGTTCCTGGGACCTTAAAACGTGTAAATCCGTTGAAATCTCGGAATCGAAAATTTGGACCCTCCACAAAGCTTTCCGTACAGTAGTACGTATAAATTGGAATGCAATTATTTATAAATAGGAAAGCATATCTGGGATCACTAGTACTTATAGTACCGGCTCGTTAGTTACCTATATCAACTTAATAAGCGCAGCTGAGACACCCGGAGCCCGGATAGGGCGCCCCTGCGATGGGCGAGCTCTTCAACTGCGACAATCCCGGCTAAACCAGTTGAAGAGTATACCTACGCATTTTAGATAGGCCCCATTCCCAAAATTAATAGGTTACACAATTAAGACACATGTTACACAATTAAGATACATGTTACACAATTAAGATACATGTTACACTTAGCGTATGTACAGGACGTAACTCGTATATCTGCATTCTATCGGCAGTACCATATCGATTGGTTTCACACTTACCCCCTGAGGTTAGGGGAGGCACCTTCCAACCGAAGAATTAAAAATTCCCCAGCCCAACCCACCCCCCTTCGCTACAGGGGAGGGTTTCCATGCGAGAACGGGACTAACTTCGTTAAACCAGCGACGGGTCTTTTGCAACCGCCAATATTCAAATTTTAGGGACGAAAAAGAGGGATACGTTTCGCAACGAAGATAGAAAAATATTCCGATATTTCCCTATGTCCTTTCTAATTTTACCCCCAGAACCAAACAAGCAAGGAGCAAGCGACCTATTGGGATTTCTTTACATTACTAACTACTATATTGTACAATTAATGTGAATTTAACAGAAATCGTTAGAGGCGTTTTTGAGAATTTTTTTTTTATAGTTTTGGAGGGTAAAACCCCCAAAATCGAGTTAGCCAGAAATATAAAAAAAAAATAATCCCGGTAGTATGATTTTTGTGAAACTACCTAGATACATGCCAAATTTCTTCCCAATCCACCGAGTAGTCTGCCCACAAATTGACGAAAAGACAGACTGACAGGCATTTTGTAAAAAAAAAAAACCACTTTTCTTTTTCGGGTTCCTGAGACCGCAAAACGTGTGTAAATCCACTGAAATCATGACATTGAAAATTTCCTTATACTACGTATTTAAATAGGAAAGTAAATACCTATTTTACTTACACACCTTTAGGTATCGTACTAGTAGGTCATCCAATTAGTTAAGCACGCGCGCTCAAATCATTTACACTTCTATACATATTGTACATCTGTAGTGAGCATATAAAATGTAGTGGATTCAATCGTTGATATTGAATAACTAACAGGGATTCAGAAGAAACCAATATGTTGTTTAACAAGATTTGGGTAAGTTCATGTCAAAAGTCTAAGTAGGGAAAGAGTTCTTTCGATTAAGGTCCGATAAACCTAAAACATTTTCCGACAGATTGTGACTGGGCTACAATAACTTGTTATGATTGTCAGCACAGTTCAAACGAAAGCAAAGGATAGTATCGCGGTTAAAACACATAAGCCATGCTTTCAAGAAGTGTTCTTCTGACACCTCGCCACCTCGGACACCACGAAGAGCGTTCAAGTCTATATTATTTTCGGTGCACTCTCTGTCCAGCTTACCCACTTTCTCTCAGTGTAAAATGTGTTAACTTGCACGTAGGGTAGCTGTCAATTTACAAGTTGTGATAACTACAATCTAATATACAGTAGGTATATTTGCTTTCCAGTTTATACGTAGTATAAGGAAAGCTTTGTGACAGTCGAAATATTCGATTCCGAGATTTCAACGGATTTACACGTTTGAAGGTCCCAGGAACCCAAAAAAGTGGTTTTTACGAAATGTCTGTCTGTCTGTCTGTCTCTATGTCTGTTCGTCGATTTTCGGGCAAACTACTCGGTCGATTTTGATGAAATTCGGCATGTAGGTTTACAAAACTCATATCTCGGGACCATTTTTTTTATTTTGGGCTAAATCAATTTGGGGGGTTTTTATTTTCAAAAAACTTCAAGAAAAAGGTATAAAAAAATTATTTCCCCAAAACGGCTCCAACGATTTCTTTTAAATTCACATACTGTATATTGTAGTTGTTGTTAATGTTGATAAAATGCGGGGGGTCGCATGCCCCTTGATAGTTTGCTTCTGGGGGTAAAAAAATAAAAATGACTAAATTTAATGAAAAATGACTAAAAAATAATTTTTCTGCGACACCTTTCTATCGATGATTTCTACCTTCAGGTATGTTTTAGGTGTTAAATTGAGTAACGAAACCGGACAGGTTGCTTTCCCAAAAAGTATTTGGTTTTGTAAAAAAAAATGTTTTTTTGAAAAAAATGATAGAAAACTCACGCTGAAATGCATTGCGTGCCCTGCCAGTATAGGTGTGTGGTAATGTGTTGGTCTGACCTATCTAGAATTTACCTCACCACCAGTGACGAGTGACGTCAGGTGGACAACCCCCCCCCCCCCCCGATATATCGGAAATTTAACCATAGGAAAATTATTTACCATGAAATTACTCATTTTCTCTATCTACTAATTTTGATAAATTGGAAAGCATGTTCGAGTAAACTCGGACCGGTTCTTTAGGTTAGATTCAGAAAGAATACTGCGAATCAGCAGGAATTCTCAATAGTCACACAATTAAGTGGTTCACTGATTGCTCTAGGCTGGGACGTACAAGACCAAGAACAGGTCTTGGCGTCTTTGGTCCTGGGGTGAAATATCTGGAGTCTCTTGGGGAGACAACTACAGTCTACCAGGCTGAGTTATGTGCCCTTGACAGATGTATGCAAATGAATCTCGACAGGGAATATAGATCGAGAGAAATTGTTATCATGTCAGATAGCCAAGCAGCCCTTAAAGCAATAACAGCGTACAAAATCACCTCACAACTAGTGTGGGAATGTAGATTGAAACTGGACACACTGTCCGGTGCGAATAAGGTTACCTTGATATGGGTGCCTGGGCACACAGGCATTGAAGGCAATGAGGTTGCTGACCAGCTTGCAAAAAGGGGAGCTACCTCCCCTTTTACGGGACCCGAACCTTTTTGCGGTGTTGGGGAAACCCTCGCCCGCAGATTTGTTAAAGGCAAGGAGAACCTGAAAGTGGCTGAATACTGGACCTCATTGCCGGGCCTTCGGCAAGCCAAAATGCTCCTGGGAAGCCACCAGCGCAAAAGAGCCCAAGTATGCATTAATATGAACAGGAGACATCTGTGTGTGATCACAGGATTCCTCTCTGGGCATTGCAACTTGAATGGACATCTGACCAACATAGGTGTCAGAGAGTCTAGAGCATGCAGATTCTGTAACGAAGGAGCGGAGGACCCCGAGCATATCCTCCTTCACTGCGATGCAATCGCACGTAGAAGAGCAGCATGCTTGGGAAACTTGCAATTACATGTAAAAGACCTACCACTTCTAAATCCCCTCAAGGTCCTGGCTCTCCTGAGGGAAATAGGCCTCGAGGAACTGATGTAGACATGTAGATTCTTTGTTGTAGGGGGCACAATAGGCCCAATAGGCTTAAGTGCACACAGGTAACACCTGTACCCCAATTAAAAAAAAAAAAAAGTAGGTTAGATTCAGACATAGGCCTATTTTCTTATCTTATTTATATAAGAATGCACCTCTCCATTTTGATTTATGACAGGTGGGCATCACTAAAACTAATAATTGGCCACAATTTAAAATCCAGTTTTGGCTTGGACTTGGACAGTTTGCGGATGGTGGACTTCGCTTATTGGTTTATTGTTTCTATTTTTTTTTTTATGTTTTGCAGACTGGACTGTTAATTGTCCTACTCGGGTTGGTTGGCTTTACTACCGCGGCTCCTTCCTCAGGACGGACAGCAAGGTCTTTTGATGATTTGTATGATATGGACATCCCACATGCCGCTTTAGGTTCTTTAGTTGGCGGCGGTATTGGCCGTTAATTGTTATAATTCGTTGTTATTTTATTATTGTTTATTGTTATTTTTTATAATTAATTAAGCCACGGGTTGGGCTAATAGTAAACAATACATTTTATTGATACAAAAAGACGTTTTATGTCTTTAGTTTCTTAACCCTTTGTGAATCCTCTTTATAGACTCCAAACTTATCCCTAAAGAATGGTTACCAACAAGACCGTAGCCACGATTTTTTTTCTGGGGGGGGGGCTGCGTCGACAGTTATCCTATCTAGTATAAAAAAAATGCTTTGGATATCTAACCTATCGCTAACTGGGGGTAGGCTAAATTATATAGGTCGATTATATCTTATAAAAAACAGCCTAATTGTAGCCTACGGCCTATACGCATAACATAAATTAATTGATGTCTTTAGGTAGGCCAAAAAAACTGATTTAAAATTTAGATCTAATAATTATTACAACTGTATCTTTACGGATTAAATCTCAGTGTTCTTTTTTGCCTTCAACATCAGCATCGGATAAGATTGTACCTCGGATTGTATCAGTTGTTGGTGACACTCCGAGATACAATCTTAGAAGTCAACGCAATTCCACTGAAGATGCTGATCGCATATTTTGACGAAACGTTTGGAAGTACGCTTACAGAAAGACCACGGCTTACCATCCCGGAATCTACTGCTTCATCACACATGAAGTTATGAATGAATGGATAAAACGTGTATTGAAGTATAAAAACAATTAATATACAATAATTAATTTTTTTTTTTTTTTGGTGTGGGACTCTATCTAGTCTTTGCGCCGGTCGGTGTGTGTGTGCGGAAGTGATGGCTTTTTATTCGATTATTATTGGTAGTTGTGGTTTAGAATGGTTTTCTTGAGTTTGTCTAGAGGTGAATTAATTGTATAAAGCTGGACTTAGGTATCTATAAGTTGACCTATAACAATTTTCCCCGCCCCCAAACTAAAATAAAAAACAAAATAAAATTAGACATACCTACAACTATTAAACTAAACCCATTAATAACATATCTCACAGTCAATTCAAGTCAAGTCCACTGTTTCAAATAAGGATTCCACCTCTTCCCGTCTCATCATTCCCGTATGAATTTGAAAAATTTATTTGGTGATAGAGACCTATCTATTTATATAATACAGTATTTATGCAGATCTTTCAAGGATCATGGCTTTGCTCCTTCATAGCTGACCTTTGTTGCTCATAATGGCGTTTCGGGCTGTTGAATAAAATTGTTAACCATAATGATTTGAAAACAACTTTGACATTTCAAGATATTATATTTCATCTAATCGTGGTATATAGGTCTACACACAGTTACACAGTGTAATGGGCCATTATGTGCAATGGGGTGGAAACTATAGCGTATACAGTGATAACTCCGCAGTTTATATGGGAGATCGTTTAAGGTTTCTCAAAATTCCTTTCTTACTGATGATTTTTCTTAAAAAATGGGCCTATTTAAATATTTCTAGTTCCTTTTAGGTTGTTTTGTAGATAGGCAACCGTAGGCTTTGCTCTGATAAAAATATTAATGTAGTGTAGGCCTAGTTCTGTGGATCGATCTGGTCTATTTTTTTTTTTTTAAAGGTTAAATCGCATACAAACAATTTAATGAATGTATCCGATTAACCTCTTCAATCGCCTCACTAAGTCACCCAATAGGTACTTGTGTCGAGATACGACACTTCTCCGACCGCAAGGTGTGTAGAGACTCGCACAAGTACAAGCACGCTGCCACCTTGCCACCGAAGTCATTTAAAATGTGTCTATTCTCACCGGCCCATTTTTTTTTCTCGAAAAAATGAATAAAACTGAACTTTTCAACAACAAAAATTACTTTTAAACATATGTAAAACTTGTGACCCCCTCCCCTAAATGTTCCACTGGATTCGCTCGTGTCTCAAACGAAGGTCCAATCGTAGATTCCAACGTTGAAGCTGGTCTACAAATGTTGAGATTAGCGGTAGCTGGAGGCGGGGGCGGGGGAATGCAAATCATTTGGAACAGTGTATGAGTGCTGAATCAGCACGTTGACTGGGATTTATTATATGACTCGAATTGATTCCCAGGCGATATTTGTCCTCGCCAATGAGGGATTCTTCAAAACGACTGACTCAAATGCTGCAACTCATAGTTTTGGCCCTTTGTTATTGCTTCGCGATAGTCGAAATAATCGATATCGAGATTCTAACGGTTTTGCTTAATTATTGGTCCCAGGAACCCAAAAAAATGCTTTTTACAACATTTCTCTCTGTCGGTCTGTATGTTTGTCTGTCGGGTCTGTCTTTCGGTCAGGGCATAAAGGTTCACAAAAATATTGTCCAGGGCCATTTTTTTCATTTTGGGGATAACTGCATTTTGGGGAGTTTTATGCCCCCCCCCCCCCCAAAAAAAAAAACTACTGCAGATATGTTTTCTCAAAAACGGCTCCGACGATTTCTTTTAAGTTCACAAGTTCTGTAGAACCTATTAATGTCAAAAAAATGCCCCTAAGTCCCATCTCCCTTTATAGTTAGGTTCAGGGCATAAAAATATAAAAATGTCTCATTTCAAATTTCATGAAATATGACTAAAAAAGTATTTTATATTTTTTTCTGGGGAACCATTCTACTGATGCATTTTAACTTCAGGTATAATTTAGGTGCTAAATAGATTATCAAAACAGAACAGAGACAACAGGGTGATTCCCAAAGGATGGCTTTGGCTATGAAGAAAAACATACTTTATTACAGATAGGCCTATTATAATTAATTAATAAATAAATAAGATGGTATTGTATTGCCAACAGAAAAAGTCCAAATAAGAGATACAGTAAAACCGTAAAACAATACCCGAGAAACAAGCAGTCAAATTGAAAAGTAGGAGAAAAAAAAATAGCATCTTATCGATCTGTCAAACGGATAGCACCTATGTACGTAAAATACCTTACATACAATACAACACAAGTGTGTACGAGTAGCCATAGTTCAATATGACTGCCATTATGGATTATCCGCGCCCCAATGCACACCCTTATTATTGTGTAATAGGCTAAATTATTGGTCCGTATTGCCCATTATATACTATATATATAACTGTCCCATCGATCAATCCAGTGCTTTAGAATAGGGCATCCGATATTTACCCATGGGACAATTATTTTCCATAGAACTATTTCGGTACCTTTACTAATCGAGGAATAGGTAAGCATCTACGGGGTCACTTGTTCCGGTTCTTTTCTATTTAAAGCCAAACCGCCAAGAAATTTGAAAATATTCATAAAAAACCTGTGGCGTGAAGCACTGTGAAGGCCTACTAAGCCTAGTAATGGCGCCTCTTTTATCACATCTGCAGACTGTGCCTCACGATTTAATGGTCAGTAACTTACCTAGCAGCCGTGTTTTTCCCCTACCGCTGAAGGAAAGTCCAGTTCTCTACCAAATAAACCGGGTTACGGTGCCATTAGTGTTTAGGTACTTATATAAGGTACAATATAATGATAGTTTGTAAATTGTAATGCCAATTGCAAAATTGCATTGAGAAAAACATTGGATGCCAACAGCGAGCGTTCTTTTCGCTAATCGGATTCACTGTAATTTATGTATATACTATTGCTATGATCAGTACTGGAACTAGGCGGTTTTTTAGTTGAGGCAAAAGTTGAAAATGTCACCCCCCCCCCATATAGTTTTTATAAGGAACCATGGGCATATATAGGCTACACCTCAGAGGAATAAGAAATGCTTTCCTAAATTTTCCTTCTGATCATTTTGGCGCCCTTCAGGCCACCAGCGCGGGTATAGGCACAGACCTACTCATTCCTTTGCCCTAGATCAGCACTTCTTTGAACACATTTCAAATATATTTACTGTACATTCCATTAAAAATCCCTCGCAGTCTTGCATAGTCTTGGGGGAATTATTCATTGGATTGTAGACGTATACATATAGGAGAGTTTGGGGACTTTTGGAGCACCCCGCACCTTAATTTTTTATGTGTGTAGCAGAAAGGGCGCACTCGAACAATGGAAAAGGGGGCGTAATTAACCCCACATAGTCCCATTTCGTTATTGAAAACCCCAACCCCTATCTTGTTCGATATTCGAAATGTGAACCGTACCGCTCCGCGCTCGCCATGTCCAATTTGCTGACCCGAAGGCTATATCCGCAACTTTCTGGCATTCTTTATCGCCCTTTCACAATCCACTTAAACATATTACACATTTAGGGTTAAACCTAAAGCCTACGCAACTGTAGCCTACCGCATAGTATTTTGGGATGTTGTGTTGGTGGCATAATTATACCATCCCGTGGCGGTTGACCGTTATCAATATGGCTGCTACTGTAGCCTGCACAAGATAAATACGCATTATTTCGCTGGGAAAATAGCCTACCGCATAGTATTTTGGGATGTTGTCGTGTTGGTGGCATTGTTATACCATCCCGTGGCGGTTGACCGTTATCAATATGGCTGCTAGTGTAGCCTGCACAAGATAAATACGCATTATTTCGCTGGGAAAACAGCCTACCGAATAGTATTTTGGGATGTTGTCATGTTGGTGGCATTGTTATACCATCCCGTGGTGGTTGACCGTTATCAATATGGCTGCTAGTGTAGCCTGCACAAGATAAATACGAATTATTTCGCTGGGAAAATAGCCTACCGCATAGTATTTTGGGATATTGTCGTGTTGGTGGCATTGTTATACCATCCCGTGGCGGTTGACCGTTATCAATATGGCTGCTACTGTAGCCTGCACAAGATAAATACGCATTATTTCGCTGGGAAAACAGCCTACCGAATAGTATTTTGGGATGCTGTCATGTTGGTGGCATTGTTATACCATCCCGTGGCGGTTGGCCGTTATCAATATGGCTGCTAGTGTAGCCTGCACAAGATAAATACGCATTATTTCGCTGGGAAAATAGCCTGCACAAGCTAAGACTTAGCTGCTAAGGACAGAGTTTTGACCGGGTCCAGGTATCCGTTCTGCTATGCTGTAATGTGTACTTCTATATTGCTTTCCAATTTATACGTAGTATTATAAGGAAAGCTTTGTGATGGTCGAAATTTTCGATTCCGAGATTTCAACGGAATTACACGTTTTGAGGTCCCAGGAACCCAATAAAGTGGTTTTTACGAAATGTCTGTCGCTCTGTCTGTATGTCTGTCTGTTCATCGATTTCCGGTCAAACTACTCGGTGGATTTGGGTGAAATTTGGCATGTAGGTTAACAAAAATCACACCTCGGGACAGTTTTTATTTTTATTTTGGGCTAACTCAATTCTCAAAAAACTCAAAAAAATGTATAAAAAAATTATTTCTCCAAAATGGCTCCAACGATTTCTATTAAATTCACATATATTCTAGTCGTTATTAATGTTGATAAAATGCGGTGGGTCGCTTATCCCTTGATAGTTTGCTTCTGGGGGTAAAAAAAAAAATAAAAAAAATACATTTTAATGAAAAATGAAATATGACTAAAAAATAATTTTTCTATCGATGATTTGTACCTTCAGGCATATGTTTTAGGTGTTAAATCGAGTAACGAAACCGGACAGTTTGCTTTCCCAAAAAACTATTTGGTTTTGTACAAAAAAAATTTTTTGGACATTGGGGGACATTGATAATACAGCAAGTGGAATTAGAATATAGTATGCAGGGTTTTAAGTATAGGTACCCTTTTCAAATGCATTTCTGTATATATTATATACTTTATAGTATATATTAGATGAGGCACTGTCTCAGTTGCCTCTAATGGCGAGCCGCCTCTGCAATGGCCAATCCCTGTTCTACATCCAAGAAGGGGCTCCCATCCCTTTCAGGATCCGCAACCCCCTTTACGAAAATCCTGGATACACCTCTGGATACCACCACGAAATATATCTACTTTCTTTTCATAATAATTATGAATTCCGTTGAAAACTTAGTACAAAAGAGTGAAGGATTTGAAAATGAGCACCTGCCTATAAGCCGCGCGAGACAATACCGTGTTGGAAAACTTTGCTGTAATTTGATTATACTCAATCTTTACTTTGCATTCAAAGTTTCCCAACTTACTTTCGAATTGTTGATTCTATCGTCTTCACTTTATATATTTCGTCTTGTTAACTTTGATTAGTAAATTGTAGATGGATTATTATCAAGGAGTTTATCAAAAAGTTTTGTATTCAATCCAGGCTCGTAACCAGGTTTTATTTCGGGGAGGGCAGTGATCATATAGTATGTAGTAAAATGTCACTGGAAAGTTCAGTTCTATCTCCAGTAAGGTCAATGAATTTGGAGGGGGCTGCAGCCCCCTAGCCCCCATCCCTGGTTACGGGCCTGATTCGATCGCTGAAATTTGCCATATCGTATACTGTATACTGGGTAAGGCAAGAATGAGGGGCGAATGTTGAGTCAATGGGAAGGAGGTTACGTCCGTACATACCTTTTTTATTGTTTTTATTATTAACTCCTGCCTACGCACTATATTAAATTTTTTTTTTGTTTAAATTATTTGGAAGGAAACAGGTCTATTAACGTTTTAATATTATTTTGTCCAAAGGGTTAGCCCGAAGCTCGCCAGAAAAATGTAAAAAATAATGTCAATTTCCTTTCTTTAATTTTTTCATTCCTTCTTTCTTAAGGTGGGCATCCGCAACGTATGAAAACTAGAATACTCTGACGAGGGCCGTGTTCATGTGGTCAGAGAGCTTCCATTCCAATCGGGAGAACGGTAGTTCAAATCCTCTAGGGGATCAGATTAACTTAATAATTCAGAGTAGAATACAAGAACAATGAGTCAATCGACCAAAAACCATTATTCCTTATCAGGATTAAGCCACGAGTCTTTCTCAGGACTTACCCTGATGATGGGAGTAGTACCCACTTCCGAAACGTATCCCCCTTTCCCTGACAATGGCGCCCATGCCTATAATGACTATTAACACATCAGGCAATGTATATCCAACTAACCATTTGTTAAACAAAATAGATAATTTAATGTCAGCATTATATATACCATATATTGTACTGCAATGTATGCATACCCCTACAAAACATTTCCTTCATCACCTACTCCTAACAAATTTTTTGAAGGCGCCCATGCAGATATCCGGGTATAACACAAAACACCAGATTGCAGACGACTTGACAAGCTCATAAGTTACACGGTGAAGTGGCTCACAACAATAAACCAAGAGTGAGGTGGCAGGACGATCGGGGGGAACAGCAGGAAGGGGGGGGGGATACGTCCAAACGCGGGGTAGCTAGTTCATTGTTTACATCTTCATTATATGAAGGAGCCTGGTGTGGACAAAGCAGAAGCCTTTCCCAGTGCTGCCAACAATGGCTTTGTCTTCTGCTGCTTTCTTGGACTGACTCCGTATCCCGTGGTGCTTTTGTTTTGTAGGGTGCTAACCCCCCCCCCCCCTTCCCTCCTTCCTGCCCCCCCCCCCCCCCTAGTGATCTTCCATTCTCGCTGTTCCGTCTTATAAGAGGTGTCAGTCTGCAGGCATGAACTGCTCATTACATTTATCAGCATTAGGGTTATTCACCATGTCATTCAGCTAGCTGACTGTTTAACATTTTAAAATCGGAAATGTAAACATCGTGAAGATATCTTTATAGATACATGAAAAAAGAAAGTGTAAGACTACATTAACCTATGTCAGTAGTTTTAATGCATATAATAATAATAATAATAATAATTTGCCAGATCCAATAGACGTTCGGACCAACAGTAAGCGTTTTTGCTGGTAGCATTCAACGTCATCTCGGGCAAAAAGTTGATAACTGGAGGCGATCTGCCTCCCCCCCCCATAAATATTACATAATATGCATATTATATATCTATATTTTTATAATGTATGGTTGAGGCGGGGCAGGGCAGGGCAGGGCATGCAGACATGTGTAAATATCTCAGTCACTACCACATTACCAGAATGAGTTTTCGGTTCAATATTTTACTACCCGCTTAGTAAACAAACGAAGGTGAACGACCTTGTAGAAACAAAACAAAAGCGCAACCCTCTTCAATTGGCTGAATCATCGTTCACAAAGCGTGCCATTGCTCCTTCAATATTTAAATTATGTAATTTAATTTAGAATTTATTGTAGGCATGCCGACTTGTCAAAAATTTGGGGGTGCTGTCCTGTATCGTATTTATATAAGTATTGTCTAGTGTCTATTTTGATCAGTTTCGGTAAGATGGTTTGATAAGCATACCATTTTTCATACATAGGCTTACAAACATCCGCAGTCGCAATTAATTATATTTTTATTTTTATTTTTTTTTATATTATTATTATATTATATTAACTTAATGTAATTAATTTTAATTTAATTTAAATTTAATTTTGAAATAATTTAGTGATGCATTTTATGTATAGTCTTGAAGAATGGAATAAATTTATTTTATTTTATTTGATTTATTATTTTGAACTATTCGAATTCATAAAGAATAATAAAATATGTACATGTATGTATGTATGAAATTCGATCCACACCAAGATGGTGTACTGTATGTTAAAATGTTTATGACGTGCGTTATTTACTTTCATTTTCGCTATTGTTATCTGTGGAGCACCTACAGTAACTTATATACAGTCATGAACGAATACAGGAGGGTAGCTGCCCCCCCCCCCCCAAATGTAGTAACTAATAATAAATGTATTTCGTTTCTTCAATATTACATATACAGTGATATAATGAAGTAGATGTGGCCCAAAAGATTACTCCCGTGCTGGGGCCCCCTTAATACTAATAACTAAGCTAAAGCTAATCTAATCTAAACTAAACTAAAACTAAAACTTTATCGATAATAATTAATTTTATGTAGACTCTAAGTAACATCACTAAGTAAGTAAATAAGTAAGATAACCTAACCTAACCTAACTATATTGCAAGTTAATGCGCTTATGTATTCGATGCTACATACATTGGTTCATTAGTTGACCCAAAACTACCCCCCCCCCCTCCAACTGGATCTGGATCCGTCCCTGTATACAGTACATTTTATCTTTCGGTTCGGTACTCACGGACGATCCTCCCAAGGGTCCTGGTCGCGATTTATTGACTAATTTTCTATTGTAGGGATAGGACTTGGTGAATGGTCGGCCCAAAACCACAGAGTGTATTTGAGGAGATTTCTAAGATCTGGCGAGTCTAGGGGAAACCTGTGCACTTTTGTGTGGTCAGCTTCACGCAATTTTATGAAATCGATGAGAAATTGACAAGAAATCTTGTGCTAGTCCTGTCTTCTACGGAAAAGACACCGGGAAATGGCTATTGCGTGAATCTTCCGTGTGTAGCCTATCAGTCCCTTTGTGGTATACATTTGAATTTTGATTGAATTTCGCCTGTAAGTTATTTATGGGGTTCTCGGCAGGCCATTTCTCTTGATATTTTATAGGGGTGCTGGAGATCCTGAGCTCCAAAAAAGCGCCACTGGCTGCAGGCTGCTACAGTGACAACGTAGGCCTGCATACAGCAGTGGATACGCAAAAACTATATGCAAACCCAAGTAATAAAACATCGCGATACACTAAGCATGAGAATCCGTCAGAGAGATATAGAGACGACGCCGAGGGACGATTAAAACGGCTTAAATCAAAACCGAGGGGGCCCCCGCAGCATATTGTTCAACTCCACAATACCGTAGTAATGCAATCTCAAGACGCTTCACTCATCACTCGCGGGTAACGCTTCATCGCGGGAACCATTCGAAGCGGCGACGTTTCATGGCAATGACGTTTTATTGACGCGGATATCCATAATCCAACATATTTAAGTCGCACTTGTCTTGTTATTTTGTCCTTCTTTATTGTTACAGAAATGCCAGCGCAATGAAAGCCCTGGTATAGAATGTACTACGGAGGTCGAAAAGAATCTGAACCGGACTACAGGCCTATGCTCAGCAATCCTAAAGAAGGTGCGGAATTCAGAAAAATTTTATTTTCTATGTAATAGGTACCGTACCAATGTGAATTGCAAATAAATGGTACACATGCCCAATTATCGTAGGTCTTCTGACTTTAGATAGCTTAGTTAACCAGAATACGCGAAAGCAAAACTCATCTGGTTGCATCCATATGTACAGGAACCAGCCAGCTGGCTATAACTCGAAAAAGAAGAAGATAAGATAGATAATGGCATACAGTATCATAAAAATGATAATAGGTCTACTATTTACTGCAGTGTTTGGGATCGAACGCGACGCTATGTTGCGCGTTGTTATCAATGCATATGCATTGTGTATACAATGCAAAAATAAATTTGACAACCTACAATTTCCAAAAATAGTTGTTGTTGTTGTTGTTGTTGTTTCAAACGCCTCCATTCAGCATTTCTGCTTTTAAGCAACCCTGTCAGTCCGGCGGGGGGAGTGAGTCTGTTTATTAACTTGAGACACCCTAAGGGCAGACTCCTTCACCTCGGAGGAAAGGGGACAGGGTGGACCTCCTGATTATAGTAGATTCCGAACCACTTGGGGAACATGGTAATGTCACACGATTAAATTGGAGTTGACCATGACTCGACACGCACGTAGACTGACTGGTATAGTCTCAGCGCGTTATCATGGCCCACCATGTTCCCCTGCCAACGCTGTGCACACTACCAAGTCTGTCGCATGCTCACATGGATGGAGATTTCCAAAAATAAAATAAAAACAGCAAGATTATACAGTCACCTAGCCTAACAAACTTTATATGCGATTTCCAACCCAGACGGTTTTTTTTTCCTTCAAATTAACAACCTAGCAGTACCGTAATCCTCCATTTCAGGTTCTAAGCCCAGCGATGTCCGTAACGGCGACCTGGTGTCCCTTCTCCTCGCCGCTACACCACCCTACCTGTACAACATGCCGCTCGTTCCCCAGAGCTTCTTCTTCAGTGAGATGCTCCGCAGCTTCGTCCAGGCTAAAACGGAGCGGCAAAACTTGAAAACCCATCAGGTGCACCGCAGACGAAAGCGTACCTGGCGCGAAGCTTCCCCGTCCGAGGCTGACAAACCCCTGGAACTGACAACGGCGAGGGCCCCAGAGAAACCACCTTCACCGCCACCGGCAAAGAAGTCTACCCCTAGCTGCGACTTTACGGCTGAGACATTGGCCAACTCCAGCGTCAACGGTCATCCTCCTCAACCTCCTCAAGGGGCAGCGCTTCCGCCGGAAATACCCACTGCTCCTTCCGGGCTACCGTTGTGGTACCCCAACACCTACCCTAATCAGCTTCCATATCCGATTGATCCACTCCATTTCTTCATTGATCTTCGGGTGAGCTATTTTATTTATTTTATTAATTAATTTAGTGTAGCTGAAAGAATTGCTATGGTTCCAGCAGGTTTCAGCAATGGCAGCACCTAATACAATAAAATTGAATAATTTATATGATTGAATAATGTCCAGCCAATGAGAACATTCAGGAGTGGAGAAAGACATCTAAAAATATCTGTAGGTTCCCCTCAAACAACGTGTTTCACGGGTTCGAATCCCTCCCTTCTTTTTCTTCGTGTCCTTCTCCAAAGTTTTCTAACTTCCGAATTATATAGTAAGCTAAGCAGTATACATTTTGCAGAGTTACAACAAATCTGGTTTTTAGCGTTATTATATCAAAATAATAATTGATGATTTGATAAAAGAGTTCATATCCAATTACTGACTACGATTACATTGTTAGCTTTAAAGCTTGTAATAAAAGTTAGATAATATTTTTTTTTTAGATAATTGCATTTCATGCTTAGTTAATTTCAAGTCATTCCTGATCAGGCCTAAACTGAGCTCTTGTCCTTGTTTACGTTTCAACGTACAGGTTTCAGCTCACATCTGGGACCGAAAAGTAGAAGCAGAGAAACAGCAACTCGGCAGCGCCCATCAACGTCAACAGGATGTTCCACCTGAAACTAGTTGCGACCGGTTCGACTTTGGAAAAAATCGGCACAAGTCGGCATTTTCCGTTCCTGAACATGCGCAGCCGCATCGGTTATCAACTAATCAGACTTCTTCCTTGAACAAACAGAGTGTTCATTACATTATGTCACATATTAACTCAATTTTCCAGCCAAAAGAAAAGAAGGAGAATGTGGAAGGGGAAAAGTCGGAGGAGGAAAAGATTGATAAGAAAGACGATGATTTGAGGGCTCTGATTGGTTTAGAATTAGTTGTTGATTACGTTAAACAAGAAACAGACAATAGTGATGATGAAGATGATGATGTTGATGAAAAAGAAATAGAAGAAAGAGATAGTGGGGGTTTTGCCTGAGAACTGAAAACAATACTGTACCAATCCCATTTATTTAAAAAGAATTTTGTAAAGTTGGATAAATTAGGTGTTTATATGAGGAGCATGTATGCAAAAGGCGGTTTGTCACTTGAAACTGCATCAGTAAATGCAAGAGAGAAAAAATACTTCTAAATTCTACAATATCGTACGTAATATTTTTTGATAATATGGGAATCGCATTAGACTTTTATAAAATGTTTGTAGGAGTCAATGTGACGATTTCAGTGATACCACCAACTCAACAATTATTTTTTTGTGACAAATCGCCTTTTGCGATAGGCTACATGTTCCACATACAGTATATAGACAACCAAACTTGTTTGGATAGGTGCATTCTATCAAATCCCCAGTCAGGATCAAGAAAACTTGGAAATATTTGGAAATTTGAAGATTCTGGTTGGTGATCGCATTGTAACAAGTTTGATCTTGATCGAATATGTGACCACCTTTCTAGCTAATATGTGTCTATTTGAGGAACGATGGGCGAGGGCTCTAATGGAGAAATACAGGAACATGGAGTTTTATTATTTTACATACATCCTAGACATACATATCTAGCTATTATATTCTATGCTGGTCAGATCTTTCTTGTAAACCTACCAAAATGCGAGTGGCAGTAAGTCGAGCATCGGATGATGAAGATCAGGATAATTCTCTAGTCAAAAATAAATTACCTATTGTAATCTTCTAGTTAAGGCCTAGCCTATAGTACACGTCATCAGGTAGTATAGGCGATCTAAAATATCTCAAGACAAAGTCTTGCATTGCCTACCGTTCAAAAAAGCCATTGCTTAATATGATTTGTTTTATTACATTACATAAAAGGAATCGACATATAGAATTACAGGTGGATGAAATGGTTTTCAATATAGCAACATGATATACCTATCAATTAAATAGATCAAGTTCAAAGGCACACTGAGGATGAAACTTGAAATTATTCTACTGTAGGAATATACCTTTATACTGTATACGAGATAATAATGCAGCATGCAAGGGCGTAGCCAGAGGGGGGTCCAGAGGGTCCAGGGGGTCCGGACCCCCCCCCCCCCCGAAATATTTGCAGTGTACACTAGATTGAATGGCGTTTTAAATACATTGAGGCTACCTTACCTCCGGTGACG
Organism: Psococerastis gibbosa; assembly: GCA_963971405.1. Lineage (NCBI taxonomy): Eukaryota > Metazoa > Arthropoda > Insecta > Psocodea > Psocidae > Psococerastis > Psococerastis gibbosa. The sequence continues at coordinate 3,881,230 of OZ020491.1, read as the reverse complement.
TCAGTCTGGCTACGGCCTTAGGCGCCCATTCCATCGACCGGCTAGGGCTATTTACAAAAACAGTGACGTGGTAGCAGACATTCAAGACTTAGGTGACGTTTCCACCGACCTCGCATTGCAGAATGCAAATGACATTGACGGAAATCAGAATTTTTCATTTTATAGAAATCTATTAAAATGTTTGTACTTAACATATCCCATGACGCCATTTTTTAATTTTAGTGTGTTTGTTTGTGATTTTACTGTATGATCATTGATCAATTTTAACTATGGCATAGAGGAAAATAAACGTTTCCGTCAATTCTGCAATGCGAGGTCGGTGGAAACGCCACCTAAGTCTTGAATGTCTGCTACCACGTCACCGTATTTGGAAATAGCCCTAGCCGGTCAATGGAATGGGCACCTTAGCAGCATGCATGTTCATGGAATATGTTCGAGAGTACTAGAAATTTTAAACAAGAATTAGCTTACGTTTTACCTGCATTCACAAATTGTGGTACCGGTAGGCGGTAGCTGACTACATCTTTCCTATCAGCTCTCCCTTTTACATGTATTCCTTATAAATATTTATAATTAGTAGCCTACCTACATTACGCATTCGTAATTTTATTAAAAGCGCCAAAATTGTTATTATGATTGATGCTTAGTAGAAACTATTGTATCATGTACGAGAATACACGTCAATAAAGGTTTATGTGACATGTTGATTGATTTTTTTAAAACCCTTTATATATAGGCTATGTTTATGACGTACGTGCGCGGTGCCGCAGGGGCAAGACGTTTATAGATGAAGATCCGGTGTTAACATCAAAATATAGATGAAAATTTATTCTAAGGAATGTGACCTAATTCATTACTTTACACTTGATATTGGCCTAGGTGTCCAAGAAACGAGTATCAGCAGCAAGTTATGGAGAATGTAGGGGCCAAGACATACGTGGAGCTGATGAGGGCGTGCCAGAATCGAGGGGAGTGGAAGCATCGAAGTCACATGTTGCAGCCAACCAGCCATCCGGCTTCGATGGCAAGGTGGTAGCGTGATGCTTGTACTTGTGCAAGTCTCTGCGCGCCATGCGATCGGAGACGTGTCGTAACTCAGCACAAGTATTAATTTACTCATTGAGGCGACTGAAGAGGTCAATCGGATACATTCATTAAATTGTTTGTATGCTATTAACCTTTAAAAAAAAAAAAAAAAAAAAAAAAAAAAAAAAAAAAAAAAAACTAGAAGAAGAAGGCACTTCATATTGTATCGCTACTTTAGAAGATGACGGACACGTCTCTAAATCTATCAATTTACAGAAATTGAAGTCAAAGTTATTTTTATAATAAATTACCAGACAGTTCCCCTCAAATACAACTGCCCTCGCGCGGCAAATATACACACTATATATTAAAGCAAAATACCATTCAATCAAATTTATTGCTTTCCAATTTATACGTAGTATAAGGAAAGCTTTGTGATGGTCGAAATTTTCGATTCCGAGATTTCAACGGATTTACACGTTTTGAGGTCCCAGGAACCCAAAAAAGTGGTTTTTACAAAATGTCTGTCTGTCGGTCTGTCTGTCTGTTCGTCGATTTCCGGGCAAACTACTCAGTGGATTTGAGTGAAATTTGGCATGTAGGTTCACAAAAATCATACCTCGGGACCATTTTTTTTTTTTGGGCTAACTCAATTTGGGGGGGTTTTATTTTCAAAAAACTCCAAAAAAACGTCTAAAAAAATTATTTCTCAAAAACGGCTCCAACGATTTCTTTTAAATTCTCGTAGATTGTAGTCGTTATTAATGTTGACAAAATGCGGGGGGTCGCTTGCCCCTTGATAGTTTGCTTCTGGGGGTAAAAAAATAATAATAACTAAATTTTAATGAAAAAATGACTAAAAAATGCGAAACCTTTCTATCGATGATTTCTACCTTCAGGCATGTTTTAGGTGTTAAATTGAGTAACGAAACCGGATAGGTTGCTTTCCCAAAAAAATATTTGGTTTTGCCCAAAAAATTATTTTTTGAAAAAAATGATAGAAAATTCGCGCTCAAATGCATTGCATGCCCTGCCATTATTGCTGTGTGGTAATTAATGTGTTTGTTTGACCTATCGAGAATTTACCTCACTTCCAGTGACGTCAGGTGGACAACCGCCCCCCCCCCCCCCCGAGATATCGGAAATTTAACCATAGGAAAAATATTTGCCATAAAATTACTAATTTTCTCTATCTAATAATTTTGATAAATTGGAAAGCATGTTCGAGTGAACTCGGACCGGTTCTTATCAATTATAATATGCACATTTCATTACATTAAAAAACCGGACTTTAGCAGCTCGTACACGATCAGGAGCTGCTACATTGTTGTTTCCTTTTTTTACTCAAATAATATAATATTCGGCTAAAATATAACATAAAATTAAAATTTATATATCTATATTTATTAACAGATAGCCTATATGTGAATTATGTGAATAGGCTATGAGCTGTATTCTACGTTAGACTTTGTTTTAACCATTCATTTACTTTTTATAATATATATTATATTATAATATTGTTCATTAATTGCTTTATTTCTTGTGGTATTTTTGGAAAAATATTTTAGCGTTATTAAAGTCGACAATTTTCGCGTTGTGTCTTTTTTCTTCCGAAGTAGCGATAACCTATGTGTTATTTATTTTTGAACTCTTGTAGGGCTTGCTGCCTCAATCAATCGAATCAATCAAAAAGGTGTATTAGAAAAATACAAGTACACAATACTGTAGGGCCAGAAGGCCCATAACAGACTAAAAAATAAATAAATAAATTAACAACAAAATTTTAAACCCTTGAAAAAAACGACTAACATTAACTTACGTGCTAATAACAGGTCAACAGAAAAAATTCTTTTTAATCCATAATTTGAAGCAATGATTCCACCTCTTCCCGTCCAATCAGCCATTCCCGAATAAATTTTGAAAATTTATTTGTGGTCAGAGATGCAGGCCGTAATTTTAGTTGATTAAATGTCTTTGGCGCTAGGTAGGCCTTTGTAAAAATTGTTGTATATGCTCTAGGTACTGTGAAGTGCTCAATTTGTCTGGTATTTACTGGCCTCGGTCTCTGTACCATATCGCCACTGATGGAATAAAATATTTTTAAAGTCTTGTATAGGTAAAGGTAGACCTCAGAATAAATTTTCTTCGATCAGTTTTATTCAGGAATCTTGTATTATAACAATATAGAGATTGTCAAGCCCCCCTCCCCCATTCCGCACAAGACTCAAATTACCCAGACGACACGGGGAAGTTAGCAGGGGAGGAAAGAAGTGGGAGGGGACTCATTATTTTTAAAAATTGAGGCGACAGCAGAAATACGACAGGAAATGACTGTAATACTTCTTATTTTTTCCTCTTACAAGAACGCCAATCCTATGCTAGGGATATTTTCTTACGTCATCCGATGCTCCAGCGAAAGAACCTTATAAAACCGGTTCCTGAGAAAGGGAATCTTAACGCCTACAGACTACGTAATTTTTGAAAAGATGATAATAGGAGACTGAGAGCAACAACCAACAACGCCAAAATACGACACATTACCCAATGGGGGAGACATAGGGGTAGTAGTATGTTTTTTTTTTTAAGAACGATGTGACTGGGACAGGTTGTAAGAATGACAGACAATGCTGAATACCGAAATACGTTGCTTTACAACAACAAGTTACAACTAAGGCCAAACCGGAGACTTTTGACCTTGAACGTTGAGCGTTGAATACATAGAAATATAATAGAACTGGAGCGGTGGGAGCCATAATATGCCTTACCAGGCACCCGTTAACCATATGCCAACTATCAGAGATAAGTACCAACACAAAAAATATTGAAGTCTTACACACTGCAGCATAGCAAAGCGGATACCTGGACCCGGGCAAAAACTTTGTAGTTTAGTAGTTAGCTTGTGCAGGCCATTTCCCCGCCGAATTGCGTACTAATCTTGTGCAGGCTACACTACTAGCAGCCATATTGATAACGGTCTCTAGCCACGGGATGGTTTAATATCCATTTTATGAACAAAGCCCCGCGTCGCGTACCTGTTCCGTATTTCACTTTTTATTATTTCAAATAATTTCAGTTTTACCTATTGCTGGCCAGTGCCGGGTTTGGGCTTGTGGGGGCCCGTGGGCCCGAATTATGTGGGGGCCCTTTCTCGGGGAGAAATTTCTAATCCCCTTAGACGAATATCCCACAATAAATTATAAAATGGTGACACAGGTTGCAAAATCATTATAAAAAAGAAAAGCGATTCTTAGTAATATAAAGTCAAGTCAATAGTACAATACAAGCCTAAGGGCTACTCAACTAAAGCTGTAGACACTGCGGTGTATTTTTAAAAGGAATAAATTAATAGGTACCTAATTATAAACACAAAATTTTAATTTATTTAAAGATGCACTCTTCGACTCTTTATTACAGCAAAACTGTCAATTATATCGTCATAATTTAACGCTGCCACTATGTCGTGATTTATATTCAGCATTGAAAGATGGCTAAGCCGAGCTTCAGAAGAACTGGTGCGACGAGGATTTTTTATGTGTTTTAGTACGGAAAAAGATCGCTCGCTGCTTATGTTGCCACTCATTATAACTAAGTACATCTTCAAAAGTACTTCTACATTGGGAAAGCTATCAGCTACTCCTCTTTCTAAAATCAAATTGTACATGAACCGTTCAAAACTGATACGTTTTTCTTCGATTATATTGTTTTTTTGTGCATCATCTATCACAAATAATTTCACAAACTCACGAAACTGTACTAGCTCGAAGTACAAGTTACCGTCCAAGTCACCTGTGTAACAACTCACCAGGTTCTCTGCCCTAGTTTTCAAATCATCAGGGCTTATTTTTTCTAAATATTGTAAAAATCCAAATTTCCTATTTATGTCTTCATATGCTGAAATTCTCCGATCCAATGATTGCATAAACTGGTCAATTATGGGAATGAAACTTTCGATTCGGAATTTCTCGCTATGACTGAATTCAGCTTCCTCAGTTTTCCCATAATCCAAAGGATTTAGCCTCACATTTCGGATCCGCTTCCGCAAAGTTTCCGATTTATAAGAATTGTGCCCACACAATTCAACACCCTTTTTCTCATATTCTTGGAAAGAATCCCTAAATTCCCCAATGAAGATCTTAAGGGACTCCATCACACTGATCGAAGTATTAATGTCGATTCTTGGATTCTGGAGATTGATGTTTACTGCATTCACCCTTGCCAGTATATCGTTCCAAAGAACAGCGTAAATTGCTATCTCCAACGTGGTAATTTGCAAATAGAGTCCACTTGCTTGGACATCTTCTTCGGAGAGATCTTTAAGGACTTCTCGTATTTCGTTATAGCCCAAAACTAGGCTATTAGTAGCTTCCGCTCTTGAGGACCACCGGGTTAAACTGATTCTTTTGGGCACTGGTATGTTGTGGCCATACTTCTTCGCAGCACTTTTTAGAACATTTGAAAGGACGTTGAACCGAGCTGTGGAACTTGTAAAAAATACATAAATTTGCTCAAGAAAGCTAAAAAATAATTTCGATTGGGAGCAGGAGTCCATCGCTTTTGTGCCCACTAAGTTGAGGGAATGATTGAAACATGGAACCCATAAAGCCAAAGGATTCTCATTTAGCACCAAAGTGCGTAGACCACTATATTCTCCACTCATAGCGGAAGCATTGTCATACGACTGCCCACGAATATCTTTCAAATCCAGGCCGAACTTTTTTAAAACTTTGTTGAGGCCATCAAATAATTCTTTAGCTTTATGGCCTTGGTTTGGCATAAAACTAAGAAATCTTTCCTTTGGTGTGCTTTCTTCTAGATACCTGACAATCACAGTCATTTGATCTATATGGCCTTCGTCAGTTGTTGAATCTACCGAAACCGAATAATATTTGCAGGCTTTTAAGCGTTTAATTATTTCATCGCTAACTTTGGTGGACATCAGCGCAATTAATTCTTCGCAAATGTGGGCAGATAGGTAGTTAACGCCGCCACTACCACTGCCACGATTTCCATGCTTCTCTAAGTGGCCTACTAAAAACGGATCATATTGTGCAATTAGCTCAAGGACTCCCAAATAATTGCCATTTTTGGTTGATCCCAAAATTTCGTTGTCCCCTCGAAAGGCAAGTCCTCGTCCAGAAAGAAATATTATGACGGAAATCAATCTGTTTAGAACGTTTCGCCAATAAGCAATGCTCTCCTTCACTTGTGTGGCCAACTCACGATCAATACGCATTGCCTCGTTTGAGAGATGCTTAAATTGGCAAACTATTTGCAAATGCGTTACGGTAGTTTCATGTCTTTTCAAACGCTCAGACGCATGCTTCCAGTCAGCAAACCCTTCAGTTGAAAACTGATTTGCTGATTTGCAGAGCAATTTACAATAAAAGCAGTATAGCTTCCCCGTACTAGGTGAAAAACATAACCAAGAGCGGCTTATAGACTTGCCTGCCTGAGTTTGACGAAGGAATAAACTTGCATGGCATTTTCTTCTTTTCACTGCATCTACTTGTCCCAAGCTTTTTTCTTTCAAAATATCTTCATTACAATGCTGAGTTTCCAAATTTCCTTTCTTGATCCAATAGTCGATGTGTTGTTGACTAAGAACTGCTGGCCACAATCCCACGTCATTTTCTTTGCAAAATCCATCATCAGCAGTATTTTCGGATTCGTCATTGTTATCAATTACTGCCTACAAGTAAAACAATTACAGTTGTAATTAATTTTGTAAACAATCCTTTCGGCATGGCCGACTCAAGTTTAGGTAGGTTTAATTCATACAGTAAATTAACAGGAGTCCCCCATTTTTAATTCCATAAGAATTACTGGGGTGAGTGGGGTCGGTAATTTTTGATTGCGGTCACCTTAATTAAGTAATTAAAGTCAAACTCTTACCTCTTGGGTAGGGCTAGCAATAACTTGAGAAGATGCAGGAAAATCAGAATCACCACTCATCATTTCAACAAAATTAGAAGTAGAACTAGGAGTAGATGGACCCGTCTCTATTTTTGTTACAAAATCCGTTATACGGCGCGTTTTAGATAAAACATCTTGAATTTTGTTTTCTTTATCTGCTGCGATTTTCCGCTTTTCACTGCCGCTTGCATATTCGCGTTTTCCCTTGTGACGATCCATTATTTCACTACGGAATCAAAAATAAAAATTGTAATAAATTAGTTTTTTCAGAACTCACTAGCCAGAGCCTAATTATCTAGTCCACTTGTTCCTATTGCCCTACTTAAGATGAAATGTGCAGCCACGTGGTCACCACAAAATCGAATACATTTTATTTTTTATCCCCTTTTGTATAAAACATCTCAAAATTCCGAATCATGCGTCTTATAATATAACATTTTATGACATATAACATTTTAGACCAATGAATTTTATATTTATAACGTGCTCGATTTTGTGGCGACCACGTGGCTGGGCACATTTCGTATTAAAATTAATAGGCTTACAAAGTTTTGATGCGTTCTGTGAATTGTGGTAAATGGGCGCAGAATACGAAAAATAAGGACCTTATCTTATAAAGAACAACTATTAGGTACTTCCGCCTCTAATATAAGAATTAACTTATGCTACTTACCTTAACAATATACCAACCAGAAAGTGCTGATAAAAGTAGTTTCAATTTAGAAATTTGATTTCAAATTTTCAATTTGTATTTAATGAAGCAAAACAATCGTGGTTTCAGAGCAGGAGTGGACATACTTCATTTTTTGTTAAATTTTTATCAAAAATGAGTCATTAATGCCACGATGCGTTCGAATTTCCCGCGAAAATTTAAAAAGTTATCTGTTTTGATTTTTTTTAATTTTTTCAATTTTTTATTTGTATTTTTTCGTTTTGTGGGGGCCCCATTTTTGTGGGGGCCCTGGGGCCCGGGCCCACAGTGCCCCATAGCCAAACCCGGCACTGTTGCTGGCGCTTTACTGTCAAATTAAGTGTTCATATTTCAAGGCATATGCATTTAATTACAAAAGTTGGAGGTTTTTCTTTCCTGTGGGGCACGTAAAAATGTTCTAAGAGGTATGTTTTTAAATGCTTCATGCACAAATTTGAGACCTATAGTAATAGTAATTTTAGTTTGGCATGATAGCGTAAGCATGTCTACGTGTATACTAGTCCCTCCTATGGATTATTACTATCCCCCAGCGGTTTAAAACGTGTATTAGGAACCCCGGCAAAGTCATTGCCAGGCCAGTCACGTGACCCCCTCCGGTTTGGCCTTAAGAAGTAACAAGCAGTATATTATTGTCTGTCATATTATTTACATGTAGCCTAATAAATTATAAAGTGGAATTAAAAAGTTTCCACTTCACTTAAATAAATAATAAAAGTAGAAGAAAACATATGTTGAAAGTACAAACTACACGGTTGCAAAACCGCGCAGATTCCTGCAGATATAATTTAACTCCATACTATAGGGCACCTCCGACCTGCGTCGGAAAACTCAGGGGCTCCCACAATCGCTTGAAATCGAAGTGTCAAGGTGGTGACTTGTTTTTACTCTTGTGAGTCTCGACACATCATCCTATTGGACACTTGTCGTAATTTAACACTATAGAAATAACCTACAGAGGCGACTCAAAAGGTCAATCGGATACCTGCGGGCTAATCATGCCAAATGGTATTAACTTACTCCTGGGATTAAAACTGTAAACAAACAAATTTTGAATAGCACCTTCCATTATAAAATTATCTTGTTTACATTTTTTATACAAGGGTATTATATTAACCCCGGTATTATAATCGCCATGATCTGCCTGCAGCCTGATCGAGGCGATTGTAATACCGGAGTTAAATAAATACCCTAGATTTATAACTGTAAACAAACAAATTTTGAATAACACTTTCCATTATAAAATTATCTTGTTTACATTTTTAATACCAGGGGATTAAATAAATACTGGTATTATAATCGCCATGATCAGGCTGCTGCTGCTGCACTAACTAAATTGTTTGTACGATATACGATTAACCATTAAAAAGGCATAAGGAACACTGGAGTAAGGAATACTGGACAGCACCACAATATTCAAATGCAAAATGGTGCCTTTGAGTGCTTCTTATCGAGACATTCTTTCCAGCCGATTACTTGCATGCTTTGGCGTAGGCTAAAACGCGATCACACAAGATATAGCCTATTCATCTACCTGCTCATCAAAGATTTCTGACATCGGCCTTAAGTTATCTATGGTGCTGATTCTATAGGTAAGAAAACCTAAAAAATATTTATATTTCTATCTATTGTAGGCTAAGAGAACTATAAGCTGAGGTGGTTTACTGTAGGCTACTTGTATAAATTATATTAATGATATTAATGATAATGATAATGAAATGAGATTTTCTATCACCAAATGCTTCATTACCTGGGTTTCCATATTTCGAGTTGGTTGAACCTCCCTCACCCCTTTCAAAATTTTCTGCGGGCGCCCCTGGATAAGGGTAGCCTATTTCTCAATCTTATAGCAGCGTCATTCCGTAATTAAGAAGACAACTCTTTGGAAATGATTTACAACTCCCAACTGTGTGAAAAGAATGGCGATAAATCTCCAAACTTGCAGAGTCATTTTTTACCCCCCTCCAAGTTTTGTCGCAAATATATTCCTCAAAGTTGCGACAAATTATCTCCGCACCCCCTCCCTCCGGGCCCCTCTCTCACAAGCTGTTTCAATTAAAGCATCTTCATTCCACTGCTTTCCTCATGTTGTATATGGAGATTTTGATTTATGTTAATTTACTGTGATGCTGGGATGTATAGTACGGTTTAAGTCCAATTCATACGGCAGATTCTTATTGCTTTCCTAGTTAAAACTTTAGTCTGAGAAAAGCGACAGACAGAGCGACAGACTGATATTTCGTAAACAACACATTTTTAGCTTCCTGGGACCTCAAAACGTGTAAATCCGTTGAAATCTCGGAATCGAGCATTTTGACCATCACAAAGCTTTCCTTAGGCGCTTATTCCTCCAACGTCAATAGTGATAGTAAATGTAGTATTGACGTGGTAGCAGACAATAAAGACAGTCTAAAAATATCTGCTACCACGTCAATACTACATTTAATATCACTATTGACGTTGGTGGAATAAGCGCTTTATACTACGTATAAATTGGAAAGCAGTATAAAACGGAAAATAAGAACCCCTGTACGGAAACTGAGAGGATGGGACACAACTGGGAAATAGACGCAATATTCAATGGAGAAGGGATAGGCTAATACGTTTTGTAAAAGCACATCGCCTAAGATGGCTGGGACACGTGGCCACATGCGGAAAAAAATGTACAAACAAGCATGACGGGATGAAAGGAAACTGCATGGACGTCCAAGAAATCGTTGGAAGGATGAACTAGAAGCCGACCTCCCCGAGTTGGGAGTTCTTAGATGGTGGAGCGTCGCACAAAACCGAGATGACTGGAGGAGTGTTATCCAACAGGCCAAAGCCCAACAGGGCTGTAGAGCCAGAGGCAGAAGAAGAAGATAAGACACTTTTAACGTATTCAGAGGTTTTGCGTTCCCAAACCCCCCCCCCCCCCCTCCTCCTCCTAAAAGTGGTTGTTACTAAGTCCCAGGTTAGCGTGATGGCCATCCACAGTGCTTGCATGTCGTTTCCCAGTCTAAGTGGGTGATACTCACCATAAGTCCGATCCAGTCAAAATTAACCTATTTGTAATAGTTCGAAGGGCCCAAGGTCAAGTGCACACAGCTTAATGCGCCTGTAATCTGTTGGCAGTCTTGCCTATTGAGTCTGTCTGTCTGTTATTTGAATAACTTAACTTAGGTAAGCGCTTCCAGCCCGGGGGGACTATTTGCCGCTGCCACTGCACCACGCCATCTCGGACGATCTCCCGCCGCTAGCTTCCAGTCTCGGGTGCCAGTGGCGTGCACATCTTCTAGCACTTGGTCCATCCATATGAGCCTTGGCCTACCGGGCCGCCTAGGGTGGTTGAAGGTTTCTTCAAAAAGCAGCTTCGACGTCCTCGCCACCTGCATACGGTGCACATGGTCAGCCATTGGATTCGACGCCCTATCAGATCTAATATTATGTTCGGGGAGGTGAATAAGGCAGAGATTTGGCTGAAATTTAAAACAAATAAAAAATAAAAAATGTCTACAAAAGATTCTTATTATTCAATGTAAAAAAAAATAGAAAATATACTTATAACTAAGTATTGTGCATTAACCCTCCAAAACCGGCTCATGATTCATGATTCTGACAAGGTTGCATATAGTCACGTTTATGCATATCCCAATGTTGTTGTTTTTTTTTTTTTTTTTAAGATTCTTCGCATACAAACAATGAATGTATCCGAATAACCTCTTCAGTCGCCTCTGTAGGTAATGCTTGTGTTGAGTTACGACAGGTCACCGATCGCATGATGTGTAGAGACTCGCACAAGTACGAACAAGCTACCTTTATGCCATCGATGTCCTTAAATTGTAACACGTACCATTCCTTTCACAATAAACTCAAAATTTATAATAAGGAATGAATGATCATAAAATTTTCAGCAAATCCAGAAAATAAAAAAAATATATAAACAGGTGTATAGGGTTCTAAACCATCCCCTACCTCCCCTAAACCACAAAAAATTAAATCCATCAGCCTTCGAGGGTATTCAATAAGCAAGCAGCACATCCAAAAAAGAACAATTCCAACCTCCCTTCGGACAGGGCGTAACACTCTTCTTAACATGAAGCATTTTGCATTTTTTAATTCCAACAAGATAGAGGTTTTATTGAGGACGGGACATGATAAGTTGGGACCTCATTTCGCGCGGGAGAGCGCTGTTGGCGTCGCAACTTGAAAATGGTCAAACCAGCGTTGCTACATTATGTAAAGTATACAAAGAGTTTTTCATTTCGGTCTTTTTTTCAGCAGTATGTCGGAATGGTGAGGTATTACCCGGGTGAGTGATATCCGGGATGATGGGCAGTGGCGGTTTGTCATTTTTCATCGTTTATAACTTTTTACTTTGTCATTTTCTTTGGGGATTCTTTCAGTGGAAATGTTGCGTAATATTGCGTCCTTTCTCATGGAGGAGGATATAATATGGGTGGAGGGTGGATGTACCTATTGTAGGCCTGTATTTGAATGGACGCCGAAGACGATACTAGCGCCTCTGTGTTGAGAACTCTAGAAATATGCAATACAATATAAATAATAATAATTAATTAATTAATAATGACTTCATTTTTTGCTGAGACCACCCTAGCGGAGTTAGGGCTATAACTTCCTCTCTTACACTCAAATAGGGTTCAGCAACAAAACGTAGGCCTAAGGTGTACAAATTTAGGCTACAGTACATTTTTATCGAATTGCTATTACCTTAAAACTTAATATTTTTCGAATATTTATATAATATTATATTCGATATTAATATTTTATTCGAATAAGTATAATGCATAATATATTATGTAATATGATAATTATGTATAAGATATATGACATACGAGTATATATACCAACTATGTTCATATGTTGCATGGTTGGTTACTGGGGCTCACCGCGAGGAGGTTAGATTGTACATCCGTCATACAGGTATTTTAATAATATGACTTTTCAACAGTGTGCGAGGAACTGGAAATTTTTTATTGTATTACATACTATAATTCATATAATTTTTGTTTATCGTTGCTTGATTTATGAAGTGAAGGAGTTTATATAGTCAGCACTTATTGTATGCATCGTAAATCGTACCGTATTGAGAGCTGATGGAGAGAGGAAAATACATGTCTGGGTACCAAATTTTTTGTGACTGGATCGTGAAGAGGACAATAAAAAAGTAAAAAAAAACGGCTTCTTGCATTCGTCAGACTGGATCCCCTATTTTTTTCTTACGAAGGCCTAACATTTTTTTTTGGTCAAAGTTACATTTTTTAGTACCAGCGCAAGAACACTCCCAAAAGGTAGTGCATGTTACCCGGACACCTAAACAAGCCACAAGAAGTTGCACACATGGGGCTTTCCCCCACGAATGCGGCCGTTACAAATTTCCAAAAAAATGTCTCATTTCATTTTATACACTTCTTGCTCGGTTGAGTCGGGACTTTTCCCCCGACAGAAGCCTTTTTTTGAAAAAAAAAACTCCATGCGACCACCCTGCTGCGTACCAGTACAAGTAAGCTTACCCTCCAAAAATGTGTGGTGAATGTTCTCTGAACACATAAACGGGCCGCAAGAAGTTGCACAAATGGGGCTTTCCCACGAATGCGGCCGTTAAATTTCCAAAAAATGTCTCATTACCCATTTTCTGGTACCACTTTGAAACCGATCTCAAATTACTCCCTGTAAACAGAACTTTCATTCTACACACTTCTTGCTCGGTTTTGCCGAGGCTTTCCCCCAGACAGAAGTCTTTTTTGAAGAAAAAAAATTCATGCAACCATCCTGCCACGGATCAGTGCAAGAACCCTCGTAAAATATAGTGAATGTTCTCTGAACACTTAAACAGGCTGCGAGAAGTTGTCCATGTAAAGATTTCCGCACAGTGCGGCTGATGCTGATTTCCAAAAAATTGCTACCTTGAGACGTGAAAGTATATAGCCTATATAAGTATACATAAATATAGTAGTAGAATTTATAATAGTTTATATATAATAGTAGAATTTATATAATGGTTCAACACTCATCTACTGTATTAATTTTCAAAAGACTTTGTGCCCCTTCCTGTGTTTCGTCCAAAAATACGCTTCTTACATTAGCTCCCCATTTGATCTAAATCAATTTAAGATTTAAGTTTTTAAATATGTTATTGATAATGGCGCAGTCAGAAACATGTAATGGGTATGGTGTCCCATACGCCTTTGCATTAATGTCACAAGGTAGAAATTAGGAACATTGTCACAATAAGGCAGATTACTTTTTGCGGACATATGGTATTGATACCGCTAACAATTGTCCTCAATTGTATAACAATGATAGCTAGGTAGTGTACCTATAGCCTGTTGTCATCAATTGTGCGTCATTATTAGCCAATCAGAGCGTTAGTTGCATGTTTTTAGACTACCGATGGGTATAGGCTCCCTGAAGTGATAAACGACTTTTAACGGCAACTTAGAGGTTAATTCGCCCTCAATTCCGAGGCATCTCCTACAGAGACTATTGAGAAGAAAGAGCAGCTTGTAGAAATGGTGTTAAGACAACTGCCAATTTATATTATAATACACGACACAATATAGTTATATTAATTCCCTGTAAAATAATAACCTGATTGCTTTCAAAATGCGTATAACTCCAATATTTCAGCCCTATTTTTCAAACATTTTCTTCCGGGGGAGACCCCCGGACCCCCTTCTTCGTGGTTTTTGTTAATGTCTGTAGAATCTCAAAGTTATTACCGTACTATCAAAATGCGTAAAATCTAACTATTTCAAGTCTGTTTTCGCTAAACTTCTCCCCCGTGGGAGACTCCTGGGCCCCCTTCAAATCCTCCAAACCCTCTGGCTCTTGCGCAAAGGACACTAAGGTCAGGGATTAAATTGAGGCACAACACAGCAAGAAGTGTATAGAACGAAATGTGAAACTACAAGGGGTACTTTGAGCCCTTTTTTTCAATCTGGAACCCCAAAATGCATTACCAAGAACTCAAAGAAATGGCTTCTGTTGGGTTAAAATTAGTGGAGCAAGATAGCAAGTAGTGTATAGAATGAAAAGTCTATTTACAATGAGTAGTTTGAGATCAGTTTCAAAGTGGCACCCCAAAATAAGTACCTAATGCGACGTTTTCTGGAAATTTTTACCATCCGAATTTGGAGGAAACTTCAAATAGGCAACTTCTCGCAGCCTGTTTAAGTGTTCAGAGAACATTCACTATATTTTACGAGGGTTTTCGTACTTGTACTTGTTGAAATTTTTTTTTCAAAAAAGGCTTCTGTCCGGGGGAAAGCCTCAACGGAGCAAAAAGTGTATAAAATGAATGGTCTGCTTACAGGGAGTAGTTTGACATCGGTTTGAAAGTGGTACCCCGAAATGAGTAATGAGGCATTTTTAGAAAATTCAAGCTTCATGTGTGCGACTTCTTGCGGCCTGTTTAGGTGTCGGGGTAACATGCACTACCTATTGGGAGTGTTCCTGCGCTGGTACTAAAAAATGTAACTATGCCTTCGTAAAAAATAGGGGATCCAGTCTGACGAATGCAAAAAGCCGTTTTTTTTTTAAAACTTTTTATGGTCCTCTCACAGCCTGTTTAAGTGTTCAGAGAACATTCACTATATATAAGGAGGGTTCTTGCACTGGTACGCGGCAGGGTGGTTGCATGAAGTTTTTTCAAGAAAAGGTTTCTGTCGGGGGAGAAGCCCCAGTACACCCGAGCAAGAAGTGTATAGTGTAGTGTACAGTGTACAGTGTATTTACAGGGAGTAATTTGAGATCGGTTTCAAAGTGGTACCCGAAAATGGGTAATGAGACATTTTTTGGAAATTTGTAACGGTGGGAAAGCCCCATTTGTGCAACTTCTTGAGGCTTGTTTAGGTGTCGGGGTAACATGCACTACCGGTCGGGAGTGTTCCTGCGCTGGTACTAAAAAATGTAACTTTGATAAAAAAAAAGTTTTTGGCCTTCGTAAAAAATAGGGGATCCAGTCTGACGAATGTAAGAAGCCGGCTTTTTTAAAAAAATTTATGGTCCTATCCACGATCCAGCCACAAAAATTTTGGTACCCAGACATGTATTTTCTCGTCAGCTCTCCGACTATTAGAAATTTCTTGAAAGAGGACCTGCCTTCAAGGTTATTGTCTATACATTACCTATTATATTATTATTATATCTTAATACCGTACGGCGTACGGTATACTGGCTCTATATGCCATATATATCGACTTCGATGTCCAGGTGGTAACGTGCAATCGGAGACGTGTCGTACTCATCACGCGTAATAACCTACAGAGGCGACTGAAAAGGTCAATCGGATACATTCATTAAATTGTTTGTATGCGATTAATCTTTTCATTATAATGAAAAATAAATAAATGAAAATAAATTTATGCTATATATTGACCGCGTGTAGACCTACCTAATGTTGGTTGAACTGCAAGTAGACTATCCAAATGGCAATTCAGTTCTTACAAATTATAGGCCTGCTAATGTGTATTGTGTAAACATAAATAATCAGCCAAATCTTAAATTATTGCTGCAAGAAACAAATTTTTCTTTCCTTTTCCCGAGGCTACCTGCAGTCTGAATAAAATTGTTCATTATTATTGTTGTCATTTTATTTTAATCACGACAATCGACATTCAAAATAGGGTAGCTTAGGCGCTTATTCCACCTACGTCAATAGTCAATACCACATTTACTATTTACTATTGTCGTAGGTGGAATAAGCGCCTTATGTAGGTATCATACTCGGTCTGTTGTTGGTGTAAAGTCTTAAAATATATCTAGATTAGATTAAAGTTAGGTCGTTTGACCCTGGTGGGCCTTGCGAATCGCTTTGACCTTAAGATCTATTGCGATTTCCCGATCTTGTTAGTCCCAATCTGTGATGGTGTTCCTTATGAACTTGACCACACTTCTTGGTGCTAGTTTGCACACTTCCACTGGATCTAGGAACCGAGAGTCGGTGGCTACTTGGCGTCGGTAGGAGATGGCCGGGCAGTCGCATAGTACGTGCTCCGCAGTCTCAGTGGCTTCCTTGCAGAAGCGACATGTGTCCTCAGTCACTTTTCCCATGGTTTTCAGGTGATAATTCACCGGGCAGTGTCCTGTGAGGATGCCTGTGAGGATTCTCAGATCTGGTTTGCTGAGCTTGAGTGAGAAAATATATCTAAGGCGGCTAGTCCACTTGTCAATATTCCATCATTTTGTGCATCAATAATAATTCATGTGATTTTTGTTTTAAGGAGAGTAAGGAGACTATTATTATTATTATTATTGGTGCATAAATGACGGAATATTGGCAAGTGGAATAGCCGCCTAATGGTGAAGTTAATTTCATAATATGGCTTTATGCCACTTAATAACATTCTTATATGTTAACAACATGAAATATAAAATCCGCAATGTAGGTAAAAAAATGCAGGATATTGTATTTAGTTAATAAAATTGGCTGTTTCCAAAACTCTAAACTTTTCCTTTGGTAAATTGGCGGGTAAATAATTCCTTTGTTATGCCATTCATGCGCATGCGGAAATAACAGAAGACATTTAAATTTTGCTGCAGTTGAAATCCAATATGGCGGCGGTGACGTGCAACAATAATGGCGAATGTCAATTTTTGTTTTGCTTTTTTATTTATCAAAAAAATCTATATTAAACCTGTTACAATAATTTAATTCGTTGTAGCTATTAAGTATGGGCTTGAAACCATTAGTTTAAGTGGTAAATACGTTAATCGAGCTTATTGTTTATAAAATTTACTTAAAATGGCTTTGAAAAAAGTAAAGGGAAACCTAGAACGTATGTTTGATAAAAACTTGAATGATTTGGTCCGCGGCATACGAAACAATAAAGAAAATGAGGTAAGAAATTGAGTATTTAGTAATTACAAATTTGGTGGCATTTCAATGGAGCTAGTGGAGTAATTTTTCATTGATTGAGGTCAATAAGCCGGGAGCATTGGACCAGTAGAAGTTATTATGTAACCAGTATTATTTTTTGTCTGGTTAATAATTTATGTGTGCCCAAATCAATTCCCCCTCATTTGTCGCTTATACAGGCTATCAATAACTAATGCTGGAAGGTAAACAGTTGGACTAGACATATCTGACAAAGTCAACATTAACTGCCGAGTGGCAGCACTGAAAAGCAAGACAATTATAGCACTGTATTTAGATATCCGATGTGCATTTGCGATAATTGATTAATTTGATTGTATGGGTTTCACTGACAACGCATTATTAGGTGCCCATTCCATTGACGGGCTAGGGCTATTTCCAAAACGGTGGCGTGGTAGCAGACACTCAAGATTTAGGTGGCGTTTCCACCAACCTCGCATTGCAGAATTGACGGAAATGTTTATTTTCCTCTATGCCATAGTTAAAATTGATCAATGATCATACAATAAAATCACAAACAAACAAACTAAAATTAAAAAATGGCTTCATGGGATATGTTAATTACAAACATTTTAATAGATTTCTATAAAAAGAAAAACAGACATTTCCATCAATGTCACTTGCAATCTGCAATGCGAGGTCGGTGGTGACGCTACCTAAGTCTTGAGTGTCTGCTACCACGTCACCGTTTTGGAAATAGCCCTAGCCGGTCAATGGAATGGGCGCCTTATGGCTAAGGGAATATCTGTTTGGAAGTGGCCATAGAGTAGAAATAGGATAAAAATGGATAACATTTGAACTAAAACACTGCAAAATTAGGCTGTTTGCTGATGATAAACTGATCTAAACAGAATTTTAAGAACCAGGACACCGTCTATCCCACCTTGGTGGGTCATGAAAAAAGTTGTTTGGTTTAGGCGCCCATTCCATTGACCGGCTAGGGCTATTTCCAACAACGGTGACGTGGTAGCAGACATTCAAGACTTAGGTGGCGTTTCCACCGACCTCGCATTGCAGAATTGACGGAAATGTTTATTTTCCTCTATGCCATAGTTAAAATTGATCAATGATCATACAGTAAAATCACAAACAAACAAACTAAAATTAAAAAATGGCGTCATGGGATATGTTAAGTACAAACATTTTAATAGATTTCTATAAAAAGAAAAATTCTAATTTCCGTCAATGTCATTCGAGATCGGTGGAAACGGAACATGTCTGCTACCACGTCACCGGTGTTGGAAATAGTCCTAGCCGGTCAATGGAATGGGCACCTTAGTAGAATCCGGCCTGATGGGTTGTGGTCGATATGAAAGTGAACTTCTTCAGTGTGAAGGATTTTCGGAAGAAGTTGAAAGTTAAAGTAATGGTTAATAAAAAATGAATTGAAGTTGAATATTAAAGACCAATTTGTATTGTTTGCATTGCGCTACTAAACCCTACAAGACCAACAACTCTTTTGTCGTTAGTTCTTGGGTTGTTAGGCGCTGTACAACACAATACAAAAATTAGAGTCCCTGAGCAGCCAGAGCCGGATCGACCGTGTCAAACAAAAATACCCACCCGAGAGGGTTTTGTACGAAAGAAGGAGGAGGTACTTAAATAGTCCAGCTCCTAGTAGTAGTAGTAGTAGTGTTTGGAGAAATAGCAAGAATGCTAATAAAAAACAACCACTTTCACTATTAAGTCATCCACTTATCGAGTAAACCACTTCGCACATCCTCTTGTAAATATTTTTTAAATTTCAACAAGGATGAAGCCCATTTGATATCCCTTCGAAGAGAATTATATTTGGATAGACCGTCTTGGAATATGCTCTTCCTTAAAAATTCCGACGTCTGCAGCACCAACACACCGTCGCCAACATTTCTAGTGGAATAAGTGTGAATTTCACCAAATGTAGTTATTCTTGAGCGTAGGTACTCGGGTAGTAACCCGTTCATAATTTTAAAAATGAAAACCATCGTATCAATAAAAACTTGTTCACGTACGGTAAACATTGCAAGTTCTCGAAGCATCCAATCAACAGACGTCCGATACAATGGAACATTTAATATATTTCTAAGCCCCACATTAATTGCCACTTGAATATTTCTTATTGACTCAGAGGAGGCATAATTGAACAAAGTACTGCAATAGTTAACTCCTGGGGTCGTACTCATCCAAATTATATAGTGAGGCGTCAATAAGTCTGCTCTTAATGTATGTTCTGAAAAAACTGGATCCAACTGACTTACTAAAAATGGTAGCTTATTGTAAAGCCGGTGTGCAAGTATCGGGTAGGAATCCCTCGACTTGTTTAGGCGACACCTAGGCATATGAAACCCTTTTGCCGATCGTGTATTATAGGAGTGCACTGTACTGAGCTATACTGAGCTATAGTTTGTGTATGTCGTCAAATTGTTTCGAAGAGTACAGTTTCATGACTTAAAATGCTGAAGCGTTATCATAATTAGCCCCCTGTATCATATTAAGGCTTGACCTTTCGCCTAGCATGGGAAGATGACCTTTTGACATTTTGCTACCGTTTATTAGGACACACGGATATATTATGGGTTTATCTATTAAATTTGTGTTCATTTATGCAATATTTCGTAGATATTAGAGATGAGCGTGAGGTACAAATACAAATACACAAATTCTATATTGCTCCACTTTCAATACAATAGTGTAGATAATAAATAAATGTTAACACATTACACAATGCACGATGCAGTTTAAAGTGCCTCCTTATTCAAAAAACTCTTGGATGTTGTACAATGTCTTTTGAATAAGGAAACACTTTAAACTTTTTTTGAATTCAGTTAAGTTCAGGACATGTAGAGTAGTGGTACGGACTCTGACTTTCACCCAAAATGTTCTTGGTACGTGTCCTACACTTCCTACATTTTCTGGCCATGCTTCGGAGAGCATGTAAAGCAGGCGGTCCCGGGCCTTCCTAGTTGAGTGTAAGAGAGGGCTTTATAGCCCTAACTCCGCTAGGTTGGCTTAGTAATAAAACAAAAAGTCCTTATTTATTTATTTATCTATTTTATTTAAGTTCTTGGCTGACTTTATTAAGTTAGGCAGTTTGTTGTATATGAGCACATCGATATATGACGGCTTACATTCATACCGCCGGGTTCTGTGTTGCATGGCAACCAAGTTTGTCCTTATCTCGTTCCATGATTCTGGACATGTTCTGCCCGCTGGAAACTACTTAAATTTTTGTGAACATACACAGCCATGTGCAGAATATACAGGCTAGGTACCGTTAGTATGCTCAGGGTATGAGGTTTATGAGAAATAAATATGAATATTACTTTATCTATTGTTGTAACTGATGGAGATTTGTGTTTGTTGTTCCAGGGAAAATATATAACACAATGCATTGAAGAAATTAAGCAAGAGTTGCGGCAAGATAACATCTCTGTTAAAGCTAACGCTGTTTCTAAACTTATTTATGTAAGTATTAGAAGAATAAATAAAATATGAGCAGTATTTCAAATGTTGCTTGAATATGAGATGGTGTATGTCTTGTATGGCTAATAGGAAAAGTTTGAGAAAGACCTTGGTAAAGTTGGTAGTTCTGCTAAATGTCCGAAATTAGAGGACTTAGAAAAAACTGGACTTGTCGGGATTCGAACCCAGATCGATTAATTACTAGGGTTTGCAGTTTTGAACTAAGTTATATTGCAGTATTACACGGTATATAATGAATAAAGTAGAATATGTAAGGAAGCTCACAGACCTGTTATATAGTTGAGTTTCTGTGCTAATCTGTCTAGGAATACGAATCATGTCAATAAGATCATATAAGTTGAGGAACCAGGATGTTCTTCTGTCGGGAGCCCTCAGTCCTTCAATCTTACCTTGGTTTATTACATGCAGAAAGCGATTATTATCGTTCCTCATGACATGGCTGAAGTATGTTAATTTCCGTTTCTTAAACGTCAGCAGTAATTCGGCTTTTGTGTCCGTACGCATCTGCACCTCAGCATTAGGGACATTATCTCTCCAGGATATGCGCAGCATTCGTCTGTGTACCCACATTTCAAATGCACTGATCCTGTTCTCCATAGATTGTGTCAAAGTTCATACCTCCATACCACATAGAATGATTGGGCACATAACATTTCACCATTTGCAATCGAAGGTGCAATCGCCGATTCCGACACTAATACTTTCTGCATTTTGATGAAGAATGAATGAATGAATGAATTTAATATAATAAATTTACATTTTACATTTACATCTACCCACACTTTGAAGACATGTTGAGTTTGTTCAATGCGACTGCGAATTTCCTGACTCACCTCCCACTCAGTTTACGTTGCATCCGAGGTACCGGTATTGTTTATATTGTACTACATGCGCACCATCCAGAACGATATTCAGATTAATCTCTGCCCTCTTACTGATAGCCGCCATTTGGGTCTTCTACACGTTAATTAAGATACCCGCATTTCGGCCTGGTACACTTATTGTATTAAATGAGGACTGTAGTTGTTCTTTAAATGAAGCAACTAGCGGTGTCATCTGCATAACGCAGATTGTTAGCAAGCTCTCCATTGATGACAATGCGTTCCATGGCTGCATCTAAAGCCTCTATCACTATCCGCACAGCTCAGAGACCTCTGCTCTGCAGCAACTGTCGACCACTAGCCCAAATTCTCCTGTTCCTGTATCGCATCGCCCATTGCTTTATCAGGGACTAGGAATACAAAATTCTTTTGTTTTAGCTGCAAATGCTCGGGTACGACATTTCATGGGCGGGATTCAACATAATCGAAGTGATGTCGAGCAACAAGCTGACATACAAGCGGATAGGTTACCTAGCGGCCGCGCAGAGCTTCCATCCGGACTCGGAACTTCTCATGCTCACCACCAACATGATCCGGAAAGATCTGAACGCGCAGAGTCAGTACGATGCCGGGCTGGCTCTGTCCGGACTCGCGTGCTTCGTTAGTCCGGACTTGGCAAAGGACTTGGCCAATGATATCATGACTCTGGTAAGTACTCCGCCTCGCAGATGACTTGGTAGTCTGACATATTATGTCTGTTACAACGTGTCAATGGTAGGCAAGTTGCAGCTTACAACCGGCGTAGGTTGACATCTAGGATATGTGCGGATATAATACCAATGTAGTCCAAAATTTCTGTGGAGTCGTTGACACAGGGCATGGTTATGCCACGCTCACGCATGCTACATTGGGTCCATCGCAAGAAAGTCTCAGCTTGTTCGTTGTCGCTTGTAGCCGGTGTGGGTTGATATGTTTGCCAGCTGCCAAATTTAATTCGGCAATAACACCAATAATGCCCGAAAAATCAATAGGGTTAAGGCAAAATTCAATTAGGCTTGCGCCCATGAAAGTCATTCAAATTAATGGCATACAGGGCATGGACGGCTACAATGAAAAGCCCTTCGAATATTAAGTACTCATACTGTCATCAATAAAGGCTGTGCTGATGATATACGAAGTGTTCCTACACTGAGGTACTCCAATTGGTAGAGTACTGGACTGTGAACCGGACGGTCAAAGTTCGAGGCTCTACCTGAAAATTCAAAAGGGGGTCTTACCTTGACTGGCAAGGAAAAAACTGTTGACCCCTATGTCTCAAATAAAGCTGTTGTCAAAAGATATCCTCTGGCTCGATGAATTGTCGTGCCAGAGGGGCGTTTTTCATGCTTAAAGAATTATGTTCAGTATACTCTTAATTGCAGCTGTCGTCAACGAAGCCGTATATCCGTAAGAAAGCGGTGCTGATGATGTACAAGGTGTTTCTCCAGTTTCCGGAAGCGTTGCGGCCGGCGTTCCCGCGGCTAAAGGAGAAGCTGGAGGATCCGGACCCCGGGGTCCAGAGCGCATGCGTCAACGTCGTGTGTGAGTTGGCCCGAAAAAACCCCCGGAACTACCTCAGTCTCGCGCCCATCTTCTTCAAGTTAATGACAACTTCGACGAATAATTGGATGCTTATTAAAATTATTAAATTGGTGAGTAAAGTTTAGGGTAGCATTTTACTTTCTTTACTTTTACTTGGCATCTTTGCCATTCGCTGACGAGCCTCCCTGTAAAGACGCATGTGGTTTCTGTCCCGGTAGTTTGAGAGGCCAGAGTTGCAAAGAGGACAGGTGTCCGCGTCTACAGCCCCGAATTGGTGAACCGGACTACCTACAAGCGTAGGTAGTCGTGCTTGTTTTGTATTGAACCCATGTTTAACGGTTACAGTTTGGAGTACTGACACTGCAAGAGCCTCGCATTGGGCGCAAGTTAACGCATCCCCTAATGCAAATTATAAGCAGGTAACTCGCTGTACATAACCCAGCCGACAGCTGTATAATACCTTAGGAAAAAGATGCGGTAAAAGTTGTCATTATGCCAGAACTATGTGAATGCTTGTTCAAAGTGATGCTCAAATTCCTGTTTATTTACTTAATTATAACGGCGCCTTCACCCTTCCACAGGGTTGGTGGCATGTATCTTCACTTTCTGGTAACTGATCCTCTGGTCCTCCTTCACTTTAGGCGGGGTATTCCACATACGTCAATCATCAATGAAAAATTGAAAAATGACGTTTTAGCAGACATTAAAGACATACTAAATATTCTGCTACCAATTTACGTCATTGTTACGTCATTTTTCAATTTTTCATTGACGATTGACGTATGTGGAAAACCCGCCTTAGTTTCTAAAGACATCCTTGGCCGTCCTAGTGGTATTGCGCTATACACTGGATAGTCTTTCAGCAGGTGGCCATCTGCTCTCCCATTCGTGTGGCCCACTATGCTCACCTTACTTCTTCGAATTTTTTGGTGATAGGGGCTACCTGCGTCTCTTCGTTACTATGTTTATTCCTCATTATTAAATTAGATGCAAAAATAATTTCGTTAAGAATTTTAAAGAAAAGAAAACACGCTAACGGTTTTGACACTAGGCCATCATCAGGCCAAATAAGACCAAACAATTATTAACAAATTCTGACCGAGACGAAATAGTTAGCAAGTTGCGATAATTATGTGGTGGGTAGGGGTAAGCTTCGTATGGAAAAAGTTTCCGGCCAGCCAATCGAAATAGGGAAGCAAAGAGAAATGCCACGGGGCCTCTCCTCACTAAATGCTTGGATAGCCGCCATATTGGATTTCCTCACGGAAATGGCAATAAACCTCACTCGATACAATCTTTTCATTGTTGATTTCTTCACTGGGTAGATCAAAGTCTTATCGAATGGGTCAAAATCGGCTTTTGCAGATCTGAAATATTGCATGTGTAAAATGGTTTAAAAGGTGTTTTCCTGCTCAATTCTTCACCCTTTAGTTGCATAACCTTACTTATTCGCTAGAACTTTGTAGATGCTAGTCGTTCAACTGTTTCAGTTTGGTGCGTTAACCCCTCTGGAACCACGACTGGGCAAGAAACTTATTGAACCTCTAACTAATCTGATTCACAGGTATGTACCGAACTGTTTTGAAAGCAATAGTAAAAATATGGATATGACTCTCACGAACTTGGTTGGGGTGGGCTCATGCCTATAGCAATGCGTCAATAGTAAGTTTGTCTGAGCTCGTCAGTTATCGCTGTAGCCGGAGTTGATTGACATCGAGGACATGCATCAGTTAGCCATCGGCCAAAACTCACGCGGAAACAATTCCAATGATGTCCGAGTAAGCTACTAATCATTGGCATTGAGCAAGGTTAAATGGTTCTCTTAATTAGTAAACCTACTTCCATAAAAAGCCCGTCGTAAAGTACTAAACACAAAAAATGTGTTTAGTACCTTCTGACAGAAAGCCTCAGCAGCCCTCGAAGATAAAGTGATGAATGTTTACTTTTGTTGCCGTTCATTAGGAAGGTCTTGAAAGGGTAGGTATCATTTTGCAACTAAACTACATAGGGGTCGTTAATGGGAGAGTTAGCTAAAAAAAAAACAATTAAATTAATTGACGGGTAGAAACCGGGATGATAGGCCGTGGTCGTTCTGAAAGCGTATTTCCAAATGTTTCGTCAACATCTGCGGTTGACATCGTCAGTGGAACTGCGTAGATATCTGAGATTGTATCTCGGAGGCTCACCAGCGACTGTTTGGGCATGGGAATGTGCATTGATATTTATACCAAGCTGCGGGGTAGTGGGGGTGGAGGGTGTGGAGGAGTATTGGCTACTTCCAACTGATCCGAAGCATCCTTCTGTAACATCACATTTCAATGTCGCTTAGGCCTTAGCCGAATAATATTCATTAGTCAGGACATGTAGAATAGTGGAACGGACTCTGACTTTCACCCGAAATGTTGTTGGTTCGAGTCCCACACTTCCTACATTTTCTGGCCATGCTTCAGAGGGCATGTAATGCAGGCGGCCCCGGGCTTTCCTAGTTGAGTGTAAGTGAGGGATTTATAGCCCTAACTCCGCTAGGTTGGCTTAGAAATAGAACAAAAAAGTCATTATTTTTATTTATTTATTTAATATTGGAAGTATATCGGCAGCTTGTGGAAAAAGGTACTCCACAGTTTTATCGGTGTTATTTACCTACTCTCGTATACGTGTGGTAGATTAGGAACTCAATTAAACATTCACTATCTTATATAAATTATTGATAGTGAAATGTCAAGTCAGTTTTATCTTTACTTCTTGAAATCACTGTAAACTGTTCTTCCAGATTTAGGGTGGATCGTACGAACGTTCGAGACGCGAGACAATAGGAAAATTTTTCCCCCCGGCCTGGGTGTCTTTCATTGAAATTAAATGAAATGAAAAATGTCTTTATATTTGGCTAGTTTTAGCCTGAAAAGGCTGCTGCTCTACCAGTTAACCTGTTAGGGGAAAACGCGACTGCCTAGTGTGTTACTGCCCAAAATAACCCAATTAGTGCAGTGGTCAAGAGAGAGGATGCCTGTCATTCCTCAGGCCTCAACCCTAAGTAGCCCCCATCAGTAGGGCTCTTGTAGTGCCACGACGTTTCTTTTATATTTAAGTCTTGTTTTTTTACTTTGACTATTTTTTCCCGCCGTTTTCCCTGATGAGATACCCAATCATAGCCTTGGATCCTTGGATTCACCGAATCAAAAACTGTCAGTTAGCTTAAGAGACCCTCATACTGAATTTCATAATTTAGAGGAACATTTCTTGTATACTTTGAAATCTCAGTAATAGCTGTACAATCGCTAACAAGACTATCCCAGAGTATAGACACGCTGATTCTTTGAGTTTCCTTTGTTCTTCTCATACAATATAGTATTATTATGATCATTCCACCGGCGATTTTACTTCACTTGTGATTTGAGGTTTTTTGTTTGATTTTTTTTTAAGAAGACTTAACTTATCTAATACAAATTAAGTTATAATATGGTAGAGACTTATTATTGATGTCTTCTACCTCATTATAACTTAATTTATGATAGATAAGTTAAGTATCTACATAATAATCTCCTTAAACCATAACAAACAAAAAATCTCAAATCAGAAATGAAGAAAATTCGCCGGTGGAATTGCCGCCTATACGTTGTATTATTTTATGTTTGTATCCATGGCCTATTTTAATTTACAGTACTTCGGCTATGTCCCTCCTGTACGAGTGTATAAACACAGTCATTGCAGTGCTAATCTCAATATCCAGCGGTATGCCGACACACAGCGCGTCCATACAGCTCTGCGTCCAGAAACTTCGCATTCTCATTGAAGATACAGATCAAAACCGTGGGTATTTACAGTACAATGTATATATAGCCTATATGCATATTTATTTATTTGTTTATTGACTTTATAAGAAAGAAAGGACAGTTCAGTCACTTATTGAGAGTGGATAGTAGCAGGTGCGCGAAGATGGGAGAGGAAATAGAGGGAGCAGGATGGTGAGGAAAACCATGGAAGCGGTTCAGAAAGGAAATTCAAGATGATCGCCGAAGACTCAGGGACTGGTAACACAGCTATTGCTGAATGATCAGAAGTGGAGTGACAGGAGAGAGTGGAGGAGGCTCTCCTATCATAGTAAAGGGGAACATAGTAAAGTTACACGATTAATTCGTCAGTACATGTAGATTAGCGGTACAGACTCCGATTTTCAGTCAGGACATGTAAAGTAGTGGTACGGACTCTGAATTTCACCCAAACGGTTGTTGGTTCGAGTTGCTTCGGAGGGCATATAAAGCAGGTGGTCCTGTTCCAGTTGAGTGTAAGATAGGACTCTATACCCCTAACTCCGCTAGGTTGGCTTAGTAATAGAACAAAAAAGTCAATATTTAATTCGGAGGCGACCAGAACTAAACAAGCATTTAGACTGACGTGATGTTCCCCTGCCAATGCTGTGCACACTACCAAGTTTACTGCAACAGGCGCTGTTGTGGTGCTTTCAACTTGATATGGCCGTTGGCTGGTCATAACTTGTAGAAAAATACTGCTTGTTATTGTTACTCTCGATATGAATCTGGGGTTTATTATGTTTTCTTCACTTTTTGCAGTTAAGTACCTTGGTTTGCTGGCTATGTTGAAGATTTTGTCGACACATCCCAAGTCTGTGCAGTCTCACAAAGATCTGGTATTGCAATGTCTTGATGATAAGGATGAGTCCATCAGGCTACGGGCTCTCGATCTTCTCTACGGCATGGTAAGCAATTGACAGGAAATAGTATAATGAATCAGTATAATCAGATATTAGTCTTTCAGAACGACCACGGCCTATCATCCCGGATTCTACTGATTCATCACGTAACTCCGGCCGTGAAAGCCTTTGTAAGGAAATAGTATATTTATGACAGCAGTCCATCATGGAAGAAAATCGGGAATGAAGTCGTTAGAAGATAGTTCGGGGTTTGATTTGGTTCGGATATTTCTACCATAGCGGAGCTACTCAATAACCGTCTTACATTATCGCCAAATCTCATCAGACCAGCAAGTGTGACAACTCTGATAGCTTACTGGCAATATCTATCATGCACACGGTCATTGAGTCAACCGAACAAAGCAGATTAGCAGATGCACAGTGTTTTCAAAATGGTGTGCAAGGTGTTGGAAGTCAAAATTACCGTTAAGAAGCACTGAAGCGAGAACGTTGTGAAGAAGCCCTACAAAAGTTTTACGTTGTTTTATACTTTACATAATGTCTTAATCTACTTAATCGACTTCGATGGCAAAGTGGTAGCCTGCTTTTACTTCTGTGTGTCTCTACACGCCATGCTATTGGAGACGTGTCGTAACTCAACATGGGTACTTACCTATAGAGACAACTAAAGAGGTAAATCGGATACATTCATTAAATTGTTTGTATGCGATTAACCTTTTCAATTAAAAAAAGTTTTTCCTAGATGGGTTACTAGTATATTCTTGCTTTGACTTTTTCGTAGGTGTCTAAGAAGAACCTAATGGAGATAGTAAAGAAATTGATGGTGCATATGGATAAAGCGGAAGGGACTTCATACCGGGACCAGTTACTCTCCAAAATTGTCGAGATTTGTTCGCAGAATAGTTATCAACATATTTCTAACTTTGAATGGTATGATATGCCACGTCCTTATGGTAATTTTATAAACCTATGGTTTTAAGACTAGGTCCATGATATTATAACTGTAAGGACTTCGATGGCATAGTGGTAGCTTATTCGTACTTATGCGAGTCTCTACACATCATGCGATCGGTGACCTGTCTTAACTCAACACAGGTGACAACTCTTAACAACAGAGGCGACTGAAGAGGTTATTCGGATCCAATCCATGGATTTCGGACATTATTTGTATTGTTTCCGTATGAATTTTTGGCCATTGGCAAAATGGTATACGCCCTCAATGTCAACCTAAACCGGCTACAAGTGATAATGGACAAACTGAGACAAGCTTACCATTTAAGCAATGAATCAGCCGAAAGCATGACTTAACCAAGTACAGATACGAGTCAGGTTTTTATATATACTCCCTAACCTAATGTGGTCTGGTGGATGAAATCGAGTGCCAACTTTTTCCTTTTTTTAGGTACATTAGTGTTCTGGTGGAGATGACAGGCATGGAGGGCACTCAGCGAGGGAGTCTGATAGCGGAACAGTTATTAGACGTAACGCTGAGGGTGAAGGCTATCAGACAGTTTTCAGTACAGCAGATGAGTCTTCTGCTGGAGAACGCCCACATTGTTACTCACTCCACCATTGCAGTCAGCAATATGAGTCATGTTCTGTATGCAGCTGCGTGGATATGCGCCGAATATGCTGAGTAAGCACTGGTTATTATTAATTTTATTAGCTAATAACTAAACACTGTTAACCATTGTTCCATAAAAGCTTTTTTATGCATTAGGCGATTTTAGAGCGACCGAATTGTAAGATAAGCTTGCTGTTTATTTATCTACATTGGGCGAATTTTCACAGCCTATCATACCATGCCCCTTCCCCACTGGAACTATCCCCCTGGAATTATCCCCCATAGACTACACTGACAGTAATACAAGAAGCAACATACAAGACACTCATAAGATTATGGACAAAGATTGAATTTCACAAATTACATAAGCATTTTTCATGATTATTTAGATTACAGATTAAGAATGTAGTGCCAGTTTTATATTTTACACATATATTTTTAATCATTTTTAGGTATAGTTAGTCTAGAAATTAGTTCGTACTTTGTAGGAAGTAATTTTTGCGTTAGGTAGGTATTGAGTGCTACCCTCGCGCGCCGCTGGCATGAGGGGGCACTTCAGCTTTGGTTCATTGTTGTAAAAATATTAAGTAATTACACGAATTATTATTATTATCTACTTATGCACTGTTTTATTGTTTTGCAGAGAACTAGAAAATCCTGAGGGGACGGTAGAGTCCATGCTGACAGGTCGAGGGGTGGCCAATCTTCCAGGTCAAATTCAGGCTGTTTATATTCATAATATTATTAAATTGTACACCCTTATCTATAAAAGGGCCGAAAGTGCTGGCGATATGGCTCCGGTTCATAAGGTTTGTACTATTATTAATGACATTTACCTTAGAGCAAACAAATTTAAGAGGGAGCCCCTATTGCACGGATTTAATTGAGTCTTATATTATGTACACTTAATCCCACAGCTGTGCAGCCTATGACTGTTGCCCCTAATAAATATGTGCTTTGTCATTTTGGTATATTGGTCAATGTTAATGGCAATGATGTCATATTATTTAACAAAGGGTTAGTTGAACTTAAATTGTCGGTTGTGATAGTAGTCAATTAAGGCAGGGGCGTCAAAGTTATTATCCTTTTGGGCTTCCGCGCTCATGTTGTTGTCAACCCGTCACCAGGTGCATGGGCCTCATCTTCCCACTGGCGTGCTGGTCGACTACCTACCACTTGTCAATTACTCTTTTTGTTTTGTGTTCCAGCTGAGTGGGCTAATAATTGAGTCACTGAGCCAGTTTGCTGCTAGCTGTGACCTAGAGGTGCAAGAGAGAGCATCGTCAGCCCTCAATCTGGTGAAGTGGGTGGAGAAACAGCTGAGTAAAGGAGGGGAAAGTCTGAGCGAGGAACTGTCGGTTCTCTTTAACGGGGAACTCAACCCAGTGGCACCTAAAGCACAGAAAAAAGTACAGGTGAGTCAGATAAGTAAGTCTATTATTAGTATATTCGTACTGTAGGAGACTAATGAACCACCAAACACCTGTAATGTGTAGAAAATTTAATTTATCAGGAAATTTTCATCGTGAGGCTGAACGATAACTAAAGTTAACTTAGAGCACGTTTTATGTAATATGTGAACGGTACAGTAAAGCTTAAAATTTATATTAAACACGGTATGTACAATCGACAATTTAATTAATAGCAAGTTAATTCATTACTGATAACAGTGTTTTTGAACTTCGTAGTCAAATAAAGTTCTGGGTAAAAAAGGAAATGAACTTAGGCTATCTATCCATGGCGGCGACAGTCACAAAAAATGTATGTAGCCTATGCTTAGTATAAAACATTAAAACCAAGTTTTGTATCTTGTTTTATTATAACATCCTTGGTTTTCTGCTGCTTGGCGACCTGTTTATTAATTTATTATGATTATTGTCCTTTTGCAATGTTACTAGGTAACGCCCGCACTTGGCAGGTTTGCCATTTGACGACGCGCTAACCAGTATAAATAAATAATGACTTTGTTTTATTCCTAAGGCAACATAGCGGAGTTAGGGTTATAAAACCCTCTCTTACACTCAACTAGGATGGCCCGGGACCGCTTGCTTTACATGCCCTCCGAAACATGGGCAGAAAATGTAGCTTGTGTGGGACTCGAACCAACAACCTTGCGGTTGAAAGTCAGAGTCCTTACCACTAATCTGCATGTCCTGATCTCCTTGATTTGTCCTCGAAGATGTCGTCTGTTTGGTCTTCCCCGTCTTCTACCAGGGCTGGACACTCGGGTAGATTTTCTGCGTTGGTGCCTTCGTTATTCAGGGGGCAGATGTCTTTTTGCAATGTCTCAATGCTCCTTTGCTTGCTCAGGTACCGGAGGGTCTAGACCTAGATGCGTGGATTAACGAGCCACCTAGCCCCGATACCAGTTCAGAAGATGAAGACGATAGGAAGTCTACGGCACATATGTTTCCCAAGTGCTTCACTGATGTCACGAACCACAAGACTGAGACTGTAGAACTCAATGAAGAGGAACTGACAAAGGTAGGCTCATGACCCATTGGTGAGGTTTGTAACGGTATGTTAGCCATTGCGAAGAATGGAAATCAAGCAGCTGTAATGGTTTGGCCACGACCAAAGGATGGATGAGAATAGGACCACCCGGTGGTTGGCGGAAGCAAGGCCACATGGTAGAAGATCGGCACACCAAGGTCAACCCTCGAGGAAAGGGTTGAACAACTCGCCGGAGCAAGAGGAAAAACAATAGCCGAGTATACGGTGGAGTATAAGAAATGGAAAAAAAGAATGCTAGCCAATTATAAATAAATAAAATCATAAATGAATAACGACTTTATTTTTACCTGGGCGAACCATAAGACTAGAAAGTCTTCTATGGGCTAACCCAGGTAAGGCAAGGAATGGTTAGTATTACAACATTCAAGATTCTTATGACTAGTGTTGTTAGTATTGTCCTAAAGTTTCCCTAATTCAATAAAGACAAAACAGAAACGAGAAAAACAACAATAAGTATTGGCCTAACTGTCCAAAAAGAACTCAAAACAGCATGGACTGTGTCAAGGCCTAATGCTGGGATACCGACCTTTGCCGGGCTAACAGGTGGTAACTGAGGCTTTTTTTTGAAAGTGGCAAGAGATGGCTGGGACTTTATGCTACAGGGGAGTTTATTCCACCCCCTTGTAGGTTGGACGAGGAAGCTTCGCCGTATAGGCTAGTTTTATGTCGAGCAATTTTAAAATTTTTACCATTCCTAGAGCTAACCGATTAAACAGGTATTATAGTATAATTGTCACGGTAAGATTTAATTTTATTGGCGAAATAGGCCTGCTTCCATAAACTTTGAATTTTAAACATTTAATTAATTTTGCAGAGAAGAGAAGCGCGAAAAGCTGAGCAAGCGATGAACATGTACTACTTGAAGCCGTCAAGTGCCCCCGTAGCCGACATTCCCGTCCAAAACATAGAGCTAAATGTACCACTCAAGATCAACTCGTTCGTCAACTCGGATAAGTACCTGAAACATGGCGACAAGAAGAGTAAGAAGAAGAAAAAATCGAAGAAACGGACGCAGAGTATGTGATTCGTTGATATTGTAGCTACTCGTGTAAAGTGTCGAACAAGCCATCCCAGATAATATCTGACAAATACTGGCACACCCTTATCATATCAAGACCTTTAAAAAAAATAAAATAAGTAAATAGCTATTTTTTTTATTCTTGTCGAATGAATAAGTTTGTTGAACCTATGGGTCCTTTTAGCTGTTATTGCTAAGGCTAGATGTTCTGCTAGAGATCAGCAAGAAGTGGTTAGTGAAAAAAAAGAGTAGGAAGAAAATGGGTGCTGCGACTGTGACTGTTAATTAACCCCCCCCCCCCCCCCCCGCAAAAAAGGCAGACGTGGCTTAACTTAGTTCGGGTACGAGTCTTCCTGTACTGCTGTGTTGCAAGTACGAAATACTGTACAAGTACTGAAGTCAGGTAGCCTGTTCTGATAAACGTCTGGCAGATTGATTTCAGTTGAGTCCCTCGAAAGGTGCTTACTTGCAATGTAGCGACAAGAGTCATAAGAAAAATAGTTGATTGTGTTTTTTTTCTTTTTTTACCACAGAGGAGAGCAGTAGCGAAGAAGATGTGGGCGGGGCTGTGGTGGTCAACACGGGAGTGGGCGAGATGCCTGAAGGAGCGGAGCTTTCGGACGGTGACCATGACAACCCTCTCGACCTGAATGACCCTCACAGGGCCCTCGACATAGACCTTGACCTGTAAGTACCTGTTGGTAAACTTTGTCAATAGCATTTATTTGTATTATTTATTTACATTAATTATTTCCTATTATTTTCACTCATAAGGCGGCCTCGTTTTTCATAATGCACGTGATATTGATTAATAAGTTTCCATATTAAAACTTAATTTATAATAGATAAGTTAAGTATCTACATTATAGTCTCCTTAAGATATGGCAGAGACTTATTAATGATGTCTGCTACCACGTCAATGTCATGTGCATTATGAAAAACGAGGTCGGTGGAATTGCCGCCTTAACATGCAGTGTTCTGTCCCATTCTGTGACTGCCACCTGAAGGCTGTTGGTTCGAGCCCTGGATATTTTTTATTTTTTATATTTTCTTATATTAGGTTATTAATAATTAATCATTTAGGTAAAAAAAGGAGGTAATCCTGCTGGAGATAATAATCTTACTGAGAAGTGAAATCCCTTTAAAAGAAATTCAA
This sequence comes from Psococerastis gibbosa, assembly GCA_963971405.1. Classification (NCBI taxonomy): domain Eukaryota; kingdom Metazoa; phylum Arthropoda; class Insecta; order Psocodea; family Psocidae; genus Psococerastis; species Psococerastis gibbosa. Next base: position 3,846,920 of record OZ020491.1, on the reverse strand, counting down.
AACTGCAACAACTGTACCCGGGACTCAGTCTGGTCACGGATGCTGAGAGAGTGCGTTTACGCTGGCCAGGCCATCTAGCAAGATTGCCAGATTCCAGAGCCGGTAAAAGGGGCTTCAATCAGCAGTCGGGAGGAAGACGGGCGCCATGTTTTCCTAGAGTTCTATATAGGAGAGATGGGACATTCGAGCTCGTCAAAAATTTCTGGGGCCACCTGGTACGTTCAATGGCTAGTCATAGGAGACGTGGTGAAATTAAAAAATATTTTTTTTTTCGGGAGCGAGTGTCCTATCTCTCCAATATATAGAAGCGTTGGCAGGATGTCGTGAAGTAGGACCGCCGTGACTTTTGAGGGCGTGGCTGTTGGCGAAGGGTAAGATAAGGTATGTCGAGAGCCGGCCGCCATACCAAGTGGAATCCAGCGGACCAGAGCAGGTTCAAAGCTGCAGGTAACTTGGTCTTGTGCACAGTGCCGGTAGGAAAACATGGTAGGACTTGTCCTGGTCACCTCCGAACTAATCGTGTGACTTCACTGTGTTTCCCAAGTGGTTCGGAACCCACTATAATCAGGAGGTCCACTGTTCTATGGGCTGGCTTAGGACAGTCAAGTCGGGGTCCCAATATGAGGCCTAATTCGTTATTAACCCGACGAACACTACTACTACTATGGTATGTCGAGCCTTGAATCTCGACCTTTCGTATGATAACCCATCAACTGGACTATTCTGGTATTCCTTAATTATAGACTTCATTTTTTCGCAGGCCACTTCGCGAAGAAGAAAGACTGCCAATTCCCTCCCATAGATCCCTACCTGAACCCAAAGAACCCAAGGAAATCATCCAACCCAAAGTAGCTAAAGATAAGAAAATAACAGATAAGAAGAAGGATAGGAAGGAGAAGGCGAAACGAGTTAAAGAGGACTCTGGTGGCGTAGACTTACTGCTTGACACTGGTGGCAAGGAGGACTATGAGTCGATGCCGGAGGAGAAGGTCAAGAAGTCCAAGAAGAAGAAAAAGGAAGGAGAGAGCGGCAAGAAAGAAAGGGCGGGAAAGAAAAAGAGGAAAGTGAAGGACAAGCAAGGAGGACTGCTGGTGGTAGAGGATGAGCCTAGGTTGGTGGAAGAGCTTATAGAGGGCGCTGCGGGCGATTTGCAAGTTTTGGCTTCAGCTCAGAGTAGCTTTAGGGTACTAGCTGAAAATTCTACAATCTCGTTAGTAAGTATATTTTGCATTGTTAACACCGAGGATGGCTCCCGCCAACGTTGGTGAAGCTGCAGAAAGGAAGCTGAAGGAAGCTACCATGTTTTTTTTCCTATTCCCATTTGCACATTCCATTGCTTTATCAACGATCATGGGAGCTACCCTATTTTCCTTGATGAAGTTTTTTTTTACCGTAGGAAACGCTTTCCTTCGCGTAGTGGGAGTGGCTATTGGAATCCTAAAGACATTGTTTCCACTTGTTCGGTTAGATAGTTGTGTAGTAACTGTAGTTGGGCTAACCTGTGAGTCCTGTCTGGCAATAAGAAACATGTCACTAAGAGGATATATATTGTAGTATATCAACTGTTCTTGTCGGGGCTTGTGGTCCAGCGGTTAAGACAACGCCCAGGTTTGGCGTAGATCGTTGGTTCAAATCCTGCCAAGCCCAGTTTTTCTATATCCTCTATCCTATTTCGGGAAACCATAAGGCCCGGTCGCACCATGGGCGGTCCATCGCTTGAAAAATACCGGTAAGGGTGGTAAGGGATACTGGACGGCACCGCTATCTTTCAATGCATGGTCCATTGTTCTATACGTCCAGCATTCTATACCGACGTTTCAAGCGATGATGGTAACCGCCCTTATAGTGTGTTCGAAGTTAACATAGCCAAGAATGTTTGCAGCAACCTAGCGGAATTCAAGCTTACTCCACCCTACAACGGGTCTTGCCCATAGGGAAATGTTTAATTTTGTAACTGTATTACTGTACTGGGATATTAAAATTGATTGATTGATTGATTGACGTTCACTAGAGTTCTATAGAGGAGAGATACCTCATGTTTTCCTTTGACGAATCATAGCACGCCTTGCAGCGATGCGATGTTGGGATTTGTTGTCGTTTGGAAGCACACAAAGCTCTGATTGGTCGGAGACGTCACCAGCAATTGAAAAACATCCTTGACGGAAGTGAATGTTCTATCTCTCCTATATACGACCCTAGGTGTCACCATGGTGGCTGTTAAAACTAAACATTAAATAGTAACATACTGTACGTGTTTTCAGGCTAACAAAATTCACCTACTTGATGTGAGCACGAAGCAAATTGTTGTTTGTCTAGCGGTCAGAAATGTCGGCTCCCTGCTGATTCGGGACCTGCGTGTCAACATCTCCGACTCGGCGGCTCTCGAACTGCTTCGGGACCCGGAACTTGACAAGTTCGAAGATATCCGGCTCGGGTTTCAGCTGCAAGGGGGTCTGCAGCAAGAGGTGCAGTTTGTCTTCCGGGTCAAGGACTGTGTTGAGGCGCAAACGCTGCGAGGCACGCTTACTTATAAAACACAGGTGCGGCATTTATTTATACTTTCATGGTCACAGGAAACCTGTATGTATACACTGATACGGCATATATTCATACTTTCATGATCAAATCATATATCAAAATGCTCAAAAAAAATTCTTCTGTTCTGATATTTTTGTCATGTCTACGATTGATATTTCATGAGTTATTTGCTTTTTTACACTTATAAGGTTTTTCCCTCCGATTGTTGCTTAAGCACACGTGACCTGGGTGCTAGGCAAAACCCTCTATCTTCCCGCGCCAATCTTCAAGTTGACACTATCTGACGTTTCGCGAACGCGGTCGGTTGTTTTTATGTTAACAGCATACAAACAATTTTATGAATGTATCCGATTGACCTCTTCAGTCGCCTCTGTAGGTGTGTTGGGTTACGACTTACGACACGTCTCCGATCGCATGGCGTGTAGAAACTCGCACAAATACAAGCACACTACCACCTTGCCATCGAAGCCGATGTAGTAGTCTATGATGGTTTTTTAGAGAGTAACATGTAAACATGGATTCCTTTTTTCTTATGAAGGCCGAAGATGGTTCATCAACACTAGACAAACTGGACATGCGGCTAAAATTCCCCCTACCCTGCCTCCTTAGTGACGTCACCGTCGACCAGTCCGACTTCTCAGCACTGCTATCTGGTGGCGGTCTGTCCCACCGCGGCTCGCTGCAGCTATCCCACCCGTTTCCACACGTGCTGTCGCAAATGCGCCGGTGCGGACTACATGTCGTCGAGCAGGTTGGCGACACTGCGTCGCTGTTTGCGCGCGCACTCTCCTCGGCCGCGGCCATTTGCGTTTTGGCGAAATCAGACGGCGCAGGCGTGCGTCTCGAGGGTAAAAGCGATTCTGCCGCGTTTTTGGCGAGCATGTTTGCTCAGGTTAAGTCGGAGCTCTCTTAGTGGTAGGTCAGAATTTTATTATATTATTATTATTGCTATTATACAATATTATTCCAAGATGACATTTTATTTTTTTCGACAGATTACCTACTCTCCTTGAACGTGGTCTATACCCTATTAATTATCGGAAGGACTCTGCTCATTTTCACCTATGTCGTTTAGTCCGTTAATCTTTATTACGGTACAGGATGTACCACTGTTGGACGCATTTGCAACGAGATTATTAGTTGACCTCTTTATACTGGGAGGGGTTTACAACCGCACGGTCTTCGTCTGGGAAAGTTAAACGACTGTGCGGTTGTAAACCATTCCGTGGCTGGAGACCGTTATCAATATGGCTGCTAGTGTAGCCTGCACAAGATAAGTACGCAATTTGGCGGGGAAATAGTCTGCACAATCTAAGTACAGTTTTTGACCGGGTCCAGGTATCCGTTCTGCTTTGCTGCAATGTGTAAGACCTGGATATTTTTTGCGTTGGTACTTATCTCTGATAGTTGGCTTATGGTTAACGGGTAATATATATATATTATGGCTCACGCCGCTCCAGTTAATATATTTCTATGTTGTAAACCCCTAGCGAGAGGTCAACTAATAATGTGGTTGTTCAGAGCTTCCTGTGATTGTAAGATGGATGAACCGACTAAATAGAAAGAACCGGTACGAGTGCTTTCCTATTTACCTATTTGTAGTAAAGGTGCCGTACACAGTAATATGGTAAATTAACCAATGTCGTCTACATTTGGTTAATTTGCCTGGAGTCTATATTGTCACATACTCCTGCAGTGCTCGGCCCCATGCACATAACGGGACAAACTACGCGATCAGGTTGGACACAAGGAGAGTGGACATCAAAAGATCCTGTGCAAGCCGAACATGTGGACACTAGCATCAGGGGCATTTCTGAGACATCAGCCAGTCGGCATCACCTGAGCTAAAAGCCCTGTACTAAGGCGGGGTTTCCACTGACCTCTCATTGCAGAATGCAAATGACATTGGCGTGGTAGCAGACATTGAAGACTTGTTAATGATATCTGCTACCACGTCAATGTCATTTGCATTCTGCAATTAGAGGTCGGTGGAAACCCCGCCTAAGAAGTAAGCCTGGAGTCTAATCAATAAACTACATTAAGGATAATAACAAACAGCAATTACGTGCCAGTAAAATTGTCTATATTCATCAGGAAACATTGAAAATATTAAAAGGTTTCGATGATTCCAGTATACAGTACATTATAATATTTTAGACGCGTAAAATATCTATAAAAAGAAAGATGCATCTAAAAATATGTTTACATAAGCATTCGAAAGCCCTAAGGTTACCTGAAACAAAGAGAGAAAAGAGTTAATTTTAGTCAAATTTCACAGGAAATAACTTTGTATATTTAACAAAGGGCAGGTCTCTTTTAAATGGATTTTTAAGTATAGTAATGAAATGTTTAATCGCATACAAACAATTTAATGAATGTGTCCGACTGTCCTCTTCAGTCGCCCCTGTAGGTTAGTGCATTGGCGACCAGATTATATGTAGGCCTAATATAATACTCTAGACCAGTGGTTCTCAAACTTTTCTGGAGGCGGTGCCCTTTTTTTGAGGAATTCAGTTAGCGGTGCCCAGCATGGCTCGAATGCATATTCAGTATTGTACATGTAGGTCTACATACGAACAAATCCTACCGACCCTACCTTTTTGGACCTGTCCTAAATACTTGTAACACCTCGATATCATGAACTTGGGCTTAAATGACAAAACCATTTAATTGTAACACATTTTAATGGGGGTTTATGAGCCTGTTTTCAGCAGAGGTGGTCCCAGGCCTCATAAAAGGGGGTGGGGCACTTGTCAGTGACGTAAAAATAGGTTTTCGAATGGGGCGCCCTTCACCCACTTTCATAAAAGTGTAGAAAAGAGGGAAAGCCGTTCTCATGGACGTACGCAGCTTTTAAATTAATGTTTGTAGTGTCCTTTGCGCAGGAGCCAGAGGGTTCGGGAGATATGAAGGGGGCCCGGGGGTCTCCCACGGGGGAGAGGTTTAGAGAAAACAGACCTAAAAAAGTTTGAATTTACGCATTTTGATAGTAGCAATAACATTATTTTACTGGCAAGTCATATAATTGCGAACAAGGGGGACCCGGAGGTCTCCCCCGGGTGAAATTTTTTTTAAAAATAGAGCTGAAATAGTGGGGTTTTACGCATTTTGAGTGCAGTAACACATTGATTTTAGAGGTAAATATTATGAGGAAAAAAAAATACGGTACTTTTATATTTTTAGTCTAGTTTTGTATAGTTAATTAATTAATTGGAGTGAGAGAACATTTTTCAACTTTGGTAAAACTGGTTAAAAAAAAATATTTAATATTATAATTCAGTCCGTTATTTTTTTTCAAAAAACAAATTAGTCTTTCGGGTGACCAGCAACCTAGCAACAGAGTCTGTGTTGCTAGGTAATCTGGGCTGTGACGTCATCTGCTGGCAAAAGATAAACATAATGTTGGTACCCCAACTTTCTTATGCAGTGTATAGCGGGGTTGGGGGGCACGGTCCAAATTGCCCCCCCCCCCCCGCCTCAAGCATTGTAAGACGTGGTTCATACTCTTCATGGTCCCCTTTGCAGCAAAATGAATATAGACATTCCTTTTTTAGCTTTGTAAAACTACAGCTATACTTTACTACTATTAAAATGCGTAAAACCCTACTATTTTGCTCTTATATTTTCAATTTTTCCTTATCCTGCCTGATGACGTCATACTTAGTTGTGCCCCCGCCATCATTCTGTATTCTGTACTGTATGTGATTTTTTATTCTTATTACTAATTTGTGGAATACAGAGTTATATTTTGATTTTTTATGGTGTTAATTGAATTAAAATTTCTTTCTTTCTTTTGTTAAAGTGGGCCAAAATGCTAGAAATTCGACCATATGCAAAATAATGACATTTTTTCTTGATTTTCTTCTTTCTGTCATAGTCTGCCACCTGCGGCAGGAGACCAAATAACTTACCTACTGCTATAAGGATGAGCATCTCCGCGATTGTTTTCTTTTCGTTGCTTTTGGATCGATTCTCTGAAAAAAAAAGAAAAAAAAACTACATTAAGCATGAACTCATGAACAGATAATCAAATAGGTACTCCCAGAATTCAGATTTTTTTTCTGTAGCAAATATTGGTGGAGGATGAGATCATTTGCAGCATGGATCACTCCTACAAGTTTTTTAAGTGAAACTTCTTATTAGGAGGGTCTTGTATTGTGACTGACAATCTTTTTCTGTGAGGGAAACTTCGACAATTTGGGGCAGAGTAACCTAACATTAGGTGATGAATTGTGTATCTATGACTTGCTATGTTGAGAATTTTAAATTAATAGCTTTCTGGGATTCCACACTCTTCTCAACCCCAGGTTCACCTCAGTCTTCCTAAGACGTTATCGCGAAAGGCATGCACCTTTCGTCATTTTCAAGCAGGTGTTGCATTGTGTAAGCAGAAGCGGCAGTAGAGCTTTAACGTAGACCGGATAGGTCAGAAGGACATGCGCCACTGATATAAATAATGTAATACACCTAAATGGCAACTTACAGAGGATTCTTCACTATGTGAGCGTTGCACACTAGTCGTAGCTACTACCGCTGGCATAGGCGTAGTCTCCTCCCCTCCACCGGTGAACCCGTACCTACGCCACTGCTCCACCTTGCTTTCGAACAGCTCCAGTGGCGACTTGTCCGCCTCGAGTCGCACCATCTCGAGTATCTCGCCAAATTTCACCGCCGACGTGACACCATCGGAACTACCGGTACTGCTGGGTTGCGAGCTAGACACCGTCAGGTGGGTTCCGCCGCTTGCTGTTGCCTTCGCAGAGTCTTTCGTCTGTTAGATTAACAAATAATTAAAAGGCTTAAAAACAAATTGTTCGTGTGCAATATATCCGAAGTAATGGAATTAAGAAAAACCGGGAATGGCGATGGCTCTTGAATTAGGGGTAAAATTGATCCTGCAACGCCTTGCAAGGGAGTTGAATGATGTAGTGACTAGGCTTGTGCCTGCTATTGGCTTAGCCAAGTGGCAGCTAAAAATTAAAAAAAACTGGACAGAACTGAACTCAAACTATCGATCTATGCCTCTCTGTGGTATCGATCTACCACTAAACTACTAGTATCTAATGGTCTATTTATAAAGTTTAGCGACTAAATGGTGTACTAATATTTAATAAGGGGTTAGTTAGTTAGACTTACATTGTCTGTAGTCTTTAGAGGCAGGAGCCTCAGTCACCGAACATGCCTAATGATGGGAGTAGCACCCGCTCCCGAAACGTTGTCCCTTCTCCTGACAACGGATTCTGCCGTGATTGTTAGATGACCGTGACGCCACATATCAGGCAATGTAACTCCAACTAACCCTTTGTTAAATAACAAGTAATGGTGTCGGAACAACGAATAGGGAATCACCTCAGGCAACCACTGCGGCGAGGAGTACCCCGTTCACATCTCAGGGGAGAAAGCCTAGCTAAGAAACGAGCCAATGCCAACGGCCCCATGGATTTCGGACATTATTTGTATTGGTTCCGTATGAATTTTCGGCCATTGGCAAACTGGTTTAGGAGAGCTGTTTACAAAGGCTATTCTAGTATGTCATATAGATTATGCGTTGATAGGTTATTTTACAATTACTGTAATTTGAAGCAAATGTAAAGCCAATGCAAGCATGAAAGCACTGAAGAACTGCCCACGTCACCTCTGCGAGAAATCCCGTCATCATCATGTGTAAGTAAATCTCTTATAAATTGGTTCTGAGCCTAACTTCACCAGCTATCACGCAAATCAACAGCAAAAGAAGCATGATCCAGAGCTTTAAGGGGAATCTTTATAATTTTCCAAAACAACATGACGTGAGAGCTAATTAATTAAATTCTCACCCCACAGTGGCTATATTCGACAAATCAAGTGCAAAGACTGTGGCCGATTCAAAACATTATTGGAAGGGAGGGAAACAGTTCTTTGGCTCTCCTGAAAAAAAATTCAAAACTGGAGAAGGTGCGTTTTGCAATGGGACTACCAATTTATGGCGCTACGATAGATCGTTCTTGTGAAATTTTATTTTTACACCCATAAGGTTTTTCCCTCTCCGAATGGCTCAAGGAAAAATAGTCTGGAGGAACAAAGTAGTAGCCATACTCGGCAGGAACAAAAGTCCATAAGACTTCAGTGCATTCGCAAAAAAAATGTACCCACCCCAAAATAAGAAAAAAACGTAGCCTCACCTTAACACGCAAAACAAAAGAAGCATGCGAAATGATAGAAGCGTTACCTAACCTAGACTGCTGACCTTGGTCTCAGGCCGACTAAGCCTGGTCGCCATTTTGTTTTCATGCGCAATGCTCAGCGATCGACTCAACTCCACGCGGCTTGTCTTCAATAAAGGCGGATTCCTCGGGGCAATCGCTATCCCTCGCTGCAGGCGGGGAGGACTGGGAGGCGGGTATGTCACGCCTCTGTGCGTGGGGCTGAGCGCCTTGGGTGGGGCTAGGTACAGGCTGTTGGGCGCCCGAGGCGAGTTAGGACTTGTGCTAGCGATGGTGAGGTTAGGCAGGCTCTGGCCGAGATGGGTTGTGTGAACGGTGAGCGTATTGGGCGAGCGGCGAGGTCGAGGGCTGGGGTTGCCATCCTCGGAACTGAGCGAGGAACCTCGTTGTTCTGATGTGTTTTCAACGCTGATCCCGCGCGAGACGGAGCTCATCGATGATATATTCTCAGTCATGTCCATGGAACCGCTGGAATTTGAAAAATTTAGTTGAAAACTTGACTCCTTCGCTGAAAGAATACATCTTTCGAAGTATCTTTATTTACTGAGACTCTGTCCATTTCATCGCTTGAAAAGGGCCGATAAAAACACAAGAACACTGGACGGCATCGCCTTCTACAAATGCATGGTTGTGCCGTGCATTATTCTTTACTGAAACGTCTCAAGCAATATGATGGGAGCCACCCTAAAATGATTTGTTCCTGTCATTCAATGCAAAAAGAAAATCTTTCCATCTTCTTCTACACTTTTACATGCTTGGGGGGGTATCAGTACACATCTCGCTTGATAATTCTATAAATTGATGATCTGGGGACCTGTACCTGCCATCCAATGTCAATAGGCTTCATCCTCTACTTAAAGGGGGCCAGAATTCTTTCTCTTATGTCCATGGTCAACGATTTGCCCTCCATCAAGTTTTAAAACCTCAATATTTATAATTACATTCTAAATTATTATTTAAGAAGGCGAAAATTCGTGAGCAAGAGTTGTGATAGGTTTGTTCCAACCGTTATGGCCAACGACATTTCCATCTTCAGTTCATCCTCTTGAAACCACTGATCCAATTTCAAAGTTTTTTGGTGACAGTGTGTGGTACCTACCCACGAAACTACAATATCATGTACAGTTTGATATGTGAACTACTTTTGTATAAAAAGCCATAAACGTGTTTGTTCCAGGATTTATGACCAATACTATACATTCATCTCTATCCTAGGCAGTACTTTGTGGGTTCAAAGTAAGCTCCGTAGCTCATGTCTTGCTTGAGGTCTTCTGCTTACGCCATCCTGCCTCTAGCAGTGGTGCCCTCAGTAACAATTAAAATAATTAATGTACCACTGAAAACCTAGCCAGTGCTGTTTTTCTACCTATTTCATTTACCTATGAGAATGGACGAGACTAGAGACACGGCTGCCATCTCTGGGACTAGGACACGCCCACGACGGTTTCAGCTCATCCGATTGGTCGATTGGTGCCACGTCTTCGGAATGTTGCCGCGATACGGCCTGCGGTTGGTTGGTGATTTGTGCGAGCTGGGAGCGAGCCTTCTTCAAAGCGTCCAGCCAATTCTTAACAGAAAATAAGCATGCAAGCCATCACGTGAAGAAATTAGAGGATGATCATAGATCATAACGCAATATCTTCCTCAAACGGACGATTCTCACAGTCACGATTCACCGGTGTCTTTTCCATTGTAGGGATTGATTTGTGCAAACCTACAGAGTCTGCTTCAGAAGATTTCTGTGATCTGGTGTGCCTAGGGGAAAACCGTGCAATTTCGTGCTATCGCCTTTACGACAGCTTCCGAAATCGTCAAGAAATCTTCTGCTAGCCCTATGGCTACAATGGATAAGACGTCGGCGAAGCGCGACTGCGAGAATCATCCATGTGTAACGGGTCTAAATAGCAATCTAGAGACCATCGGAGCGGGAGAAGCCTTATAAGTGTAAAAATCAAATATCATATGAAATAGAAATCATTGAGTTGTCAGAAATATCTGAGTGACTATAGGCGATACACAAGTTAGGATTGCTGTCATCTTTTCTACTATACGTCACGGATAGCCTACCTTTATAACGTCAGGTTCACTAGAGCTGACAAAAAATGCATTCACAGCGGTGTTGAACTGGTTTAGGTACACACAGCCTACAGTGGGGGTATCCCTGGCTAGGTCCTGGACGACCAGATGATCCACAGCGTAGGGTTGCCGTATCATTTTGTACCTGACCTTGGACTCGCCCAGCTTCTTCACAGGTTTCGTGATCAGTAGCATGTCCGTCAGCAGGAAGCAGTGCACCTCCATCTGAAACGAATGACCAACGACGTACACAAAGTAGAGACATAATACGGAAGGTAAGCTCCGATAAATTACTACAAATTACAGACAGACAAACTTTGTTACGCTGAATATAGGGCCATCGTCTAATCTCATTGTGCTTTGTTGTTTAAAGGAATTTTTAAGGACCCAGGCCTACTTATAGGTCCCATGCCCAATGCCAACGACCCCATGGATTTAGGACATTATTTGTATTGAATTTTTAGCCATTGGCAAACTGGTATACGTTCTCGATGTCAACCTACCCCGGCTACAAGCGATAATGGACAAGCTGAGACTAGTTCACCATTAACGCAATGAAACGCATGGCTTAGCCAAGTAGGCTACAGATACGAGTCTAATCTTATGGTTACACTAGAAAATGTTGTATCTGTTTTGTGATCAACTTATAAGATGATTGGGTTTAAAGTGGTAATATTATGACTAATTCCGCTTCCGTTATTTTCGATGGCACATGAGTTGGCACTGCACTGGGCGCAGGGGTTGTACGGGTGACGAGAACGACAACAACTGGTTTGAATGTCCTTATGGCCAATGTGTCTAAAGAGAAAAATCACAAACGGGCCCCTAGCTAAAGTAGTAGTTACCCCGCACACCTGAAGTTAAGGGGCCTAGAATACCTGCAGACATGTTATACACGAATTACAATTGAAGCAAGCATAGGCATCAGTTTCTGACGACCCCCGCACTAAGAATTCTTACGGGGACTGTCCATCTGTTATGTCTTTCTCTCGGGTACTAGATGGCATGATAACCTTACAGCTAAGAATTTTGCACTAGCCGGGCAGGGGTGCAGTTTGCCACTTCACCAAAAAAACTTTTTCGCAGCCGAGACTTCAACACGGTCGTCCGAGGAAGTAGGCCCTTTTAACCAGAAATAGTGCATTAAGTTATTTAAGTTAAATGTTAGCTTTTAAGTGTTTTTAGTTTAGTTATAAATATATTGTGTTCAATACAATTATTCATTCATTCATTCATTCAAAACATTGCTTGACGTTGAATTCACTTCAACGCCTGTTATGCCTGTTATTTAATGCGTCCACGGTTGATAGGTTGGCATTGGGAACATGAGCCAATTTTCTCAATGGTCAATAAAACCAAAAACCACACCAATCTTTGAAAAACAATATACTAGTAGTTAATGAAATACGGCAATGTTTTGATGACTTCACCTTGTTCATAAATATTCCAATCAAAAGTATTTAGCGAGAAGGAGACTGCAATAGTTCGGGAACGTCAAGCTAATGGATAACATCGCTGTATGAGGAAATGGCTGGAAGACGAAATAGATGGCAAACGTATGAGGATGAGGAAGACCAAGGAAGGGACATAGAAACCAGACTGAGTACGATCTCAGAAGGGAGGGACTGGTACCAGAGGAAGTGTTCAATAATAGGAAGAGACAGGAGGGAGTGGAGGAGGGTCACGTGGCCTACTGGAGCTGATTATTGATGATGATGAAATAGACGCAATACTCAACGGAGAAGACAGTCCGGTTCATAAAAGCGCAAAGCATAAGATGGCTGGGAATGTCAGACGACCGCATGCCGAAAAAGATGTACAAAGCAAGCATGACAGGAAGACGACTGGCCGGACGTCCTAGAAAACGCTGGAAGGATGAGTTGGAAACTGACTTTCGCGAGTTGGAAGTCTGTAAATGGTGGAGCGTTGTAAAAAACCCGAGATTATTGGAGGACAACAGTGTTGTCGGGCAGGCCAAAAGCTCATTAAGGACAGTAGAGCCACTGAAGAAGATGATATGATGAAACGGGTTGGTGAAATAGGTGGAAACCTACACTCTGCTAACGTCCAGACATTACTGAATGATGGAATACTAAACAAGTGGAGAAACCCGCAACCCGCAACAAGCTATACATGCCTTACCTTGTAAGCACCAGAGTCTTTAAATTTGAGATCTGACTCATGTATAAGCGCGCGATGTCTGCTGGTATTTGGAATGCAGTCCGTCAAATAGAGCGTCGAGTGTTTGTGCAAAAGCGCGCCCAAATCTTCGTCTTTAATTTCAACTTCGTAGTTCTCCAGTTTGGGCGCTAGTTGTCGCAGTTTCTGAAGATCTTGTTGCTGCTGAAGCGTCGAGTTTACGTGGTTGACAAAATCATCCACCTGACGTATCTAAACAGTAACAAAATATAGTAAATACAATTCGTAAATGTTGTCAAACTTGGCGTAAAATACAACGCGGGAAGAATAGCAAAAGATGTCCGAACACTGATTCCACGCTGAGGGGAGCGAGCGTCCTGGCAACTTAGTAAAATTAGAAAGGCAGGCAAATGCTAGCCAACACCCACCCTTGGCAGATTAGCCATTTGGTGACGCCCTGACCAGTATCTCCATGCTGTTTCCCGGAAGATGTCGTCTGGGCTTCCTAGTCTTGAAAGGCAGGCAAATGCGACGTGATATGTTAAATTTTGGAATTGCAATTTCGTAAAAAAATGTTTTTAATTTGTAACGTTATTGTATTTTTGCCTCTTTTCTTCGTTGGGATCCTCAGTTTCGCAGATTTTTTTTCTCTGAGAAATCAAAGACGAGCTCCTATAATACTGTTGAGTTGAGCTTAATCTTGTGTAAGTAAGCAGGTAGTTCCGTTCATTTGTACATTTTCCGCTGCAATTATGCAGCTTTCTGAAAAACAGCTATAACAGTCATGTATGCTCTGTCTGGAGTCTCAAATATGTCACTGCTTCATTTGCGGGCTTTGACTTGTTTAGTTGCCGCCAAAATTTAATATTTTTTTGTCTATAAATTCTTACCATAAATTGTAGAGCCTGTTGCTGGGAGGAAGAAGTGGTATGTTTGAGCACAGCCTTAAGCAGTAGGGAATATTTGGTCAGTCTCTGCATAGGTTTAACGAGAATATCTAGTAACTTTAGTCTATTACACTCCTTTTGTGTCTCGCACCACTGAAAAAATATTTTACAATAAATTGCAAATGTCCATAATTTTTGTTTCACCTCATACTGCCTATTACAAATGACATTAATTGAAAAATAACAAGACCATCAGTACATCCCCAGTCTTAAATCGCACAAGACTATGTTTTGGCTAGTACTGTTTATGTCAATGGTAAATGGTAAGCAATAAGACTCAGTTTATGTCACTGGCAACAGGTATAGGTTGACATGGAGAACAAGAGCCATTTTGCCAACGTCCAGCGGCAATAATACCAAAAATGTCCAAAAATTTAACGGGGCAGTTGGCAGCAAATAGGGCAAGGTTCAGTGAATCTCTAGGTCTACGTCTGTTAAGGGCGCCTCAAATAACCCACACAAAACATCTAGCGAATAAAAGATAAGAACAAAAACAACTGTCTAGAGATATATGGAGGTAAAAATAAGATCTAAACCTAAAAGATGTTATATAGCAGCCTTGACTCTATAAATTCGTTAACGGAGTAAGGGCGACATCTCATAAGGAAACTTTTCGCTTTGTTCTTGAAGTCAGTAGGGCTAATGTCTTGTTCTTTCGAATCTCGAGCCTTTTTGTTATAGTGTTAGCCTATAACGCCTAGTTGGAGAGAGCTCTTACAGCCAAATGGACTGCTGTACTTTCCGGCTATTTGCACAAGTCAAATTTCCCATCAACTGTCAATCGTAAAGCCACATTCAATCAAATCGGCCACATAGTAGCCTTTATACTACTATATGTATGTAGCCGTAACTAACACTGATTGACTAGTTCTAGAATTCCATCGACCTGAAATGCTCCGTAACCGGTATTTTTTACTAATCCAGTTCCATAACTTTGGTCGATTAGGATTTAGTGACTGCAACATAATGTAGCCTACATCAAAGCATAGAGAAATATTTTATTTATGATTTTTCTTTTTCTATCTTACCGCAAGGTAGGCAGTGAAGAGTTCATGGTCCTGCTCTAGAGTCATCCGGTCCCGGCAATACCTCTGACAACTTCCCTGCTGAACACAATACGTCTTGTAACACTCGAAACTACTGCCGAAACGACCGAAACCGTCGCGAAGAAGTTCCGGATTTAAAGGCTCGCCGGTGGATCTCGATTCTTCTAGCAGCGGGTAAATGGTTTGCCGCCAAAAGTTTTCGTTGCATTTACAAATTTCTACTACGTTGCTAAATAATTTGTTATTGTCTATTTCTAGTAGGAGTTGACTGGTTTGCAGGTTGACTAGGCATGAAAGAAATAGCTGAAACAATAATTTGATATTATAGCACAAGAAGAGCAGTCGTTTTACGGCTACCCTTAGGTCTCCTAGGGAGATGGGGATCCGGTTGTTTGACAAACTACCCCGGGAGATTAGGACACTGGATGAGGTAAAGGTTTTTTCAGGGGCCGTCCGTCGGCTACTGTTGGAACAAGTTCCCTACTCGGTTAGGGAATTTTCGACGAACCCGATAATACGGTAATTGTGTTCTTTATTTATTTACTATTATTTTGTTTTAGACGACAGAAATTGATGACGACGCCCAGAAGCTAGCCCTAGCTAGCTTGAAAATGGCATGAATATAACTGATATATACTGAAGAATTAATAAAGCACAGGCCGGTATGTTGTGGTCATTCTACGTGTTACTTTGGTGCCTCGTTGACTTTTTATGGTTAAAAAACACAGCCTGTCAGCTATGGAACCTAATTCTTCCCACCCAGACATCCTACCGGTAAAGCAAATATTCAACTTACTTTAAGAGATCACAACTGGGCTACGTCATGCTTGTTGCTGTAAATTGTAATGTAGGTACATACGCACAGTATATTTACATAAGTCTATATATATCATACATAAAGAGCCCTATTATTGTAGCCTACAAACATCACTCTTTAGCTTTAGTGCTTTGTAACTTCCACGTATTTGTAAAAATAGGCATAATAATTTTTTCCCTGGTCTCTTGCACATCTGAGCATATATACATACGGACTTATCATAATTAAAATTCACATTATTTTCCTAAAAGCCAGAAATTATTACGGAAATGCTTGTTTACACGCTTTACATGAAAACCAACATGAGCGCCATTTTGAATTTTCCTCATTGTGACACTGTCCGCCGTTTTGAAATTTATATCGCCATGAAACCGCCAAAATGTTTGAAAACTCTAAAAACTATCTAAGGGTTTTTAATTTTTTTTAAATAAAGGCATTCAATTCGATAATAGTAGGCATAATTAATAGGTTACTTACATGGCACACTACGCGAAGCATCCTAATATACTCAAGTTCACTACATATCAGCTCCCATATAGCTTCTTGCTGTTGCGACTGTCTTTCATCTAAATTACTTGCTATTTTTACAATACTTTTCCAATCCGATTCTAACTGATAAATTTCTGGAAAAAAAATAGAGACGCAGTCCTTAATTAACAGGAAAATCCAAGAACGGTAGGACTAAATTGTTCTTAGGCGCCCATTCCATTGACCGGCTAGGGCTATTTCCAACAACGGTGACGTGGTAGCAGACATTCAAGACTTAGGTAGCGTTTCCACAGAACTCGCATTGCAGAATGCAAATGACATTGACGGAAATTAGAATTTATCTTTTTATAGATATCTATTAAAATGTTTGTACTTAACATATCCCATGACGCCATTTTTTAATATTAGTTTATTTGTTTGTGATTTTACTGTATGATCATTGATCAATTTTAACTATGGCATAGAGGAAAATAAACATTTCCGTCAATTCTGCAATGCGAGGTCGATGGAAACGCTAGCTAAGTCTTGAATGTCTGCTACCACGTCACCGTTGTTGGAAATAGCCCTAGCCGGTCAATGGAATGGGTACCTTAACAAGTCGTTGAACCGCAAAATACCTAATGATTAGCCTAAAATTTTGTATGACGCGTTTTCATAGAATGTCTAAGTCAGTGGTGGCGTGAAGGGGTGCCCGAGGGGGCCTGCCCCCCCAACAGTTTTTCCGGCCCTTCCCCCCCCCCCTTTTGAGATACTTTTCATATTGTTAAATTGCAGAATTTTTCAAAGGTATACCTACTCCCAATAAAAAATGTTTTTTTTTTATTGCCCCCTCCCCCCGCCTTAAAATTTCTAGCGCCGCCACTGGCTAAGTTGATTGATAAACAGAACTCGCATAAAACTTACTACGTCTTATTATTGCTTTTTTTAATATGCTTCTGACCAAATTAAATTAGGATATCGGAAGGCGATTTAATTAAGATTCAACAATCTCAAAAGCGGCCCTTGCATCACTATAGAAAACAATACCGTCAGTATTACGATGGTGTAGGACGTACCTAAGTAAAGAACTACGTGGTACTAGTATAATCAGTATTCACCATGCTAGGCCTATCACACAAGAATTCTCATGTTGCAAACTCGCATCGTGCAGCGATCCCTTCGTTGTCACTCTCAATAACGAGGGCTACGTCCAAAATAATCATCATAGCCTACCTTGAGATACGGAGGCGTCCTGCGCCCCAGGAATACCACTCTTGAGATACATGTCGAGCAACTCGACCAGGTTCTCCATTCTTGTATTGTCTCTACTGGTCCCAAAGAATCCACTCCACCGCTTAGACCGCGCAGACACCTCCGCCACTGATGGTTCTTCCGAGCTTGGGTTCTGAGTCCGGAGTGTGCCTTTCCCTGATTTGTGTCCCTGATAATAAAAAGATTTGAATTTTTCTTTAGTCACGTCTGCAACAACTTGGCTAGGCAACGCACTATTGTATAACAAATGCCTTGGAACTGCCTATAGATCAAATAAGGGGAGCATGGCGTCCGCGCCCCTCCTCCTTAGGGCTAAAACTATAATTAAATGATTGATTGAAGATTTCGCACCTTTAACTACACATTTTTTTTTTTTTTTTTTAATGAATGAAATAATATATAATGAAAAAAAAATACAAAAAATGGTTAGACAGAGTTAGAGGTTATGATTTTTTTTTTTTTACTTACCGCAGGACTAATCCGTGTGCGGTTTATGTATTTTCTCCTCATGTTAGTGTATTCTGTTATAGTGTTTTATGAAGATATTCTGTGTGTTACGGTATTTATTTGTTGCCTATCTTATGTATCTATGTTATGTTTTACCCATGTTTTTAGTTGTTTTTTGAATGCTGTCATGTTTTCGATTGCTTTTAAATTTATATTTTTTTTTCTCCTGGGAAGTCCCCCGGACCCTCCCCACCAGAGTTGCCAAGGGCCTCTATGGTCCAAGACCAGCTGTTTATTCCCCCCACTAATGAAAATCCCTGCTAATGCCCCCAGTGGCCCCACCGTACTCTATTAAGAGGAAGCTGGTGACCGCAGATATTAAGGTCCGTGGACCTAACAAAAAATCTGTCAGTTATTGGCTACCTTTTAGGGAGATTCATCTATCTATTGAGATGGCGACCAATGTTCGACTTCCGGAATATTGCTTCACAAATTTTCATTTCATGACCCCCTGAGTCTAAAACCACCCTCCGTTCAAAAAAAATATATATTAATAAAATGTATGTATGTACAGTATTTATGTATATCGATTTTAGGAAACACTTTAACTTCCATAAATATTATCCGATTTTAATTAAACTTGGCAAAAAAATTGATCATATCGCTGTCTTGAGTTCATTAACCAGCTAGATCCATTATTTAGTTACTAGATGGCGGCCGATTAAAACCTTATATAATTCATATCTCAGTTAATATTAGTCTTAGAGGAATGAAATAAAATTTGACCGAAAGCTCATATTATTATCTACGATAATAGTTATCAACACTTATTACGGTAAATCAATAATTTCAAGATGGTGTCCAGTCAAAGTGAAAATAATTTGATACCGTAAGTATTTGTCGTCATTGTGGTTCGAAATTTTGAACACAAGTGTTTTGTGTGTTGATGTTTTGGTCGGGGAGAAAATGAAGTATTTTTATTTTATTTTTATCTATTGTACAATACATACGTATAGCCTAGCATAGAGGAGAAGCGCTTGCATGGAATCTCCCTACTCCTGCAGCCTGATCGAGGCGATTATAATACTGGGGTTAAATAAATAATATAGGATTATAACTGTAAACAAAGAAATTCTGAATAGCACTTTCCATTATAAAATTATCTTGTTTACATTTTTAATACCAGGGGATTAAATAAATACCGGTATTATAATCGCCTCGATCAGGCTGCAGGCTGCTGATCAGCCAGAAACAAAAGGGATTTTGAATGTCTGCATTATATAGTAATGCAGCCTACTCACCGAGGTTGTCTTCCGGATGGGCGTCGAGTTGCCCTTGGCGTCCCAGCGTACCACCCTGTCGTTGACTTTGATCCTGATGTGTTTGCCGCCCATCCACGCGGTGTCGATATCCAGGCAGGGCAACGGCGATTTGTTGACGTCGAGAAACACGCTCGACAGCGACAAATCAACGGATTTGCGTTTGCACACCTCCAAAAGGGCATCTCTGGACAGAAAAATCAAAGTATAAGTTGACGAACCAAGAATGAGGTGTACGATATGAGCTGTATGGAAAGCCAGAGAGCCATTGAGTGGAATTTAGAAGAAGATTTGAGGTAGAAAACCGAATTACGACACAGGAGGGAATGGCTCAGGTCTACTATGCGACACGAAGACATGGACGGGTGTTGGCCGAAGAAGAAGAAAAAGCAGAACGAATTCAGAAGAAGATAATTCTTTGACTTGACCAATTTTTAACAAATGCTTTAGAGGACAGGGGTTTGCTTCGCTACACGTTTTCTCACATAATTCGAATCTTGTGCCTGTATTATTATATATATATAGTATTATCAGTACTGAAGATGGAACTTACTTAAGGACGATTTCGTTGCTAACTTGGACGTATTCATCGGGCGTATCTTCTAGGAGGCCTTCGAACCCAACAGAGAAGCACTCACAGGTTTGCGCCTGGAAACATAAATTTTTAACTTTTAGGATTTGGCCTACAGCTTCTTCTCCATCTCTTAATGCCTCTTCAATCGAAGATTGGCGACCGTCATGGCAATTTGGACCTTGCAGGCTGATGCTCTGAGAAAGGAAGCCCAGCATTTTTGCATTACTGGGGCCACGTCTTCTTATGACAAGCCATTGAAATGAAATAGGAGGTGAACCCCCAAATCAAAAAATATTTTTGGCTTGTATTGCTCGAATTTCCAGTTTCTCCTCTAGCATTTAGGTAAACTGCAGACTTAATCAAATATTCAGTCTACGCAAATTTACTTTCAATGGTCTGGGAAAGCCATTAGCGATAAATTTATGTAGGCGCTCAGCATGGCGTTCGGTACCCCTTTAATGGCCGTTCCCAGTACTTGAGCGCTCAAGAGCCCCTTAACCAGACGGCTATTCTCTTTTGAAGCTCCTTCGCTCCGAATTTGTCGCGCCCAGGCTTAGTTTTAACGTGCAATATTAAATTATGAGTCTCTGTAGGCTAGGAATATGCTCTACACCTGAACGCAGTGGGAAAACTATATACATATGAGGAAGACTGTGCAGTGCCTAGGGGTCCCAAGGACCAACCAAAATTTTTTTTTAATTACTTTTTAATTTGGAAAAAAAGGAATGTTACTGCCAAAACCAAAAGCTGAAAGTGTAGGTAGGCTAATTAAAAAGACGTCATCAATTTTCCTTTGGACATTGGACATTAATAATATTAGTAGCTATACAGTGCCCTAGTTGGGGCTCCGTCCATGAGACAAATCGCTTCAGGACTCGTGATTGGCCCAACGTTGTGTACCATGAAACTCACTATTTCGTGCCGAATGAAAAAAATCGCTTTCGGCTCTGATCGATCAGGTGTAGGGATATTTCATGCAAGTACTGACCCCGCTTCTTTTTCCCTTGTAAATGATATCATACTGCAGAATACATTTCGCACTAGCGCCGACCCCACTTTTCCTCTATGCTTCGTTATTTAGCCTACGTAATAAAATATATAAAAAGACGTCTAAAGCAAAATTACGCTCTCTATTGACTCCATTCTTTTCCCGAGTACAATATCAACAACAAAAAGTAGGTATACTCTTGTGTTCCAAATTTCCAACCACAATGACAACTATCGAACTTTTGCTTATAATATACTATCACATTATTTTTATTTTGACTGGACGCCATCTTGAAATCGTTGTAGAATAGATAGCAATAGACTAACTGTAATAACGGCTGCAGAGGTCACAGGGTACACAACTGCAGTAACAATCATAACATCATAACAATATCAACAATCATAGGCCGTAGGAGATGACAATCTAAGTCATACAAATAGGAAAAAATGTGAAATTAGGTAGGTAATGGTTTATGTTGAAAGGAGATATGATACCCACAAAAGCATTTAAAGAACAAAACCAGCTTTAACAAAATAAACAGACCACCCGCGAAACAAAAACAGAAAGATATGAGCCACTAAATTACAAAGCAAAGGGTCGCAACCAAAGAAATAGAATGTCAGAGACTACAGGAATGCAGCTCGTTGTTAGCCATGTCAGGCTTCGGCGACCTCCCCCCCCCCCTTTACGTATTTACAAGCGAGATTCTCCCGTATTTACAATGCAAATTCACTAATGGCCTCTCCAAACCTTTATTTAAAATCAAAAGCTAAGCTTTACAACATCAATTGCCTTTTCAAAACCCCTAATGGGTCCCTTCTTGATGCTATCGTGGATTCAATTCAAGACTCGAGAGTAACCTTATCTTGTTAAATCGATATAGTGAAGTGTGAAGTAGTAATTTGGTTCATAAACAAATCTTTTGTAGGGCCAAGGGGCCAGGGACGGATCCAGGCAATTTTTTTTTTGGGGGGGGGGGGGTAGCTGAGGGTCAAAATAGGAAAAACTTATGTAGGATCGACTAAATTAGAGCGTTATAACTTAATTTACAATAGATTTACCAAATTTTGGGGGGGGGCAGCTACCCCCCTACCCCCCCCCCTGTATCCGTCCTTGCAAGGGGCTGCATTACTTAACAGTTATGGTTGGCCTATTGGACCTTCGATTGAGACTGGTGAAATGTAGGCCTAATGTGTTTCCAATTATTCCATCTATTTTTATTTTATATTAATTAAAAAGCAAATAGGAGTCCCCCTCCCACTACGCGTTATTGGTACAAAATCGATTTTCACAGGAGATATCGATCATAGAGCCGTAAAAAATATCCTTCAATTTATAGCAAAAATACTCCTCTTAATTTCGATGCATACAGGATATACAATATTATACATAAAACACCAATTGTTTATAAATGACTTTTTTCTCGGGACTAGCACACCAATAGTTTTTTGTACAAATCAAAATCAGTAATTGTGGCCAAAGATTTAGAAAGAGGTAGGTACCGTACATAAATTATTATGTATCAAAATGCTCAGAGAAAGTTCTTCTGCTCGTCCTGATATTTTTGACAGCTCTACTGTACTGTAAGAAGAGTACTAGGAGTTTTAATTTTTACCATGCCATGTTACAATAGAATTAAATTAAAAATCAGTTTGATTTCAATACATAATATAATAGGTTGTGAGTGTCATGAAGAATACGGTTTTCTATAAGTGATAGACTAGGGTGTCCAAATTTTCTCTTACAGGTGACACAATATAATATTTACGTATTTTTCCCTGTGTTTATGCTTACCTCTGAGCGGGTGAGCGTTGGTCGTTTGGAGTGGGAGACGGCTACGTCAGTAGGTCGGTCTCCCATTCCGCCAAACAATCGTTCCGATCCAGTTTCCAACTGGTCTATGTGTGTTAGACTGCGTGAACGAGTCTGAAACCAAAGAAAACATAGCGTTAATGTCGAGCCGGAAGAAAATGGGTCCTAGTGCGGAACCCTGGGAACACCGACGCGTCGATAAATGCATACTAAGCAGCGCACTTCAAGAATTGAAGACATACCATTACATAAAATCACCATTACAACCTTGTATTATTAATAGATAACGCTAAACATAGGTTTAGAACAACATAAGTCGAATAAACAGCTTACTGGGTTAGAACCAACTTTCAAGAGAATCATGCACCCATTAATTCAACAGACAACCATTTGGACGGTATAGGTATATATTCTGAAACCTTATTACTACTATCAACAGCTATACAGCGAAGGGGGAAGGAATACAATTATTTAACAATCTGCACAAGATGTACAGTATGTAAATGCTTAATTTTCCATGTTTGTTTGTTTCCAACGCCTGCTTTCAGCATTTCTGCTTTAAGCAATCCTGTCAGTCTGGTGGGGGAAGTGAGTCTGCTTGTTAACATGAGGCAGGGGCAGGCTCCTTTACCTTGGGGCACACGATTAAATCGGAGGTGACCAGGACTCGACGTAGACTGACGGGTATGGTCTCAGCGCGTTATCACCATGTTCCCCTGTCAACACTGTGCACACTACCAAGTTTGCCGCAGTTTGAAACACGCTCTGCTGACATGGATTCAACTTGGTAAGGCCGTTGGCAACCGAATTTTCCATTAATTTATTAATCTATTCTCAAACATCAAATATACCCTAAGACAGGTTGACAGGTTAGACAGTAGACGGTAGGTACATTACTATCCTTGTGCAATGCACAACCCAGTTCAAGTGCCTACAAAATAAAAGAGGAAAATATGAAAAATAGCGAACAACTTTCCTGGAAGACGGTATGATACGGTATCAAAGAGAAGTTTCAAAAAGAGTCCATTGATTATACAAAGGCCTTTGTAAAAAAGCCAAAAAACTACCCTCCCACTTTACAAAGGGGCACTTCAACAATTTTCATCGCTATCAGCTACCTTTGTTCCATTATCTTGCGGAAAATTTTATATTTCGTTGGAATGATCCGCCGGTGAGTGCATAGCTTTTTGAGTAAAGGACTGTGGAAAACTGGAAGTAACTGTAATTTACGGTATCCGTCGCTATTTATGTGATTTTGGCGGGTAGATATTGCAAAAATATTTGTTTATTGCATATAATAATCCGATTTTTCCACCAGGGGCATATTCCTGATCCCCCTCCCGAGGATTGCTGTATCTCGCTCACCAAGCGTTCTTTTGCACTCTTCCGTCGCTGCAGTTCCAGATTAATTTTGGCTTACTGCCCCAAATCTGCCTTTAATTTCAGCCACCACCAACATATTCTGTGACGGGACTCCACAAGAACATCAAGACAACTAGCCAGGAGGACGATGGAGGAAGGAGTACCTGGATGACATCAAGAAGGACCTTTGTTGCGTCACCTACCTTGCATTAAAAAGAACTGCAGCAGACTTAAACATTCGCTGCAAACTAATTGATAGATTGAAAATTCAGAAGAAGACTACCAAATTTCGTCAAATATAGGCAGAGGATACTTTTTTTACTGCTAAAATCAATAAATTTGTCAACACGGCTTTGCGTCATAGTTTTCAGTAGGGAGGAGGGGGGGGGGAAGAGGTATCCCTACGATGATGATTTGGACAGGGTGAAATGTCAACCCTTACCGGCCGGGTTTTCAGCCCTAATGAGAAACATGAGCCGGGGGCGTCATTTGCCCACAATGAAACTGAGCGTCCTTTGTCACCACGTTAATGGGATAGGGAATCTGATGACAGGCACACAAGTAGGCTCTTTCACTATAGCTAACTAGCCCTAGAGTTATAGGAGGGTATAGATTTCTAAACAGGCATTTTCCCGCCAAAAGCCGTATGTATTTTCAAATTGAGTGCCCGTAATGTGCAAATGCCCATTGATAAGTCTCCATTTCTGGTAGTTTTTCACAATGTCTACGATATAGAGCCTGAGGGAGAGTATGTTTCTAAACATGGGGTACCCTGAGGAGTGAGGGCCGACTCCTCAGGGAGAAGGGAAGTTGACTGACAGCGGATTCTACGAGTACGAGTATGTAAACCACTTAGGGAACATAGTAAAGTCGCACGAATAATTCAGAGGTGAGCAGAACGGGCAGAACCCGACACGCAGCACTTAGACTGACAGGTAGTCTCAACGTGTTGTCTTTTCCCGCCATTTTCCCCTGCCAACGCTGTGCACACTACCAAGTGGGCTGCAATTTTGAACAGGCTATTTTTTGGTGCATTGAACTTGGTCGTTGGCAAATTTGGGATACGACGAATATTAGAATATTAATATTCATAGCGATCTCGTTCCACTTGCACTGTACCTGCCCATGTTCAAACCAGCCGTTTTAGACACTGTAAATGGACATGGATATTATGTGACTTTACTGTAAGTGCTATCAAATTTGGACGTAAATCTGTTGATGGTACAAATATAATCTATTTATTATATTATTATTTTGGGCTATTGCTGGTTTGTAGTGTTTTATTTATTTCTTATTGTGTTTTAGTTTGTAGAACGCCTATTGTTTTCATTGTAACGAATCAATATAGACATTCTATTATATTCCATTTGATTATATTATATTAATTATTGTATTGGTTAATCTGCATATATAGGGATGTTTCTACCTTCTAAGTCTACGTGATACTACTGAAGATGTTGACTAGTGTTGTTGAAGAAACGACAAGAGGTTCGCTTTTGGTTTTGTGGATTCTTCCGTATCATTATAGACTCACCAAACTGTTTTCCTCAAGTTCCCGACCATATAAATTTTGCAACCCGGTTAGTCGTGATGATCATTATGGCCATTAACATGCCATTACAGGGCAAATTGCTTTGGGAAACTCCCAGCAGCATGGTCTAAAAGTTTAAGGTTCGGCACCGCCATAAACCAAGTTACGGTGGCGTGATAAAACCCAATATGCGGCTATTATATTGAATTAAAAACATCGCTACTATACTTTATACTTAACTTTATATATTACCTTTTATTGCTTTCAGGTCCTCCATCGTACTGCTGAAATATCGACCAAGTCGGGGAAGTTTAACGGCTAGAGCGCTGAAGAGGTTTACACTATTAAACCTGTAGGTCAGGAGTTGCAAATGTGAATTTTTTTCAATTGTTTTTAAAGTTAGCGTCCGACCGGGTCGAGGACAAGAAATGGAGCAGGGGCGACCTCCTCACGCTGCGCACGTGGCACTAAGAGGGAAGAGTTGAAGTATTGAACGGTTTTTGCTTTCCAATTTATACGTAGTATAAGGAAAGCTTTGTGACGGTCCAAATTTTCGATTCCGAGATTTCAACGGATTTACACGTTTTAAGGTCCCAGGAACCCAAAAAAGTGGTTTTTACGAAATGTCTGTCTGTCTGTCGGTCTGTCTGTGCGTCGATTTCCGGGCAAACTACTGGGTCGATTTTGATGAAATTCGGCATGTAGGTTCACAAAAATCATACCTCGGGACCATTTTTTTTTATTTTGGGCTAACTCAATTTGGAGGGTTTTAATTTTCAAAAAACTTCAAAAAAACGTCTAAAACAATTATTTCCCAAAAACGGCTCCAACGATTTCTTTCAAATTCACATATATTGTAGTTGTTGTTAATCATGATAAAATGCGGGGGGTCGCTTGCCCCTTGATAGTTTGCTTCTGGGGGTAAAATAATAAAAATGACTAAATTTTAATGAAAAATGACAAAAAAATAATTTTTCTGTGACACCTTTCTATCGATGATTTCTAATTTCAGGTATGTTTTAGGTGTTAAATTGAGTAACGAGACCGGACAGGTTGCTTTCCCAAAAAATTATTTTGGTTTTGCACAAAAAAATGTTTTTTTGAAAAAGTGGTAGACAATTCACGCTCAAATGCATTGCGTGCCCTGCCAGTATTGCTGTGTGGTAATGTGTTGGTCTGATCTATCTAGAATTTACCTCACCACCAGTGACGAGTGACGTCAGGTGGTGGACACCCCCCCCCCCCCCCCCGAAATATCGGAAATTTAACCATAGGAAAATTATTTACCATGAAATTACTCATTTTCTCTATCTACTAATTTTGATAAATTGGAAAGCATGTTCGAGTAAACTCGAACCGGTTCTTTAGAGATGTAACCCTACCTTGCCCAATGGCGGCAACGCAAACATTCTTGCTTTCTAATTTATACGTAGTACAGTGGGAGCAAAGCTACAGGGGCTCAAAAGTGCCAATTTTCACGTTTAAGCTCTGTCGTGTATAACTACTGGGTTGCGCAACAGTCGGCTGGGTGTTGGAACTTGACTCGTGCGCGGAAGCGCACGTTAATAAGGAAAGCTCTGTGACGGTCAAAATTTTCGACTCAACGGATTTACACGTTTTGAGGTCTCAGGAACCAAAAAAAAGTGGGTTTTACGAAATGTCTGTCTGTCTGTCTGTCTGTCGCTCTGTCTGCTCATCGATTTCCAGGCAAACTACTCAGTCCATTTTGATTAAATTGGCATGTAGGTTTACAAAAATCATACCTCGAGAATATTTTTTTAATTTTGGGCTAACTCAATTTAGGGGGTTTTATTCTCAAAAAACTAAAAAAAAAATTATTTCTTAAAAATCGGCTCAAACGATTTCTTTTAAATTCATTTATATAATAGTCGTTATTACTGTTAACAAAATGCGGTGGGTCGCTTGCCCCTTGATAGTTATCTTCTGGGGGTAAATAAATAAAAATAACTCAATTTTCATGAAACATGACTAAAAAATAATTTTTCTACGGAACCTTTCTATCGATGATTTCTACCTTCAGGTGTGTTTTAGGCGTTCAATAGAGTATCAAAACCAAACAGGTAGCTTTCCCAATAAAATATTTGGTTCTGTGCAAAAAATTATTATTTTTTTTTAAAAGAAATTATGGAAAATTCACGCTCCAATACATTGCGGGCCCTGTCATTGTTACTATTGTTACAATATATTGGTCTGTTCGTTCCAGAATATGCAATTGAGTTTTAAGGGGTTTAAAATATATCGAGGAGGTCCTGGTCACCTCCGAATTAATCGTGGGGCTTTGCCATGTTCCCCAAGTGATTCGGAATTCACTAATAATCAGGAGGTCCACCCTGTCAATCAACTCCCCTTTCCCCCGTGGTGAAAGGGTCTGCTCTTATTAGGGTGCCTCAAGTTAACAAACAGACTCACTCCCCCCAGTCCCCACGCCAGGCTGACAGGGTTGCTTAAAGCAGAAATGCTGAAAACAGGCGTTAGAAACCACAACAGTGTTGTAAAGTAAGAAAGAAAGGAATTTGTCTTTATTTTCCATGTGGACGAATTTTGGGCCTTTCGGCTCACTCTTACAATTAACCCACAATATTGTTACAAAAATATTACAATATTATTATTATTATATATAGGGGTTCCCAACCTTTTTTGTCTGTGGACCACTAGATTATTTTATGATATTCCGTGGACCTCCATGGCTGTGACAGGAAAATCGTTAAATTCTAGGGCCAAAATGAAGTAGTTTGTGCCCATAATTACGTGCTAATATTTGATTGAATGTTTAGGACTGGTATCGGTTGGATTTTGTAGTTCAGTGCCAAGACCTACTGTATTTTATTTCAAATTTCCAATAACTCAGCTGTTCTATTTTCTTATTCCTTACTTTGGCCTGTGAACCACCGGTGGTCCATGGACCATAGTTTGGGAACCCCTGTTATAGATAGAGTATGTAAGGCCGTCGTTTACCCTTAACCAGCAAACGCGTATATTGCAATACGCACCCCTTATATATTGTTCGTTCTTATATTTATACATCAGTATAAGGAAAGCTTTGTGATGTCCACGCCTAAAAACAATCACATTTTTGCTTTCCAATTTATACGTAGTGTAAAGATAGCTTTGTGATGGTCGAAATTTTCGATTCCAAGATTTCAACGGATTTACACGTTTTGAGGTCCCAGGAACCCAAAAAAGTGGTTTTTACGAAATGTCTGTCTGTCTGTCTGTCTGTATGTCAGTCTGTCGGTCTGTCTGTCTGTTCATCAATTTCCGGGCAAACTACTGGGCCGATTCTGAAGAAATTTTGCATGTAGGTTCACAAAAATCATACCTCGAGACCACTTTATTTTATTTTGGGCTAACTCAATTTGGGGGGGTTTTATTCTCAAAAAACTCAAAAAAACGTCTAAAAAAAATTATCCTCAAAAACGGCTCCAACGATTTCTTTTAAATTCACATTATCTTGTAGTCGTTATTAATGTTAACAAAATGCAGGGGGTCGCTTGCCTCTTGATAGTTTGCTTCTGGGGGTAAAAAAATAAAAAAATAAAAATTTTCATGAAAAATGATTAAAAAATAGTTTTCCTGCGAAACCTTTCTATCGATTATTTCTACCTGCAGGCATGTTTTAGGTGTTAAATTGAACAACGAAACCGTACAGGTTGCTTTCCCGAAAAACCTCTTGGTTTTGTGCAAATTTTTTTTTTTTTTTTTAATGATTAATGATAAATTCACGCTTAAATGCATTGCGTGCCCTGCCATTATTGCTGTGTGATGTGTTGGTCTGACCTATCTAGAAATTACCTCACTTTCAGTGACGTCAGATGGGAACCCCCCCCCCCCCCCCCCCCCGAAACATCGGAAGTTTAACCATAGGAAAATTATTTACCATGAAATTATTCATTTTCTCTATCTGCTAATTTTGATAAATTGGAGAGCATGTTCGAGTAACCGGTTCTTTATTTATTGGTTTTATATATACGTGAGTTTCGACCAGCAGGCTGTGCAAACTAAATAAATGGACCAGACGGCTTACGGTGATGCCGGCATACGTAATTTAACGAACCCCAGAGTTGGAAAAAGTAAATAATTAAAAAATATTTTAAAAACTATAAAAAAATTTTTAACCCGCAACTAACTCTTATCATGGCATAATCGAACCTTCATGTTCGTGCTAAGGCTGCAGGTGGGACTTGGAAAATTGACAAACAGTCTAACCGCACAATATCGTTGTTCAAATGTTGAAAGGGTTGACTGTTAAAATGGGAGTGCGGAGAGTTCTGTACATTATACTTCTATGAACTGGACATACAACCCTCAACTACCTCTTATCTCGGCATAATCTGGCATTTTGTGTTCGTGCTAAGGCTGCAGAAGGGACTCGGGAAATTCACAAGCAGTCTGGCCGTTGAATATCGTTGTTCTATGTGGAAAAGATTGACATTGTGGAGAGTTCTAAACATTATACATCTATGACCAGGACAGACGCATAAAAACTTATAATGGGAGGTTATATCACGTGACCTTTTATGCAGTCGTAAAAGACCACAGCATACTAATGTGGCCAGGGTATCGTCTGCTACGGACAGTTATGGCGGGTTTTATGCAGTAAAGTCGAGATAACGATGTCAGATGTTAGGACAGTAAGAGTGTCACCATGAGCGTTCTATATGTATAGGGGAGATGGGACCAGGAACGCATCCATCCCACTTTGGGATGGGGGGGGGGGGTATAGTTGTGGGTCAAATTGTAACAAACTTATGTAAAATCTATTAAATTAAAGCGTAATAAATTAACTTACAATGTAGATTTACTAAATTTGGGGGGAGGGCAACTACCCCCTGCGCCCCCTGTATCCGATGGATGGGGCATTTGATACCCGCAAAATTATATTTTGG
Source organism: Psococerastis gibbosa (assembly GCA_963971405.1). Classification (NCBI taxonomy): domain Eukaryota; kingdom Metazoa; phylum Arthropoda; class Insecta; order Psocodea; family Psocidae; genus Psococerastis; species Psococerastis gibbosa. Next base: position 3,816,474 of record OZ020491.1, on the reverse strand, counting down.
AATTTTTGGGGCCACTCCCCGCGTCTCTCATGACCAGTCATTGAATAGACGTGTGCGTGTGGCCTTAGGATTTAAAATGTATTTTTGATTTTTGACGGGCTCGGGCCTCGGATGTCCCATGTCTCTTAGGCGCCCATTCCATTGACCGGCTAGGGCTATTTACAAAAACGGTGACGTGGTAGCAGACATTCAAGACTTAGGTAGCGTTTCCACCGACCTCGCATTGCAGAATGCAAATGACATTGACGGAAATTAGAATTTTTATTTTTATAGAAATCTATTAAAATGTTTGTACTTAACATATCCCATGACGCCATTTTTTAATTTTAGTTTGTTTGTTTGTGCTTTTACTGTATGATCATTGATCAATTTAAACTATGGCATAGAGGAAAATAAACATTTCCGTCAATTCTGCAATGCGAGGTCGGTGGAAACGCCACCTAAGTCTTGAATGTCTGCTACCACGTCACCGCTTTTGGAAATAGCCCTAGCCGGTCAATGGAATGGGCACCATAGTTAAGAGGTAGGCTTTACAGGATTAACTCCACTAGGTGGGCTAAAGAACAGAAAGTCATAATAATAAACAGTATGCCCCACTGGCCACTATACTTGAAAGGGTTAATCTCAGAGTCAATGTGAGGAACACAAGATTAAGAACGCTGTTTGAGGCATTAGCATTTTATGAACAATTAGGCGTAACGGATATGGTGATCTAGACCCCTTTTCCAGCATACTTCTTTTTAAAATTTGTTTACGGGGTTTAATGAACCCGACGATTGCTTAGCGCTTAATTACCTTTAATTTAATTGTTCAATATTTTTATGTCGTAAATTGTTATGTTGTAAATGTAAATGCCTTCGTTGTGTGCTTTCCAATTTATACATACGTAGTATAAGGAAAGCTTTGTGACGGTCGAAATTTTCGATTCCGAGAATTCAACGGATTTACACGATTTATGGTCCCAGGAACCCAAAAAAGTGGTTTTTACGAAATGTCTGTCTGTGTGTCTGTCTGTCTGTGCGTCGATTTCTTGGCAAACTACTCGGTCGATTTTGATGAAATTTGGCATGTAGATTCACAAAAATCTATCTCAGGACCCTTTTTTTATTTGGAGCTAACTCAATTTGGGGGGGGGGGGGGTTATTCTCAAAAAACTTCAAAAAACGTCTAAATAAATATATATATATATTTCCCCAAAACGGCTCGAACGATTTCTTTTCAATTCACATATATTGTAGTTGTTATTAATGTTGATGAAATGCGGGGGTTCACTTCTGGGGGTAAAAAATATAAAAATAACTAAATTTTCATGAAGAATGACTAAAAAATATTTTTTCTGCGAAACCTTTCTATCGATGATTTCTACCTTCAGGTATGTTTTAGGTGTTAAATTAAGTAACGCTGCTTTCCCAAAAAACTATTTGGTTCTGTGCAAAAAAAAAAAAAAAATTAAAAAAATGAAAGCAAATTCACGCTCAAACGCATTGCGTGCCCTGCCAGTATTGCTGTGTGTTAATGTGTTGGTCTGACCTCACCTCCAGTGACGTCAGGTGGACCCCCCCCCCCCCCCGAGATATCGGAAATTTAACCATTGGAAAATTATTTACCATGAAATTACTCATTTTCTATATCTACTAATTTTGATAAATTGAGAAGCATGTTCGAGTAAACTCGGACCGGTTCTGTATATTTATATTTATATTTATATTTATATTTATTGTGAAAAGCTAAACAGAAAGCAAGCACGACAGGAAGACGACTAGCGGGACGTCCTCGCAAATGCTGGAAGGATGAGTTGGAAACTGACCTTCACAAGTTGGGAGTCCATACATGATGGAGCAGGCAAAAGCCCATCAAGGGGTGTAGAGCCAGAAGGCGAAGACGATAAAGACTAGGCCTAAGTGATCTGCCTTTTCAGAGCAGCAGTCTCCAAGGTACAAATTGGCATGATGATCGCCATTCTTCCATAGAAGTGGCATTTAAAGAAGAGGAATTAAAAGAGAAATGAAAAATACAGATAAGGAATACTGGACGGCACCTTCATGTTTCAATGCATGGCAACAAGGGCTGTAGAGCCAGAAGAAGAAGCAGAAGAAGAATCGCTAAACAGGAAAGTACCTACGAACTTTCTCGTACCTGTTCTCTCAAATTACAATACATAAACCATAGCATTGAAGGAGAACCGTGAACTCAATGGAAACAAAGTGCTTGAGAATGCTCTAGGGGGGGGGGGATTGGGGGGATTCCCCCCGACCCCCCTCCCAATGGGAATTCCCGATTTGTTTTTGTTGCTGTCGAGATCGGTTTGTGTAGCACTTCTTTCTGCGTGGCTTCTTGTCCTCTGTGCCTCATCACTCAATTTAGTTTTAACCCCTTGGTTCCACAAAGACAATAAGAATTCACTGGCGGTTTTATTTTGCCTTTTCCGAAACAAAAAATTTCTCATTTTTGTTGAAGTCTGTGGATATATAACATGAAGGTCTGAATTGAAGAGTGGAGTAGCCTACGGCTTTTTTCGAAAAAGTCTGAGTTCCAATTGACATGGTTTATTTTATGGTTTTAGAAAAGAAAATATCAATAATTATAAGTTGCGGCAAACTTGGTAGTGTGCACAGCGTTGGCAGGGGAACATGGTGGGACATGATAACGCGCTGAGACTATACCAGTCAGTCTAAGTGCGTGTCGAGTCCTGGTCACCTCCGATTTAATCGTGTGACTTTACCATGTTCCCCAAGTGGTTCGGAATCCACTAATAATCAGGAGGTCCACCCTGTCAGTCAACGCCCCTTTCCCCCGAGGTGAAGGAGTCTGCCCTTAGGGTGCCTCAAGTTAACAGACTCACTCCCCCCCGCCAGGCTGACAGGGTTGCTTAAAGCAGAAATGCTAAAAGCAGACGTTGGCAACAACAAACAACATTACCCTCGCACGTCGCAGTTTTGACCCACATCACCACCATGAACCGCTATTTGCTACCCTTCATGGTATGCTTCAAAGAGTGTTTAAAGCATCATTTTCCTTATATTTATGTATATAATGTATAATATGTATATATATTATGTATGTACATTGTACAATATACAGTATACACTAAGATCTAAATAGAAAAGCAAAGTCTTACTAGGTAAGGTGACCAACATTGCAACTAAGAACTAATAATACTAAAAACAAACTAGGCTACACCATGTTTTTTATTGATATTAAAGTTTTGGCGGGAAAACTTTCTGCTTTAAAAATTTGAGTTTTACAATAGTAGGAAAATCACATTTTTCAAGGTATTATGAGAAGTTTAGAAAAATTAACTTTTTAAAAAATTTGTGGGCTTTCAGGCAGCCCTGGGCCCTTATGCAGCTGCCTAGTTTCCCTATTGGGTGATCCGGCATTGTTAGAGGCGAAACATGTGCCTATATCCATGAAAAACCTTTTCCATTGTCGGTTATTCCGGAGAGAAATAGCGTTTTCGTTTTGAATTTGATTTTAAATGGAGTACAGTACGGTATACATTTTCCACAAATGCAATTTCCGTCGCCATACATGTTTCTAAAAGGGACGCTTTAACGTGATTTACTATATACACGAGGCCTCTTTATTGCCTACTTCCGCTCTATACTGACCTCTTTCTCTTTGACTTTCCAATCAGCCATTCCATTTTCCTACACTTCCGGTTGTTGCTCTTGGACATCTCTAGAGGTTTTTATTAAATTAAAAGACTAACGGACACCCCACACAACTATACAATTTGTTGAAAATCACATTTTATAAAAACTATTTGAACGTGGAATGCGGAGGGAAGGGGCCGTTATGGAAGGCGTGTGAAATTTTCATATTTTCATGGTTTCCACAGTGACTTTAGTTGTTTACTTTACTTCTACTTTATTTTTTCTAGGGCCCTATATTAGACAGGTATTGTCATCCGCCATCTTGTATCCATTATAAGTCTGGTGTATAAGCCAAGCATTGGGTGTTCACCTGTTTATTTTTAGAAATGTATCGTTATTTATTTATTATTATTTAAAAAACGTGCTACCAATTAGGGAAGTGTTAAATAAAAAATTACTAAAACGTGTATTAGTTTTTTTCAATCTTTTACTTTTCTTCCAATACTTACCACATAGGGGATATGCGGGATACAACATGGCGGATGACAATACCCGGGTATAAAGTGCCTTAATTTTTTCCCATGCCAAATAAATAAATAAATAAATGTTTCTGTTAAATTATACAATCAAATAATAAACAGGTAATCGACAAGAAAGTATAAAGTAAAATCGTCAAAATATCGTCAAAATCGGGCAATTCTGTCATTGTCCTAGTGCCTCAGTGACAGGGTGGAAAGCTTTCTCTTATATGGTCTCTAAGTAATTTAGAGAAGCTAGTAGAATTTCTCGCCGTTCTCAGTCCAATCGGGAGTTTTCTAAGGTAGGCGAAACCTTGTAGTATATGATCCAGTCGCTCACACTTGGTTGTGCGTGGTGCTGCCTTACAAGGTCTCCCGATTGCCTCGTGTTGTAGGTGTGTCTCCGTTTTGTTTAAATTTCCCCCACACCTCAGGCTTTAAGATAGGTAAAATAACGTAAAAATATGTGAAAGTACTACTGAAGTAACGACAGAGAAAACTCGTAATGCAGTAAAAAAAATTCTGGCGGCGTCGCCACGTAGCCTAATAAATAAATTTATCAGAGCAATGTAACGGCATGGCCGTTCCTATAGGGGAAAATATAACCAATCATTTCTTCCAGTATTCAGGATTTTTCAGGATTTCACTACGCGGGGGGGGGGGGGGGGGAATGTGTGTGTGTGTGTGTGTGTGTGATAAGAGGAAATATTTATATAAAATAAGCGCGGAATAAAGGAGTCTGCGCATAGTCTTGGTAATAAACATGAAATTTTTATAGACGAAGATTCAAATAACTGCATAGGTCAGAAAGTGAAAGTCTCCCCCCGGGGAAATTAACGAAAACAGGGGGGTTCGGGCCGCACAAGTTTTTTGTGAGTTTAGAAGGTAATTTTTTTGTTGAAAAGTTTTTTTTCTGTTACTAGGTATCTTATGAATTTATACTCATTTAGGAGGGGTCATGACCCCCTGACCCCCCCCCCCACGTGGATCCGCCATTGGTTCGGGGGTAACCCCCGGGCGAAATTTTTTGAATAAACGGGAAGCGCGAAATAGCTTGATGTGGTCATCTCATCATTAGCCCATTGCATCTAGTGTAAGTAAGTAAGTAAGAAAAAAATGCGTGGTCAATAGTTGGTAACTTGATTTACATATATTTTTGTGCGTCATACTCGCACATGAGCGGATATGTCGTATATTTATAATTTCCAACAGTAACTTTCGCTTTGTTAAGAAAAAGGTATAGTTTTATAATTTTGCAATACACTGAAAAAAAATTCCCCTGGACGGGGGGGGGGGGAGGGGGCGGCCATGAAATTATGCCAGGACACACAAGGGTCTTAATTATTAATTGAAGAATTGCTGCTACGGTGAAAGAACACCGTAGAAGCGAATTCGCGCCAAAACAAAAGTGTCCTAATAAATGGAGTGGAAAATGGAAAAATAAACACATCGCAATGGAAGACAATTTTAATTTATGGATGGGGGATTATTTTTCCATCGAGGCAATATTTCATTATGAGTACTATTCCCGTTTTTTTTTTCAGTATTTTAATTCTTCCTTATCTCTATAATAATGCGGAACACGTCATATTATCTTATCAAACCACGGAGGAACATTTCTTATAAAAATTTATGGAGAGGTGGAAAAGACAATAATAATATGCAAGGGGGTATTTTATAATTTTTTTTAGATAATGCAGAGATTACAAAATATAAAAAAAAAAATAGGGAATAGGGAGAAAATTGTTTATTATTATTCCCACAATCAAGGCCGTGCCTAGGTTTTGAATTCGGAAATTGTATTAAGTAAATAATTAATGAACCCCTTAGACCCCCCTGGGAACGACCATGCTGACAATCATCCCCAATCATCGATTTAGCCGAAAAGTTGGGAATAGACATGCCTAGACCCCTCCCCTCCCGTAAATAATTTAATAATAATAATTTATAATAATAAGTATTAAAGAACCGGTCCGAGTTTACTCGAACATGCTTTCCAATTTATCAAAATTAGTAGATAGAGAAAATGAGAAATTTCATGATAAATAATTTGCCTATTGTTACATTTCCAATATCTCGGGGGGGGGGGGGGGGGGGGTTATCCACCTGACGTCACTGGAGGTGAGGTAAATTCTAGATAGGTCAGACCAACACATTACCACACAGCAATACTAGCAGGGCACGCAATGCATTTGACCGTGAATCATTAAAAAAAAAAAAAAAAAAAAAATACTTTTCTGGGAAAGCAACCTGTCCAGTTTCGTTACTCAATTTAACACCTAAAACATACCTGAAAGTAGAAATCATCGATAGAAAGGTTTCGCAGAAAAATTATTTTTTAGTAATTTTTCATGAAAATTTAGTTATTTTTATTTTTTTACCCCCAGAAGCAAACTATCAAGGGTCAAGCGACCCCCCGCATTTTGTCAACATTAATAACAACTACAATGTATGTGAATTTAAAACAAATCGTTGGAGCCGTTCTGGGAAATAATTTTTCTTGGCGTTTTTTTGGAGTTTTTTGAGAATAAAACCCCCCAAATTGAGTTAGCCCTAAATAAAAAAAATGGTCCCGAGGTATGATGTTTTTAAACCCACATGCAAAATTTCACAGACAGACAGACAGAGCGACAAACAGACATTTCGAAAAAAACACTTTTTTGGGTTCCTGGGACCTCAAGACGTGTAATTCCGTTGAAATCTAGGAATCGGAAATTTCAACCATCACAAAGCTTTCCTTATACTACGTATAAATTGGAAAGCAATAATATATTAAAAAATTTATTTATATTTTTTTCATTAAAATAAAATACCGCAAAGTCTATAGTAAACTTAATGTTATGGACATTTAAATTATTCTATGAGCATGTCTACAAGAGGATAATTTAAATTGTGTCGCGCGTGACTAACCTTCAGCCGGCCAAAACGACCACCAAACCTAAATAAACCTTAAATATTCCGTACGTATACGCAACTCAAATATGGCTGGCCAAACAGTCAACCAAAAACAAACAGAAATGAAATCCATGTTATTTGTTTTTCTGCTCTGCACTTTCCGCATGCATACTGTATATTACAGGGATTTTTCATCACTCTGAACCCGTCAGAACTCTAGTGTTTCTACGTGCGTATTAAGAGGGTGCTTCCCTTTTGAAGGGCCGGCTATTCTTGCAATCTTGACCACTATATTGCAGTATTATATGGTATATGGCATTAAATTAAATTTGGTTGAAGAGGTAACTTTCTCGGCTCCTCGATATAACCGAAGTTAGAGGACATAGACAAACTGGACTTGGCGGGATTCGAACCCACGAACTACGCCTGACTGGGGCTTGAGGTCCAGCGGTTAAGACAACGCCCCGGTTAGGTGTTGATCGAGAGTTTGAATCCCCGGTGTCTAGTTGCTTTCCAATTTATATGTAGTAACGTACTATAAGGAAAGCTTTGTGATGGTCGAAATTTTCGATTCCGAGATTTCAACAGATTTACACGTTTTGAGGTCCCAGGAACCCAACAAAATGTCTGTCTGTCTGTCGCTCGGTCACTCTGCCTGTCTGTTCCTCGATTTCCGGGCAAACTACTCGGTCGATTTTGATAAAATTCGACATGTAGGTTCACAAATATCATACCTCGGGACCATTTTTTTTATCTTGGGCTAACTCTATTCGGGGGGGGGGGGGTTTATTTTTAAAAAAACTCATAAAAAACGTCTAAAAATATTATTTCTTGAAAACGGCTCCAACGATTTCTTTTAAATTCACATATAATGTAGTCTCGTTATTAATGTTGACAATATGCGGGGGGTCGCTTGCCCCTTGATAGTTTGCTTCTGAGGGTAAAAAAAAAAAAATTAACTAAATTTTAATGAAAAATGACTAAAAAATAATTTTTCAGTGAAACCTTTCCATCGATGATTTCTACCTTCAGGCATGTTTTAGGTGCTAAACGAGTGAGTAACGAAACTGGACAGGTTGCTTTCCCAAAACATTATTTGGTTTTGTGGAAAAAAAATGCTTTTTGAAAAAATTATAGAAAATTCACGGTCAAATGCATTGCGTGCCCTGCCATTATTGCTATGTGGTAATTTGTTGATCTGACCTATCTTGAATTAACCTCACCTCCAGTGACGTCAGGTGGGCACCCCCCCCCTCCCCAAGTTGCCCGAAATTTAACTATAGGAAAATTATTTACCATGATATTACTCATTTTCTCTAGCTACTACTTGATAAATTGGAAAGCATGTTTGAGTAAACTCGGACCGGTTCTTTTTTCTATATCCTCTAAATTCGGTTCTGACCACTGTTCTAGTGTATCTGGATTATTAATAAAAATAAATATTGACTTTTTTTCTACTACTAAGCCAACCTAGCGGAGTTAGGGCTGTAAAGTCCTCTCTTACGCTGAACTAAGAAGGCCGGGACCACCTGCCTTACATGCCCTCCGAAGCATGACCAGAAAATGTGGCAAGTGTGGGGCTCGAAAGAACAATCTTGTTAATCCAGCTCTTCAAAATGTATAATATGTAGCTTTTCTGCCGGAGCAAAGGTACATGGGCTGACGAAATGGTTATGGTGGATTTCTTTAATTTCCCACCCAATAAGAATTATAATGGCTTTTATCCCCCCCCCCCCTCCTTGTTGGTGCGGGACAACCCGCGGGAATGTAAAACGTCGTCCCTTGTCCCGTTCTGCAGAAAACTCCGCCGTTCCATTGCCATAGGCTAGAAAATTATACTTAAAGTGTAATAAATACACCCCTAATAACAAGGCCGTAGTTAGAGGGGGGTATAGGAGGTCTGGACCTGCCCCCCCCCCCCAAATATTTGCAGCGTACACTAGATAGAAATATATAATTAAATATATTGAGGTTACCTCTCCTCCGGTGACGTGAGATGCAACCCCCCCCCCCCCTGAAAAAATTCTGGCTAGGGCCCTGCCTAACAACATCAACAATTCAAGAGTTTTCCTATACAATGAAAATATCGATTATAATGTTAATAAAAGCTTCTGTGACCTACAAGCCTTTAACTCTACCCCCCCCCCACCCCCCGCCAACTTTACAAAGCCAAAGTTCGCAAAACCCAACAAGACAAGTCTCTCTACATAAACCAATCAATCTTATCCATAATAATCAAAAATGAACAAGACAGGAACAAAATTTAACAAAAGGTTCAGAATTTTCCCCGGCACAAAGCAACTACATCAGAAAACCATCACATGTGCGGAAAGGGATAATTTGGGAACAAAAGGGGAAGGGGGGCGGGAAAGAAAGGATGAATGGAAGGCTCGCTGCCTTTTCACGGGCTAAAAGGAGATAAGAGGTTCTTTATCAAATATGGCGCGTCTTTTCAAAAAGCATCTCTATATTGTCATGTTTCCGTTATTTTATGTGAAGAGAGATTGATGTGCAGTAAAGGATGGGGTATTAGGCGGTTGAGTAGTGTAGTGTCCATTCGCCATTCTAGATTAATCTACACTATTGTATTTAGGTACTATATATTGTTGTTTCCAACGCCTGCTTTCAGCATTTTTGCTTTAAGCAACCCTGCCAGTCTGGCGGGGGGATTGAGACTGTTAGCTTACGGCAGTCTCGTATCTGTACTTGGTTAAGTCATGCTTTCGCCTGTTTCATTGCGTCAATGGTAAGCTTGTCTCAGCTTGTCCATTATCGCTTGTAGCCGGTGAGGGTTGACATCGAGAACGTATACCAGTTTGCCAATGTCCAAAAATGCATACGGAAACAATACAAATAATGTCCGAAATCAATGGGGTCGTTGGCATTGGACAAGGGATCTATGGGCCACTATAAGTAGGCCTGGGTCCATAAAAAGTCCTTGCAAAATAATAATAATAAATTATAATAGCTTACGGCACCCTGAGGGCAGACTCCTTCACCTCAGAGGAACGCCTGTAAGGGGCCATGGACTTACATTGACTAAGTGGTAAGGGTGATTTTGTGTTAACATTAATTAGTTTCTGTTGAATATAGGGTGGCTAAAATTGCGAATACGTATGATTGGATGAAAGCGACGGCTGTCTCTAAAGTTAATAAGAGAATTTGGGTAAAAATAAGAACATTCAATATAATAATTGATAGTCTAGGGCCGGTATTACCTAGAAGAGTTATTAAGAGGTGGCCTGCAATTATGTTTGCTGATAGACGAATAGCAAGAGTTCCCGGACAGGGTGGATATTGTTGCATCATCTGTAGCGTTTACTGTGAAAGCTCCCGGCACGAAATTACGACATTCATGTGGCATAATTCGGCCACCAAAATCAACAAGCTTTGTAAGTTATAGACTCGAGCCAATAAAATAAGGGGAAACCCAATGAGTTTTATGTTTAAAACAGCTCAGAAAAATTATATAAAGAAGAATAAAAATTGTGAATGAACGAAGGGAGCATTAAATCCTCGGGGGTTACGACTGATATTAATCATATTACGAGCATTCTGCTTCTACCTACTTAGAAAGCATTTTTCAATTTTCTTTCACTCGATTTTTCAACTTTTATGGTTTGTGAGGGAATATACTTCATTAACTCTGTCCTCTGGGGGACAACTTCCTATAAAGCTCCAACAATAAACTTTATTCAATTTTACTTGCCTTGAAAAATACATAAAAAGTATACACAATAAGAATGCTGAAAAGAATAATAAAAAAGTACCATGCAAGTTCAAATAGGGACGTCTTTTGGGAGGGCTAGAGGAGGCAGTTGCCACTAAGGAAAATACGCCCCCCCGCCCCCTAAGAAACCCAAGTTTTTAAAGAAATTGAACCAGGAAGACGAGGGTTTTTACGTAAATAATACCTAACCTAATCGTAAAAAAATAAGTTAACCAAAAAATAATATTCTGAAACAAACTTTGTACATATCAGAGTGGCTATGTTTTGATAATGGTCAATAAATTTAACTCTTTGGTCAATAAACGGCGAGAATGAAGCAAAAATGAAAGAACCGGTCCGATTTTATCGAACATGCTTTCCAATTTATCGATTAGTAGAGAGAGAAAATGATTAATTTCATGCTAAATAATTTTCTTATGGTTAAATTTCGGATATCACGCGGGGGGGGGGGGGGGTCCACCTGACGTCACTGAAGGTGACGTAAATTCTAGATAGGTCAGACCAACACCTTACCACACAGCAATAATGGCAGGGCACGCAATGCATTTGAGCGTGAATTTGCTTTCATTTTTTCAAAAAAACTTTTTTTTGCACAAAACCCAATAGTTTTTTGGGAAAGCAAACTGTCCGGTTTCGTTACTCAATATAACACCTAAAATATGCCTGAAGTTAGAAATCATCGATGATTTTTTGGTCATTTTTCATGAAAATTGAGTTATTTTTATTTTTTTACCCCCAGAAGCAAACTATCAAAGGGCAAGCGACCCCCCGCATTTTATCAACATTAATAACGACTAGAATATATGTGAATTTAAAAGAAATCCGTTTTTGAGAAATAATTTTTTTAGACGTTTCTTGGAGTTTTTTGAAAATAAACCCTCCCCAAGGATCCGTCCCTGAAGAGAGACATTTCGTATAAAACATTTTTTTGGTTACTAAGAGCTCATCACTTGTAAATACATTGAAATTACCAAAATCGAAAACAATGAGTATGGTACCCTCCATTAGATTTATATATTTTGGACATAACAGCTATTACCATTGCAAAATCAGTGAGAGACAGAGAGAGTGGCGAATTCGTAGAAATCATGAGCTCTACGCGATATACCAAGAACCTCCGATGGTAGCCGAAATTAAGAGAGCCCGCATCAGGTGGCTTACAGGGACGGATCCTTGGGGGGGGGGGGCGGTGGGGGCAGTCGCCCCCCCCCCCCCCCCCCGAGAAAAATAGCTTTATACTAGATAGAATGGACTTTTGAAGGAAATGAAGAGAAATTGTTACTTCAAGTAACCCCCCTCGAAAACTTTTCTGAAACCGCCCCTGGGTGGCTAGGGCACGTGGAACGAATACCGGACAATAGGGCTACAAGAACAGCCTTACACAAGGTGCCCCAAGGGTGAAGACGAGTGGGACGACCACGGATGTGATGGCTGGACGACGTCGAGGTGGATCTGACTTTGGAGGTGACTTTGGCGTCGATGACTTGCGAAAGAGAGCGCAGGACCGCGCAGGCTGACGAGATGAGGCGCTTAATGGGCCATACCACCAAAGAGTAAGTATTAAGATTATTACCATTGACACACTATACCCAGGGGAGTAGCTAAGGCATGATTTTTCGGGGGGGAGGTGTGTCCATTTTGCCAACTCAAAAAACTTAAAATAGACCTACCAAAATAATAACTGGGATGATTAGGTAATCGTTGTATTACATTGTATTGCAATTCGATTAGTACATAGGTGGGCAAATTCATGTTTTTACTTAGGGCGGGTCTAGGACAGATTTTCGGAGCGGGCTATTCCGGGAATTTGAAAATTTAAGTACAAAATAACGGGGTTTTATGCATTTTAACAGCGTTAAAAAAGTTCATAAGCATAAGATTTCCCAAGCGTGAATCCGTCATTGTCGTTCTTAGATCGCTTTTTACCATTTTTAACTGACTAAACGATCTTTCATTTCCGATGGTGGCGATTGACAATAGATGCTGACTGCAGTACATGTGTTTGTCGTCTGCCAACAAAGCCCTTGTTTATTTTAATGGTTTACGTAGCTGTATGAGTTGGATACTTGTGTCAATTAAAATTTGAATTTCTCGCGCCTTTTTCTAAGTTTCACAAACCAAGGTGGCAAGTTGGTTACATAGGAATAAAACATTAGTACAATCTTATTTTAAGACAACTTTATTTTTTTTTCTTTGTGTGGAACTCTTTTTTTGCCTACTGAGCAAAAGAAAATTACCAACTTTCGCCCAAAACCAAATTATTGGGGGGGAGGCTCACCCCTCGCCCCCCCCCCCCCCTATAGCTACTCCTCTGAATCTCTATATCACAGCTGATACTGGCCTGCTGAGAGGCAAATGCTATAGAACCATACCCTCCCCCCACCCTCAAAGGGATAAATGAATGTTATACATAGGCCGAGAACAGAAGCGCCATATAAAAATCAATAGGTTAGTCTGCCTCGCTTATCTGGGCCAACCCCCCCCCCCCCCCCTCTCCATTCCAACACTTCATACCCCTCCCCTAGGGCAATCCCCAGGCGATCATTCCCACTTAACAGATATTCACGCCCAAATTCCCGACTCAAAAAGGAATGCCTAAAGTGGATGCCTGATTATTTTGTTATTGAAGGGGCTAAGGAGAAAAGGGGGGTTTATTGTAAGAAGATTATGATTGGATTTGGGATTATACTCTGTTTAGAGGATTTAAAGGAGATTTATCGTTTTTTCTGTATTGTTTCAGGTTTTTATTGTACTGTGCTGAGCTTTCATGAAGGGCACCATAAATGGATTGAAACTGTTGTTGTTGTTGTTTCTAACGCCTGCCTTCAGCATTTCTGCTTTAAGCAACCCTGTCAGCCTGGCGGGTGGAATGAGTCTGTTTGTTAACTTGAGGCACCCTAAGGTCAGACTCTTTCACCTCGGGGAAAGGGGAGTTGACTAACAGGGTGGACCTCCTGATTATAGTGGATTCCGAACCACTTGGGGAACATGGTAAAGTCATACGATTAAATCGGAGGTGACCAGGACTCGACACTAACGTAGCCTGACTGGTATAATCTCAGCGCGTTATTATGTCCCACCAGGTTCCCCTGCCAACGCTGTGCACACTACCAAGTTGCCGCAGTTTGAAACATCCTCTGCTCTAATGGAATCAACATGGTAAGGCCGTTGGTCATGGATTGGAACTGAAGAATTCAGACTAATGGGAAGATTTAAGAGTGCAAACGTTTCGTCAACAGCTTCAGTCGCAGTCGTCAGTGCCTGTTGTTTCATACAGAGAAAGAAGGGTTTAATGTAGGAATGTTAAAATAATAGTAGAAATGAGATTATCTTTAAACGATATTTTAAGAGTGTACGTCCTGTAGGAATTAGGTAAACCCAAAATTAGTTGTTTTTACAGACTTCTTATTTTTATTTAATTTACAAAGCAAGATATTAAAGATTTGGCTCATTAAAATTGTAGAAGAAGTAGTAGGGTATTTTCAATTTTCGGTACCGTAGCTTTCTCATAAACATGATTGAAGGCTAACGTTTCACGTAAAATAGATACCACGAAAAAACTGCAAAACCAAAAGTTAATATCACCCTATTAGATGATGCACAAAGTAGTCTTCTACAACTTTAATGAACCAATATATTCATAACTTGTTTTGTTAATTATATAAAAAATAAGAAGTATTAAAATTTCCAGCTGTCAACTTCCTACGGGATGTACACTCTTAATCGTATAATATTATCTTACGATCAAATGTAGAGCAAACTGTACATAAATAATGACTTTATTTCCAGCTTCGACCACCCTAGCGGAGTTAGGGCCCTCTCTTAAACTCAACTATGGGCCAGCAACACAGTAGTACAATTTACAGTACTATTTATTTTATATATATTATATATTATATTTTTATACTATTTCAAATCGAATTGCTATAGCCTTAAAACTAAATAAGCACTGACTCACTCACACACACAAGCATGGAGTGGTTCGAATATATCCTAGCCTATGTTTGAAATTATGATGCTCCTTGAGTCGAGTACTGTTCGAAATTCTGTTTTTCATCTAATTTGTACAATTTAAAATATGAAATACAAATTTGAATTACAATTTTTATTACAATTTAATATAATTTAATTACAATTTAAATATTAAATACAAATTTATCAACGATAGCTCTAGTTAGATATTTCCTGTGAAATTAACTTTCAATCAATCAATCAAACTATATTCTGCTTGTCCTTTTAAACAATGCAATGTAGACAATATGAAATCCGAGTGGATTTTTTTTTTTTTTAATGATGAATAAAGGGCAAAGCAATATCAGAGGAGAAAATAACACTAAAACGACAAATTTAACTAATAAAATGAAATTTGTAGGAGGTCAGCCTCAAAGACTGACAGTTATTAACCACCCCTTCCCTCCCCCCCCCCCTTTGTCCTCGTAACTGCCATTGCAGTTTAAGCACCAGCAATAACCGACAGATTTCCTTTATTAAAAACGGCTTGAAGCTTCTTAGATTCAATCAAGTTCGTACGCCTCATTTTTTTTTTTTTTTTAAATTATCGTACACACCTTCTGAAAAGAATGAGACACAGATAAAAAAAAATCTTATTTTTTTCATATGCAACAAAGTTAGCTCAAAGACCTATTCGGTTAAATAGTTATGTAGCTGATGCTAACCTGTCTAACAAATTGTAATCTTGTTGAAGGCTCAGCGGTTAAGACCCCGGATAGGCAGAGATCGTGGGTTCGAATCCCACAAAGTCCAGAATTTTAGATAATAGACGATGATTTGGTTGATTCATGTAACTGCAAACAGGGGGGACCGGGGGCAAAGACGGATACGGGGGGCTGGATTCGTCCCTCCCTCCAACACTTGTATCCGCAAAATCAACACAGAATTTTCTACAGGGTCCCTACTTTCCCCTTCACGACTATAATGGAAAAATTCACCATGTATTGTATTTTTTTGAGAAGGAAAAAACATATTATTAGTATTATTAGAATACAATTAGGAGAAAAAGGATAGAAAGAATCAATTCATGGAACAACTGAAGGAGGACGCAGGAGCTCAAACGTACCAAGAGCTGAAGAGAGGAAGGTACATGACCGACAGAATTTGTGGGCGCAAACCAATCGTTGAGATTTTGACCTCAAAAGAAGGCAATAAGATGGCTACATTACGGACCGGTTTCAACCTAGAAAAAATCTTTTATTTCTAGTCTCGAACCAACACCATCCGTTCCACAGTCCAGTTCTCTACCACTGGACTATTCCGAACCATGATGTTGCTGTATGCTCAGCAAAAGCGTCATTATAGCCTGCTGAGCATGGCACAGAAAATAAACAAGAAAAACTGTTACGGTTATGGGGAATTACGTCGGGAGGTGCTCAGAGAGATAACGTTGTGTTACCCCCAATATTATTATACAATATATAATACAATAAAGTGAAAGTGTGAAGGTGAAAAGGTCTTAATATACGAAATGTGTCATTGCGGGACATAGAAAAATTATGAAATATTCTTAGTTAGGCCTACTCACTTTTATGGCTCTTCCATTACTGCCCCGTACAATGAGCATCGTTACACTGCATACGACAGGGGCACTCACAAGTTGCATGGTACCGTGGAATACTCAGTGAAAATAAAGTCGAGTTTTATTTTTTAGGTTAGGTATTTCTTTATAACTCAAGAACGGCTGGACCAATTTAAACACCTCTGCTTTTAAATTCGCATAAATCTTGCATATTTATTGCTTTATTTAATATATTGCAGTATTATATGGTATATATCACTGACAATAAACTATCTTTGGTTAAAGTTATAACAGTTGTAACAGAAATTATTGATAATGAGGAACGGAGAAGTATTATATACCCAATGAAAAATGAAGTGGACGCAACGAGGAACGGGGGAAATAGAAATTAATAAATTTTATGTACATTTTATTACGACATTTCATGTATAAGTTCGCAGGGCCCGCGCTTTTTTTGAAATAAAAAGTTAACGAAACCATTGTTACATATTATATGTATATTTTCCAATAAATTGTAAAGAGCTGCACAAATAAGCATGTGCCCTGTAGCATATTAAGCATATTCAGCAGTAAATATAATTATAAATAAATAAGGACTTTTTATTGTTTCTATTACTAAGCCAACCTAGCGGAGTTAGGGCTATAAAGCCCTCTCTTACACTCAACTAGCAAGGCCCGGGACCGCCTGCTTTACATGCCCTCCGAAGCATGGCCAGAAAATGTAGCCAGTGTGGGACTCGAACCGACAACCTCACGGGTGAATGTCAGAGTTCGTGCGACTACGCTACATGTCTTGATTATGTTTTTTAGGAAATAAAATATATTATGTATGGTATATAGCCAAACAAGAATCCTTCAGTAAGGACAAATAAGCTGAGCCCCAGTTGGATTTGATGAAAAAAAGTCAGATCAAAGCTATGGAAAGAAAAACACATTTTCTTCTACATAACCCCAATTTAGTATACATATTTCACTCCAGTAAAGATCCGTCCATTTCGCATAGAGTAGATACATTTTCAAAATTGAAACACCAGAGGAAAAGAATCCCTGTTATCTTATGTACATTCACAAGCAATATCTAACAATTGTGACAGCTAGACATAGCAATTTGTCATTCAGGAAAAAGTATATTTCCTGAATAATGTTATCTATAGTTGTGCGGTTTCCTTGCTGTCAACAAAAGTTTACCTATGCGACTTTTCTTTTCTCAGTGGCTACCATCATCACTTGAAAATTTTGGCAGTACCGTCCGGTATTTTCCAGGTTTTCTGAAAGGTTGATCAACCGCATTCAATCTTGTGGCTTTCTTATACTTTATTGGTGATGCCTTGGCTAAGAAGAAACAAGTTGACACATTGTATTTCGATTTTAAATCCGCTTTTGATAATGTCAACCACTCTCTGCTAATATTAAACCTTTTGAGTAATTTCGACATGCCTCCATATCTCATTTTAATCCCTAAGTCATACTTGGCGGCAAGGTTCCAGTTTGTTTCCTTTGGGGGTGCCGTTTTGGACGCATTTAGCGTCTTCAGTGGCATGCCTCAGGGCAGCATCCTTGGCACTCATCTCTTTGTTTTATTCTTAAACGACTTACCTGTTTTTCTATCATTTGAATATGTTTGGTTGTATTCTGATTCTGATGATTTCAATGCGGTCGAAAATAGTCATGATATAGATTTTCTGCAAAGCTTCATAGATCGCAAAGCATCATAGATCAAGTGGCAGAATGGGCGTTATTGAATAAAAATGACAATTCACAGTGACAAATGTGACCTGGTGAGTTTTTGTACAGGTACTTATTAAGAGATGGTAGGACCAGAGCTCAGAACGAAGGTAAGCCGACATGTCTTTTTCTTTCCTTTGCCTAGCCTATTTATTTCAGTTTCCTTCAAATTCCACTTCCCATATAGCATTACCAATGCGCCCCAAGAAACCTTTTCCGCGGGAAGCAATACGGCCAAAATCACATTGGAGAGAACTACGCAAATACCTGAATTATTATATAGCCTACCTATAGTAACAATATATGTATGTGTTTTGTTTTTCCAATGCAGCTGGTTTCAGCATTTCTGATTTAAGCAGCCCTTACAGTCTGGCGGGGGAGTGAGTCTGTTTGTTAACTTGAGACGCAGACCAGCAAACACTAGAAAAATTGAGCACCTTGCAGTACCTAGGGCCAACTTTTACAAATTCTTACTAATACGTAGCACCAAAATAATTTGTCATGGGTCTTTGTCAATAAATAAATTTTCAAAATCATCCAGGAATGGCTGATGAGGCGGGAAGATGTAGAATCCTTATTAGAAATAGTGCATTAGACTTATGTGAGATATGTTATTAATATGTAATTTAATTAATAGTTGTATGTTTATTTTTTTTTATATACTTTTACATGTCATAGGGAAAATTGTTATAAGTCTAACTAGGGCGACCTTACAATTTTTATGTATTTGTTTTATGTTTCAATACATATTTACTTACTTACTTACACCACAGCGATGATAGTTCTACAATCAATCATTTAGGTACTTCCTAGATGTGAAATTAATTTTGTTCGCAACATTTAGAAGTGGGGAGGGGTACTGGGGTAATTCTCGTAAAGATACTTAGGCTAGAAATCATCATTAAGCCTTCTCCCGGCAAAAACGATTTTTTTTCTCGCTTTTCTATGTAAATCTAGAATTACTTTAATTTAATTCACAAAGCACATTTTTTAAAAGAGAAATAACGACAGTATGAAGAACTGAAAACAGAACAGAAGGGTCATTATAATAATAATTGCAATAATAAAAAAGTTGTTCATTTCGAAATCCAATGAAATTCACCCCCTGTCGGATAATTTTCCTCTTGACATTTAGCAAGTTTAACGAAGCAAATAAGCAACTTTTGCTGAAGAAAAATGAAAACTCCCATTAGGAAGATTGAAAAAAAACGGGGAGACTTTCTTCCTTCCTATTTCGTGTCTTTTTGAGTTTTCTTAACCCATTTGATCCTAATGTCCCCATATGGGGACAAAAAACAAGCCGACAATAATTTGGGATTTTTTCAAAAAATATTTGAATTTTAGAGGGAAATTGTAGTTTTTCGTGTTGTTTAAACTTGGGCCACGCCTTCTGCCACGAACAAAATGGCGTCTGCTGCATTGTTTTGAAATTGTGTCCTTCCAATTTTAATTGATTTATTTTCAGTTGCTGATAGCGCGGAAATTATTATTTATACATAGTTGTTTTTAGTATATTCTTCGAATTTTATAAGTTTTATGCTAAAAAGTCTTCAGTTACATATATAAGGTAAGCATTATTACTAAAAAGCCAATAATTATTATTCTACTGTCTTGAAAAGTTGACTGTCCTCGTTTGGGGACATTAGGTCTATATGATATCACACGTTTCATCTTATGTTTATTGTTTTTATTTTATTACAGATATAAAAATGTCACGTCGACTGGTTTTTAGTGGTAGAAACAATTTTAAAGGGTTAGAGGAAGCGATTGAAGCGATTTTTGATGATGATGAATTCCTCTCTGAGAATGAAATCGACATAAATATTGTACCTCCTGATGTCGACCCTTTAACCGATGACGAAAATTTTGACGACGAAGATCTGATGACATGCAATAACTTGCCCAATGATGTTCCAGGAACTATTGAAATTAATATTGGGCATTATGAAGCGGACGTTACCAAAGAAACCGATCAAGATGACCCAGGAGCTCTTGAAAATAATGTGGTTTCAGAAAGTGTGAGGGACATTTACAAAAAGAGTAAGGTGCCTCCAAAATGGCGAAAAGATCTTGACTTGGACGCCCCATCAGACCATGCTAAATATGGCCACACTATAGACGATGTTCGCAACTCTATTGGTGGCAAGTCTCCTCGGGAAATATTTGAGATTATGATCACTGAAAGTGATATACAATATTTAGCCCAACAAAGTGAATTGTATGCGGGACAAAAAAACAATCAGAATTTTCTGTTAACTCCAACTGAGCTCCGCACTTTTATGGCAATTTTATTGTTTTCAGGGTACCATACCCTACCTCGTGCTAGATATTATTGGTCTGTCGATGAAGATTTGGGGCAGAAAATTGTATATGAAGCTATGAGCCGTGACCGATTTCTTGAGATCAAGAAATACTTTCACATAGCCGACAACAGTCTTATAACCTCGGATACCAAAGACAAGATGTATAAAGTTCGACCATTCATAGACCGCCTCAGAACTAACTTTCAGCAATGGGGTTATTTTGACAACTACTTCTCAGTTGACGAATCAATGATAAAATACTTCGGTAAACATAGCTGCAAGCAATTTATACGCAACAAGCCTATTCGCTTTGGCTACAAAAATTGGATGCTTGCTAGCTCCAATGGCTATTGTTACGATTTCGATGTATACCAGGGGAGGACCACAGCTACTGATAAGAATATGGGGTTAGGAGCGCAAGTGGTTTTAGATTTTGTTTCCAAAATACCCCATCCTGAGCAAAGAGTAGTTTTATTCGATAATTTTTTTACGAACTACCCTCTACTCGTAACTTTGAGGGAAATGGGGATACGAGGTACCGGCACTGTTCGGGAAGATCGGATGCCTCTCGAAAAAAAGAAAAAAGATATAAAAAAGGGAGCGAAACTTCCAAAGAAATCGGCCGTGATAAAGAAGAAACCGAAGAAGTTAGCCAGAGGAACTTCTTTTTCTTTCTTGGACAAAAAAAATGGAATACTAGCCGTTCGTTGGATGGACAATAGCTTAGTGACGATGGCTACAAATTTTGATTCCGTGGAGCCAAAAGGAGCGGTGAAAAGGTGGGACCGTAAGGTGTTGGCCAAAGTGAGCGTGCCCCAACCCCGCCTGTTCAAGACTTATAACAGTCACATGGGTGGGGTTGACTTAGTTGATCAAGGCGTCAACGCTTACCGAGTTGGTCTGCGAAGTAAAAGATGGTACTTCGTTATCTTCACATATTTTCTAGACCTTGCTGTATACAATGCTTGGCGGCTGCACAAAATTGCTGACGGGAATATGGACGAATTAGGATTCCGGAGGAGCATAGTCAGAAGTTACCTGAGGGATGCTGCTGTATTCCACAAAGTAAAGGGTAAAAGAGAAGCGCTGCCACTAAACCCTCGGGATCAGCCAGCTCTAGGACACTGGCCGAAAAAACTCCTGAGTCAACAGCGCTGCCGCATCTGTCATGCCAAATGTCGTTGGCAATGCGAGTATTGTCGCATCACCCTTTGTATTGAGCGTGACTGCTTCAAAAAACATCACATGCAATAAAAGAAACCAGGTTCTTATGAATATTAATGAGTTTTCCATGTGTCCACCTGTTAAGTACATATAGACCTAATGTCCCCATACGAGCCGGCAGCATTTTTCAGCAACCACAAGCCAAAAATTTTTTTTCGTATTTTTCTCGTGTTTCTAGAGTTAAAAAGACTCTGTTATGCAAATTTCATTCAAATCGGACGAAAAAAAAAGTGCCGGTCTTAATGGGTTAAGCAATAAATTTAAAGGAGCTAGTTTTCTGCTTCTTTGAGGTAAGCATAGCGTGTTATCTCGAAAATGGCCCACCGAAGCATTACGCAATCAATTTGGACAATACAATAATAGGGACCAAAATAATGAGATCAATGAGTAAGGTACATGCTTCAAAAGAATCAAGAAAATTGGAAGTGGAGCTATTGACATTGCAAAACTGCGAACAGTTCTTTGACAAATCAACAAAAAGATCGTAGGTCCTACTCCCACTCTGGCCAATTTCGGATATAATTTCCCGCATAATTATAATACTTCATTAAGCAAACAAACGGGAGCTGGAAAAGGTCTTACTGTCGGTAATATTGGCCGGATAATCGACCAGAAAGAGCTCGAAGCTCTTAGTCCTGTGGCAGGAATTACTTGGCGGCTAGGTACTTCAGAGCAAAATAAGATCAGGGGTGAAGAAACCATAAAAAACACTGCTATCGGACCGAGTTTAGAGTTAAGTAAGGAAATAGCTGCAATAACAATCCCTTAAGTACGGTACTCGATCTTTAATAAAACAATGTTGATCTAGTTTACACAATCATTGAATCGGAAGGTTTCTATTATCGGTTTGAAATTATTGATCGTGAAAGCCCACTGAGCGACACCTAAACATGTTAGCCTATCAAAGAGCTCAAGTGTTCTTTTGAACGGTATTAATCAGTATATGTACATCCCCCGACTTTCAAACTTTCAAAGAAGTCGGCTCGTCAGGAATGATGGAGAAGATTTAGACCTAACTAAGTAAAATTAACCAAACAACACCAACAATATGGCTTCAAAAATTACAATACCTGTAAACGGCCTGGTGGTGACACGGAAAGGAAGATCGACATTGTCGCTCGAAGAAACGAGTCTCTTACAGGATCGGCCACCTGGCCGCAGGATTTGCTCTTCATCGAACCTGAAGGTTCTCCTAGGTAGCAACTGCCAGCGGGGCTCACAGGGCTGGTAGCAGGAATCTTCACGTCGAAGCTTGCCTGCTTCTTGAAGATGAGCGCCAGAAGCTTTGTGTCTTTCTTTCGCGGGTCGCTTAGTTTCCGACGAACGTGACATGTTGGAAAGTCCAGGGAGGTGACACTGCTTAGCCGCGGTCTTGATGGCGACTGTAAGTGATTTTAGCAGGTAGGAGATGCCTGTTTAGGTTTTGTTATACGAATTTGGGATACTGACAGTCATAATAGCATATATAAAAGTGATATCCACCTAGAGTCCTAATCTAGGGTAGCTATGGGTTATCGCATGAAAATTCGGGAAAACAGGTGAGCGGAGTTTCCAATAGTAGTCACCAAGGACATGAACTGAAAATTTGTTAAATTGCCGCTTAAACTCAAACAAATGCGAGCATGCGGCGTTTGTTGGAAATTTGTCTGGAAGACGTTTTTCTCTGCGATGATATACTCTTAGTTCTAGATCATCTAATCTAAGACCAATCACCCGAGAATTGGGGGGGGGGGGCTATAATTGAGTCAGTTTCAATCAATCGCACGAGAATTGGGGAACTGTAATCGAGTCAGTTTCAATATTCACCAAGAACATCTACTGAACACACATTTAAGCTACCGTATTTGACACATCTCACGAAATTATGTGAGAACCAGAAAATAAAAGTACGCGGTGTTTGCTGGATGTTTGTTTGGCACACTTCTTTCCTAGAGTCCGAAATCATTTAATCTGGTATCAATCGAGATCTATAATACTATCGACGAGAATACGGGAAATTAAACTTGCAAAGTATTCATTACCACTACTCCTCACGAGCACCCAGCGTTTGTCAGATTTTTGTCTGGCGGAATTTTTTCTGTGCCGGTAAATGCAGGCAAAAACGATCTTACTGTCGCATAACAACAGACATCTCTTACCGGCAGCAAAGGAACTTCGTCATGGCGTCGCGGATTGACTTTCCTGCGGATGCTTCCGACAATTTTGCGCGTCCAGTGTTCGGCCCCGTCGCATTCCGGTGCCGGCTCTTCTCGTTTGGCCTTCCGCGGTCGCGGGCGCGATTCGTCTTTCGGCAACGGCGTGTTGGGCCGGCAGTGCTCCTGTTGGCTGCTATTTTCACGACGCGCACGCACCTTTCCACGATTAATTCACAGTCATTTTCAATTTTAAGACAGTCAGTGTTTCTTCCAGGAATGCCAACTATAAACCAATGAATTCTAAATGAACTGTTGACACAATATTGAAACTTTTAAAGCAGCCTGAATGGAATCATCTTTCGGTAATGACGGTTAGACTGGCAATACGCCTGTTGTGTTATATTTTCACGGCAAGCGAGCACGTACAGAAGGACGTCTAGGACTCATAGTACAGCGAAAAGAGGGCGCAGAGTTGTTTGCCTTGCTACCGTGCCGAGAGAACTAAGCCATCCACTTCCATATATTGGCTTCCTCCAGCAAGAACTGGACAGAAAGGTTTCTGGACAAGATATGCCATGTGGTATAGTGGCAGGCGTTCTTGAAACCTACATAGTCCCTGTGGAAGCTCGTTGTCGGGCACGCCTATATGGCAGCAAACTGCCAGATAAGAATGGAAATATAAAGGGGTACCTAACTCTAAGCTAAGGAATTGGCTGAAAAGCAGGATTATCAGTGAACGATGCTGTTAACTATTTACTATAGTAATAGCCCGGTTCGGATTTTTTTGGAGGACCGAAGGATCATTGGACCAAACCGAGGACAGAACCGAAAAAACATTGAAAATACAGAAAAGGTTAAAGGGACCGTTTTGCCCTCATTCCATCAATTTGGCTTTACTCTTAGCTTTGAATTGAATGGGTTAGAAGCCAATGTGTCCGACCCATTTAGAAAAAAATGCCGTTGAAGTTTGATGGTCTGTATCCTTTTAACTGTAGGCAATATCTGCAACCCCTTACAGTCAACAACTATGTCTGATAGAGATAGAGCCTACCGTCTGGCTGCTCACATAGATCAGCTCTTGGAGACTGATCTGATGCACTTATCTCTAAAAGTAAGAGAATGTCTCTTGTACACATTGGCCAATGGACAATGAGAAAGCTGAGTGAGCTAAGTTAAAAACATAATAAAAAATACCGGCCCTTTTAAATTCATCAATGATGATTATGGTGATAATGATAATAATGCTACAAGATAATACAAAATAACTTTTATAGAGAGAAAATATGAAGAGGGATGCGGTGATGCGGGAAAGAGAGGGAGTGAAAATTCCATCTCCAATCATTTCGAGCTCCACATTTCAATGCCGTTTCCGCTCGTTTTCGCGCGGGAAATTCAAATTACCACAACTCTCTTTATCCCCACTTGCAGAAAGGTAGCTCATTCAGTCCCACGTGGAAGTATTTACCAAAGGAGTTCTTATTGGGTTTAATTACTCTATACAATTAACCAGCAGTTATTTTTCCTAAGGAGAGGGATTTTTCCTTCCATCGCTTGAAAAGTTAAGTATGTAAGAAATACAGCAGGACATTTACCAATGTATGGTACTACCCTGCTGTATTTCCTACCGATACTTTTCACGAAAACTTAAATACTGAATTAGAAATTAGAAATAGAAATTAGAATTTTTCTTTTTATAGAAATCTATTAAAATGTTTGTACTTCCCATGACGCCATTTTTTAATTTTAGTTTGTGATTTTACTGTATGATCATTGATCAATTTTAACTATGGCATAGAGGAAAATAAACATTTCCGTCAATTCTGCAATGTGAGGTCGGTGGAAACCCCGCCTATGTCTTGAATGTCTGCTACCACGTCACTGTTTTTGTAAATAGCCCTAGCCGGTCGGTGGAATGGGCGCCTTACACAATTATTAATATTATTATTATTATTATATTTTAATGTTGGTGCCCCAACTTTCTCATGCAGTGCATCTAGAATGCCGTGTCTAGAGTATTATATGGTCTAAGAAAATCTACATTGAAAGTATAGTAAACAAAATTCAAAATGTACACAAACAAACAAATTTGGAACGGGGAAATAGTTGATACTAAGTTCGCAGGGCCCCACACTAGCATTCTACAATATTAAAAATTAAGCCGAGAATAAAATGAGGTAGGCCTTTAAATGTATTTTACAAACTTAAGGGTCTCTTAATTGATTCAATTAGACGAGACCCAATCAAGTGAGCAGCCTTTCCCCTGCCTGTTTTCAACTTGAATGAACCTTCAGGCATATTGTAGAGGGAAAGACGAGCTAAATACACAGCGACCGGATGGTTGACGTAGTCTAAGGCTGGGAAAGGCTCGGACTAATTAAATTTTGCATTATCCCCTTGGTATTCAACGGAGGCGCGTCCCTTAGGGAGTACTCGCGAGTCTCCCAGACTTTATACAGCTATAATTTCAGAATTGAAGTCCCTAAGTTAGAGAGACGTGACAAAAGTGACGGATTGAGTGTCTGATTTCGAGAGGGAACAGTCTAGTTTGAATGGAGGGAAGTTTTCAGCGCCCCCCCTCTCCAGGGACGGATATGGGGCAGGGGGGGGCTGCCCCCCCCCAAAATTTTTTTGGTAAATCTATTTTAAAATTAATTAATTACGCTCTGATTTAATCGATCCTACAGATATTTTTCCTCAAATGGGCTGGATCCGTCCCTGCCCCTTCCCTATACTTATAGGCCTACAGTTTTTTTTTTTTTTAATTTAATTCAATGAATGTATCCGATTAACCTCTTCAATCGCCTCACTAGTCACTAACTCACCAAATAGGTACTTGTGTCAAGCTAAGGCAAGCCAAGATTTTTATCTTGTGCACACTCATTTTTTCCACACCGATGTGGACCCCCTTCTATAGTCTCCTGGTCTCTCCTCTGGACCACTTTGGAAACCTCTGACATAGATACATAGATGTTGTTTCCAACGCCTGCTTTCAGCATTTCTGCTTTAAGCAACCCTGTCAGCCTGGCGGGGGGAGTGAGTCTGTTTGTTCACTTGAGGCACCCTAAGGACAGACTCTTTCACCTCGGGGAAGGGGGAGTTGACTAACAGGGTGGACCTCCTGATTATAGTGGATTCCGAACCACTGGGGAACATGGTAAAGTCACACGATTAAATCGGAGGTGACCAGGACTCGACTTATACTGCCTAAGCGAGTTATCATGTCCCACCAGGTTCCCCTGCCAACGCTGTGCACACTACCAAGTTGCCGCAGTTTGAAACATGCTCTGCTCTAATGGAATCAACATGGTAAGGCCGTTGGCTAGATACATAGATAGAAAGAGACACCTAGAGAGTAAGAGAGAAAGAAAAATCCCTTTCGGCTCTGGCTGATCAGGTGTAGCCCCGCCGTAGGGAGATTCCTTGCAAGCGCAGACCCCGCTTTTCCTCTATGTTGTGTATGTAATTATTTTCCCAGCCAAAACACTCTTGTGTTCCAAATTTTGAACCACAATGACGACTATGAACTTTTATTTATCAAATTATTTTTACTCTGACTGAATGTCATCTTGAAATCGTTGATTAGTCATAAAAGTGTTGATTACCATTATTGTAGATGATAATTGAGGCTTTTAGTCAGATTTTATTTCATTCCTCTGCGACCAATATTAACCAAGATATGAATTATATGAGGTTTTAATTGGCCGCCATCTTGGTACTAAATAGTGGTTCTAGCTGGTTAACGAACTCGATCAAGACATTTGTATGATTAATTTTTATGCCAAGTTTCATCGAAATCGGTTAATATTTACGGAAGTTAGAGTGTTTCCTAAAATCGATATACATACATATACGGTACATACAT
Organism: Psococerastis gibbosa; assembly: GCA_963971405.1. NCBI lineage: Eukaryota > Metazoa > Arthropoda > Insecta > Psocodea > Psocidae > Psococerastis > Psococerastis gibbosa. The sequence continues at coordinate 3,788,953 of OZ020491.1, read as the reverse complement.
ACTAACATACATACACCTATACATACATATATAATATACAGTAAATATACCTGTATAACGTTTTGAACGGAAGGTGGTTAAATTGGACTCAGGGGGTTATGAAATGAAAAGTTGTGAAGAAATTTTCCGGAAGTCGAACATTGGTCGCCGTCTCAATAGGTAGATGAATCTCCCTAAAATAATTTATTTAGGCACATACGACATATCGGCTAGTTGATAAAAATGACCACCGTGCTTATCTCTCAAATTAAAAAGAACCGGTCCGAGTTTACTCGAACATGCTTTCGAATTTATCAAAATTAGTAGGTAGAGAAAATGAGTAATTTCATGGTAAATAATTTTCCTATGGTTAAATTCAAGATATCTCGGGGGGGGGGGGGGGGGGGGGTTGTCCACCTGACGTCACTGGAGGTCAGGTAAATTCTAGATAGGTCAGACCAACACATTACCACACAGCAATACTGGCAGGGCACGCAATGCATTTGAGCATGAATTTTCTATCATTTTTTCAAAAAAACATTTTTTTTTACAAAACCTAATACTTTTCTGGGAAAGCAACCTGCCCGGTTTCGTTACTCAATTTAACACCTAAAACATGCCTGAAGGTAGAAATCATCGATAGATAGCTTTCGGAAAAAAATTATTTTTTAGTCATTTTTCATTAAAATTTAGTTATTTTTATTTTTTTACCCCCAGAAGCAACCTATCAAGGGGCAAGCGACTCCACGCATTTCGTGAATATTAATAACGACTACAATATATGGGAATTTAAAAGAAATCGTTGGAAATTAAGTTAGCCTCAAATAAAAAAAATGTTCCGAGGTATGATTTTTGTGAACCTACATGCCGAATTTCATCAAGATCAACCGAGTAGTTTGCCCGGAAATCGACGCACAGACAGACAGACATTTCGTAAAAACCACTTTTTTTGGATTCCAATGACCTCAAAACGTGTAAATCCGTTGAAATCTCGGAATCGAAAATTTCGACCGTCACAAAGCTTTCCTTATACTACGTATAAATTGGAAAGCAATAAAATGCAGACTCTGGCAAAAATAATCCTTTCCACAGCCCTAACCTAAAGCCAAATTACGGAATTAAAGTCCTGAAGATAATTTGATACGATATTGGTATAAACGATAAAACCAAGGTTACGAGGTATAATGCATAAGTACTCTCGATCATGAGAAAGCTGTTTAACGGGGGTTTTAAGTAGTTATTAAGTGGTTAACCTTATCTGATTAGCTGACTCAGCTACTCCGCAAGCTTTGGCGTGACGTCATGTGGTTTTAGAGATAAAACAAAGAAAATGTACCTATACCTGCTTACGTGACCCTTCAATACAGGCTATACAGAAAGGGTAACTACATTTGGGATGACAATAAATCAGCGACTAGAGGACCGAGGCTCCTTCCACCGAAGTGGTGAATAAGCAGTGTTTCTCTGTGTTTGGAGAAAATTATGTTTACAAAAGAAAGCTGTACAAATTTTTTTTTAAAGATTATTCGCATGCAAACAATTCAATGAATGTATCCGAATAACCTCGTCAGTCGCCTCTGTAGGTAATACCTGTGTTGTATCGCATAAGTACGAAATAGCTATCACTATGCCATCGAAGTCCTGCAAAGGCTTTCAAGGCTCCAGTAAGATGAAGAAACAGTAGAATCCGGGCTGATGGAGTGATGGGTCGTGGTCGATCTGAAAGTGAACTTCCAAACGTTTCGTCAACAGCTGCGATCGACATTTTCAGTGGCGCCGCGTTGACTTCAAAGGTCATGGACAAGTAGATTAGTGGTAAGGACTCTGACTTTCACCCGCAAGGTTGTTTTTTCGAGTCCCACACATGCTAAATTTTCTGGCCATGCTTCGGAGTGCAATTAAAGCAGGCGGTCCCGGGCCTTCCTAGTTGAGTGTAAGAGAGGGCTTTATAGCCCTAACTCCGCTAGGTTGGCTTAGTGATAAAAAAAGTCATTATTTATTCATTGCTTTCCAATTTATACGTAGTATAAGGAAAGCTTTGTGACGGTCGAAATTTTCGATTCCGAGATGTCACTGGATTTACACGTTTTAACGTCCCAGGAACCCAAAAAAAAGGTTTTTACGAAATGTCTGTCTGTCTGTCTGTCTGTCTGTCTGTTCGTTGATTTTCGGGCAAACTACTCGGTCGATTTTGATGAAATTCGGCATGTCGGTTCACAAAAATCATACCTCGGAACAATTTTTTTTATTTAGGGCTAACTCAATTTGGGGGGGTTTTATTCTCAGAAAACTCCAAAAAAACGTCTAAAAAAATTATTTCCCGAAAACGGCTCCAACGATTTCTTTTAAATTCGCATATATTGTAGTTGTTATTATTGTTGATGAAATGCGGGTGGGTCGCTTGCCCCTTGATAATTTGCTTCGGGGGGTAAAAAAATAAAAATATGTAAATTTTAATGAAAAATGACTAAAAATATTTTTTCTGCGAAACCTTTCTATCGATGATTTCTACCTTCAGGTATGTTTTAGGTGTTAAATGGAGTAACGAAACCGGACAGGTTGCTTTCCCAAAAAATATTTGGCTTTGCACAAAAAATTATTTTTTGAAAAAATTCGCGCTCAAATGCATGGCGTGCCCTGCCATTATTGCTGTGTGTTAATTAATGTATTGGTCTGACCTATCTAGAATTTATCTCACTACCAGTGACGTCAGGTGGACAACCCCCCCCCCCCCCCCCCCGAAATAACGGAAATTTAACCACTGGAAAATTATTTACCATGAAATTACTCATATTCTCTATCTACTAAATTTGATAAATTGTGCGTCAAATGGCAATCAAATCAAATCAAATCATGCTAATGTGCGTCAAATGGCCTACCAGCCAAGGACGGGCGTTTGCTGAAGAAGAAGAAGATCTACTAACGTTGATAAATTGGAAAGCATGTTCGAGTAAACTCGGACCGGTTCTTTATAAGGTTGTACCCTGGTTGTTCGATGGTTGTAAGCTTGACCAAAAACAACTGAATCTCACAAACCGAAAAGATGTGAAGAGTTTGCATGTACAACTCGGTATATACCAAGCATGTAACCTATGCTTTATCACTGCTGCCATATTAAATATATTTTCTATTTCTTTCAATATTTTGATTTCTACTGGCATGGCATAAAACATTTTTCATGCTAAAAAAAAAACAAAAAAAAAACTCAGCCTCCGAGATACTTGTTAAACATTTTCTAAGTCTACGTGGTGTCACTATAAAGATGTCAACAGAGGATGTTGACTTAAAGCGGCCCCTTACACCGTCAAAAATAATGACATTACCTTATCAAGATGACAGTAATAATGATGGTCGTGTAAGGTGGACAAAGTTGGAATGACTTTGTCCACCTTAGGTATAATGTCATTATTACTTACCGTAGGGGCCGCTTAACATTAATTAGAAAATACTCTTTCAGACTGACCAAGGAGATAGCACGATTCGAAACTGGCCAACTCAAATGAAGTTCCAGTCAATGTATATTGTATAGGATTTAGTTGGAACATTTAATTGCTGCTTATCCGCAGCAAATTGCTGTCTGTTGACAGGTTAAATCCGATTTCCAACAGCACAACAGCTTACAAAGAAGAGCTCATTCCGCTGCTCTTGCTGTAGGTTTATGTATGTTGTGCCTTATTTCTGTAGGATTAGCAAACTTTTACATTTTTTTCTTATTTAGGGTACGTTTTTACTTTGCCTTGTACCCAATGCTGAGAATTACTACCTACCGCTTGTCTTTCAAGCCTTTTTTTTTTCTTAATGAAGGGATAGCCTAGTTTCATTTTGCGCTTCTCTTAGACTAGGCATCTTAATTAAGTCCATTATTTAGGTTCTGGCACGCAATCCCCAACTCCCATAAGACCAGCATTTGTTTTGCTTCCTCAGATTTTTTCTTTATCTCTATACCATTCATTCGGTCCTTGAGACAATGAGACACAGCAAATATCGAATGAACGGCGTTTATATTGCTCTTCTTCTTCAAAGTTACAGCCGGCTAGCTGGTTGGCAGCAACATTTGGCATCGATGCCTTCACGCATTCACTCTCCTCGCACGCCCTCTTCAGCTCCTCGTATGCACTGGCCTCAACATCCTCCATCACTTCATCCTTCATCTCGGTTGACACCTTCTATGGTGCCTGCTATGATTGCAGCTGACGAGATTGTCGTGTCCTAGCAAATATCCGATCCAGCGAGCGCTTCTTGCACATAATATGGATGCAACCAGAGTTTTGCTTTCGCTTATTCTGGTTAGAAACTCATCATATATTCCTCGGGTTGTATATTACAGTGCATTTGAAATGAGGATATGCAGATGAATGCTGCGCATATCATGACGAGAACGTGGTGGTTTTGAGGCGACTGGATAGAGAAGCTGCTGCTAAGAAGCGGAAACTAAGAGGAACGTATAATAATATCGCCTTCTGCATGTTATAATAAAAGGGATGATAGAATGACTGAGGGCTTCCGGCAGAAGAAGAACATCCCGGTTGCAAGAGCCTGAGGCAGGGGTGTTGCAAAAGCCCGACTTCCCTATCGAAGCAATAGTGTCGGATAATATAAGAGTTTGGATAATTTAAGTTCGAATAACAGGAACTCGGATACTTGGAGTTTGGACAATTATAGTTCGTAGAATTGGAAGTCGAATACTTGGAGTTTGGACAATTAATTGTAGTTCTTAGAATTGGAATTCGGTTACTTGGTGTTTGGAAAGCTTAAAATTCGGATAATTGGATTTTCAATTAACTACAGGTGTATAATAAATAAATAAATAATTAAATAAGGGCTTTTTATTGTTTCCATTACTAAGCCAACCCAGCAGTCCTGGTATTGTCCATGCGTACCATAATGCGCACCGTGCATGCAATAATCATTTATATACATACTCGTATGTATACCTCATCATAATGATCATGCAAAAATATGATACGGTTAGCCTAAGTTTATTAACAAAGCGATGAATAGATTGAACTTTCAACGAAGATCCAAAGCCCCAAATTAAAATTCCACAGATGCAGAGATGATAATACGCTAATAATTAGATAACTTATGCACAGTATCAATAGCTTTATACATAATTGTGTAACAATAACGTAACATTGCAATTTAAGTACCTATTAGGAATTTGCACTCAAATATTAAGTCATACATCAACCGCATATGATCCGTTAATTATTTAATCCTATTCACTTTTAAAAATGACATTTTTATGCGTATTTTATGAATAAAGATAAGCTTAGTGGAGCTTGTGGCCTTTGTCTTAAGTTGATCTTACCAATCCGGATTAAGAATTCCTTTATTAAAGAGACTCCGCAGCTGTTTGAAATCTTGGAAACAATAAGTAGGCTTTGCGGATTTCAGTTCTTGCATAAAGTCTGTATAGGGCTGCACAAGATATTTTAGGGAGCGTTCAAAGTCCGTATTATAAAGCTTATGGTGTGGTGGGCTTCAGTTAGGGTTGTCAGATTAGAAAACTGCAATATCTGGACAAAGTTACAAATTATCGGAATTTTGTGAATATTGCCAAATAAAAAACTATACCAAGAGGAAGGTAGGCCTCCCTCAAGAAGAACCGACTATCTGGTCAGGATCGCGTCTTTGCGAGTCAGCCATCGATGGATGTCGTTGTCGCGCTGTCGCTCACTTCCGTTGGCGGGTTTCGCGCGCTTATTTGAACTTTGGCCAGCCGATGGTTTTTGAAGCCGCATGTCGGCACATTTTCAGTTTTGTAGGGATGTCGGGCCGCCAATGAAATGTTGGGACAATTCTGACGAATCCCGACCATCTGGCAACCCCATAGCTTCAGTGCCAGATAAAGATAATAAGGAAACGACAACCCAATGAAAGTCCAAGCCTGAGGTATGGAGGGATGCCTTTGACACAAATGTGGGTAAACAGCCGAATGCTGCGCATATATCCTGGGCAGATCGTGTCCCCAATACTGAGGTCCTGAAGCGAATCAATACTGAAACCGAGTTGTTGCTGATGGTTCTTCTTCTTCAAGTTACAGCCGGATGGCTGGTTGACAGCAACATGTGACTTCGATGCCTCCACTCCCCTCGATCCTGGCACGCTCTCTTCAGCTCCACGTATGTCTTGGCCCCTACATCCTCCATAACTTGCTGCAGGTAATCGTTTCAGGTCGGTTTACGCCTTCTATTGTTCCCTCTATGATGCAGCTTACTAAGTTTTCGTGTCTAAGCAAATGGCCAATCCAGTGAGCTCTTCTTTTCCTTATCGATGCAAGGAGAGTTTTTGTATCGCTTACTCTGGTTAGAACGTCATCATTTGTAACATGGGCTTGCCAAGGTATTCGTAGCATGCGACGCTAGCACCACATCTCAAATGCTTCGAATTTCTTTATTTGTTTCTCACTTATGCACCACGTTTCACATCCGTAAAGAGCAACGCTCCAAACCAGGGACTTCACCATTTCTTAGTCCAAGGCTTATGTTGTTCGACTCAAAAATTTTAAATTTTTTGTTGAAAGCCAATTTTGCTTGGTGCACTCTATACTCTATCTCTTGGTTGGACCGACCATCAGAGGTAATTTTGCTTCCTAGGTATGTGAATGTTCTGATGTTGTTAATGGGAGTGCCAGTTAAATGTATATTTGTGCTCTTGTTCGGGTAAATACTTACTACTATCACTTTGGTTTTTGCCTTGTTAATTTTCATGTTGTAAGCTTGTAGTACATTTTCCATGGCATTTAGAGCTTCTATCAGATCTTCTTCGCTTTCTGCCAGCATAGCAATGTCGTCAGCATACCTGACCATATCTATTTTTTCCCGGAGCATTCTTATACCTCTATTACCTTCCAGATCTTCTCTCATCTTTTCTATTGCAAACTGAATGTAGAGATTAAACAACACAGGGGAGAGTGAGCATCCCTGCCTTACGCCTGCTTTTATTACCGCTTCTTCTTGCTGATGGTTAAGAAACGCTTACAAACATACTTCGCCCATGTGATGAGGAAGAAAAAGTATTGCCTTATGCATGTCATTAATCAAAGGGGAAGTAGAAGGATAGAGGGCTCCCGGCAGAAGAACATTCTGGTTGAAAACCTGAGGCAGTGGTTTTGCTTCCCTTTTCAGAGAAGCAGTCTCCAAGGTACAAATTTCCATGATGATCGCCAATCTTCGATAGAAGAAGCAATAAAAGCCTTCTTACTTCAACCAACGACCGTTCTTGGCTGCTCAGCCATTTGACGCTGTGTCTCCCAGTATATTCGTGACTCGAAGTGTTCGTCATTGTCGTTGATGTCGTGTATGGTAGGGCAGCGGACGAGGTGGTCTGCAGTGCCTTCCTCCAGCGTGCACACTGTCGACCACTCCGATTTTGTGTCGAAGACGTTATAGAAAATCGTGTCCTGTGGCTATCCAGATGTTGGGCCACTGCCACTTCCCGGGGCAGGTTGTCAGGCATTACAAGTAGAAGCCTATTAAATTCCGCCATGCTACATGTTATTATTTTAGCTCCTCAGCCGTCCGCATGGCGCGCTGCCATTCATCCGCAGGTACGATAAATTGTCAAAGATGTCGTGGGGTAAAATATTTCGTAATTTCCCCCCTTTCAGAACTCGCGGAAGGGAAGCGACGGCTATCAATTATACCTCACGAGAATGCATATGGCTGCGACAGCACAATCTATTATTATGAGCCGGCCCTCGTACATGTGTTATAAATTGTAATTAATGGAGATATACTCCAGTATGTCAGAGCTTGTCATTTTGATTGCTATTATGCTTGGGGAAAACACTGTCTTTTGGCATGAAAAATACGGTAAGTAGTTCAAGGGCGGGTCCAGGACAGATTTTCGGAGGGGGCCATTCCGGGAAAAGTGGGTGTAGCCTACCAAGCCAAATTAATTTTTAGCGATTGTGCAATTGGTATAATGCTGTAAATGCTGTAAATAATTATTGTTTTATTACATTATATTATTGTAAGTTGAAAAAGGCGAAATCATATTTTTTCAAAAAGGACGTTTCCAGTTCTTTTTTATGCATTTCCTGGTACTGAGCGCAATGTTTTCGTAACAGATGATTGGTATTTCTTTTTATGGTGTCTATTTCTTATGTATTGTACCTACGTAAATTTTACGTTTCAATCATTTTTATGAAAAACCTACGGTACGGTACCAAAAATTAAAAATAACCTTTCTCTACAACTTAAATGAGTCGGATTTTTAATATCTTATACATTGTAGTATTATATGGTATATATAACACTGACATTAAATTAACTTTGGTTGAAGAGGTAACCTCCTCGTTATAACCGAAATTAGAGGATTTAAAAAAAACTGGGCTTGGCGGGATTCGAACCCACGATCTACGCCTAACCGGGGCGTCGTCTTAACCGCTGGTAACGCCCCGGTTAGGCGTAGATCATGGGTTCGAATCCCGCCAAGCCCAGTTTTTCCATATCCTCTAATTTCGGTTTTAATATCTTGCTTTGGTAATTTTTTATTTTTTTATTTTTATTTTATTTCTTTAAAAAAAAAAAAAGATTAATCGCATACAAACAATTTAATGAATGTATCCGATTGACCTTTTCAGTCGCCTCTTTAGGTTATTACCTGTGATGAGTACGACACGACTCCGATTGCATGGCGTGTAATTAAATAAATAATAATAAGTCTGTAAAAACAATTTTGGGGTACCTATTTCCCACGGGACGTACAACAATTATTACCATTCGAAAAGGCAATACACAGTAAAATAAACTCTCCGACCCTCTCTATAAATTTCCGAGTCGCATATTGAAATTTTCCAATAAAATTTAGTTTTCCAATTGAAAAACCAATTACAAAGGCAATAAAGTTTGTAAGTGCAGCAGGTCGGCGAAAATTATTACCCAGGTATAGGTATAGGGTATGCTCAATAAATTTCTCGCTTAGTTCGATATAATAGGAGTTGTTTGGGGGGGGGGGGGGCAAATAATACGAAATTAAAATGGACAGCTCCATTATGGAAAACCACCGCCCTTAAATGGGTTTTAATGTTTCATATTTTATTGTGCGGTCTAATTGAGTGGTGCGGTAGCCAATATACTGTATATGGCGCCAGGAGCATGGCCGTAGCCCGAGGGGGGGGGGGGTGGTCCAATAGGTCTGGACCTGGAGTTGGAGATTCGACTTAAAAAGTAAATTTTTCATTCGACCCTGATATGTTCCTTTGGTACCTAACCATAAACTGGCTGGGGATTTTTAAGGGAGCTGATAGTTTATTGAAACTGATTAAATTAAATAATGCCTTTTTTGTTTTATAACTAAGCCATCTTAGCGGAGTTAGAGCCCTCGCTTACACTCAATTAGGAAAGTCCGAAACCACTTGCTTTACATGTTCTCCGAAGCATGACCAGAAAATGTAACTATAGTTTATCGTCATGTTATTGATACTTTTCAGCGCGATCGATTAAAACCCTTCGTCAGTTTGTCACAATACCAAGGCTCACTGCAGCACACAGAGCCGGATTAACAAATTTGTCGCCCCTAGGCTTCAGTTAATCTGCCACACCCCCCCCCCCCCCAAACTTTGAGCATCTTTGAGCTTCTGACACTAATTACCACCTAGCCATGCACTTTCGTAAGCTTAATAAAAAGCACTTCAAAGCAAATGGTAAATAAATACGGTGGATGCTGCCAGCAGGGGTGAATCCGGAATCCGGTGAATCCGTTTTTTTAGGGGCTCATTCTCTAACAGGGCGTCAAGGTTTCATATTACCTGTATATTCATATATTATATGTATATATTTTTATTATATTTATAAAAAATGAAGTCGCATCGGACTGATTAGTAGGCTGAATGAGGAACCAGCAGAATCCGGGCTGATGGGCGGTGGTCGAAATGAAAGCGAACTTCCAAACGTTTCGTCAACAGCAGCGACTGCTGAGCCTCCGAGATACAATTTTAGAAGTCTACGCAGTTCCACTGAAGATGTCGACCGCAGATGTTGACGAAACGTTTGGAAGTTCGCTTTCATTTCGACCACGGCCCATCAGCCCGGGTTCTACTAGTCCTTCATTCGACTCGGGCCGTGAAAGCCTTTGCTGTTACATTGATAGTAGTAGCCTACTGTAAGAGTGCTGGGCGGAAAGGCCTAAAATTCGCCCAAGTGGAAAATAAACACAAGTTTCTTTCTTCATTTGTAATGAGGAATGCAAATGACGTGGCTACAGGCGGTAATTGTGGAAGTTTTGCGAACTTTGGTGCGAAGGTTAGAGACGGATCCAACAAGATTTCGAGTAAAAGTTAGACACCTTACCACTAAATACTGTATATACGTATACTTGTATACCGCTAAGTTGGCTTAGTAATAAAACAAAATAAGTCAATATTTATTTATTTTTACTTTTTTATTTTATACTGTACAAATATACATATGCTGCGTTTGTATGAAGGTAAAAGGCGCCCATTCCACATACGTACAACGTCAATGAAAATTATGAAATTGAAGGACATTTCAATTTCTCATTGATGGGGGCCATTCCATATGTTTTTCAAAAATTGACAATTTTCAATTGAAGCGTATGCGCCAAATTTTTGAAATTTGTTTCTTGAAATTGTATTTGTTTTCTTCGTCACCTTATTATTTAATCCTTATTATAATTTTTATACAGAAATGCTTTCTTTTTAGAGAAATCAATTAAAATAGTTGTACTTGTCGCCATTTTTTAATTTTAGATTGTTTGTTTCATTGTTTGTGATTTTACTCTAATATCAATTGATCATTGATCAATTTTAACAGTGGCATAGAGTAAAATTGAAATGCCCTTCAATTTCATAATTTTCATTGACGTTGTACGTATGTGGAATGGGCACCTAATTGCAAAGGCAAATAAGTAAAGGGGGGGGGGGTGTAGCAATTAATCAGTTGTTAGGATATCAGCGGGCGGCATTAATAATCCAGTTTGTTTACTGTCACCCTCTCCCCCTCTCTCGCCTGATTTATATTTTATTGGCTTAACCACCCCAGTTTACCCCACCTATCCCTATTTGCCAGTGTCACACATTTATTTTACACTCTGTATATAGTATTGGAAGACTTGGAAGACTGTTAAGTCCTATGAAGCTTTAATTTGGAAAAACTTACTAACTTACTTACTTCTTACTACAGCCATTCAGCCTTTCGACCATCCGACGCCGTGCCGTACTAACTGTATAGTTTCGATGAACTTTAATTATTAAAAATTGCAGTAATAAGGGATTATACGATAGACTATTTAGAAAAGGAAACAATGGTATGTATGTTATCAAATTAGCATTAATTAATACAGCCGTATAAATGGCTTTATTATATAATGTACAATAGTAAATAGTTAATGCCACATCAAACCACTTTTATTTACGTTAATGACTTAAAATAGTATTTACTTTTTTTTTTTTTTTTTTTTTTACCTTCGTGGGGCCTACTCGTTTGAGTTCCTATAAGCGTCGACCTAGAAGGTCTTTTGCTTCCACGTTGCCGTCTACGCCCATCTTATAACACCAGTCTTTTTGATAAATTCTAATGTTTTTGTGATGGGATTAGATCGGATGGTTTCCTCTTCAGACCTAGGGTGGCCAAGAGTTTGGTATCGAGTTTTTCCCAGCGCTTCACATTCAAAGAGAATGTGTTCAGCTGTTTCTTCTTCAACTTCACACAGTCTGCATCTACTGTCGTTTTTCACGCCAACCCTATGCATGTGTTTGTTGAAGTGGCCGTGGCCCGTAAGCGTGCCTAGTATTTACTTACTATCTACACCTCCGTGAATTGTGTATAAATTTACTTTACTTAACTCCTGTTCAAGGCCGCAGCCAGAATTTTCGGGAGGGGTCCATCTGACGTCACCGGAGGTGAGATAACCTCAATCAAGGCCGTAGCCAAAGGGGATTCATGGGGTTGAACCCCCCCCCCCCGAAATGAAATGGCTTGATACTAGATAGAATCGGATTTTGAGAGGAAAAATAAAAACCACTATGTAATATCCAATGAAATTTCAACCCCCCCTCCCCCCGAAAAAAATCCTGGCGACGGCCTTGACCTGAATATATTTAAAACTCCATTCTATCTAGTGTACGCTGCAAAAAGTTTGAGGGGGGTACCGACCCCCTGGACCTCCCCTCTGGCTACGGCCTTGCTCCTGTTTATTTGTTATAGTGGGGACGATTGGGCTGACGACGCATGACTGGACTTGGAAGAAGGTGTTAAGTCGCATAAAACACCCAATAGAAGAAAGTGGTATATTCTGCTATTGAACATATTATATTATGTGAAATGGGATAAAACAACTTCCATATAAAGTCTTGTATTTAAAAAAAAAAAGCGACATAACGCCTTACTCCACCGGACCCTTGAATTGTTATTCTTTACTTTCTCGCGTGAGAGCAAGAACACGATAGGGGGGCGCAGAACATTTGGGCACGACCCGTTTGGCGCCAGGTCATCCTGGGGCTGGGACAATTTGCCGCTAATAGGATAAACACTTCCTTACCGCTGGAAAGAGTTCTGTTATTTTTTTTAGGGAGATTCATCTACCTATTGAAACGGCGACCAATGTTTGACTTCCGGAAAATTTCTTCACATTAACTTTTCATTTCATGACCCCCTGAGCATAAAGCCACCCTCTGTTCAAAATGTATATCGATTTTAGGAAACACTGTAACTTCCGTATATATTATCTGATTTTGATGAAACTTGACACAAAGCCATTTTAGGCGTTGCGTTTTTATAAATCAGACTATGTCTTGAGTAATGTGCCTATTACGGCGCTGTTTCTTATACCTACGCCACTCTCCGTCTCTCCGCCCATAGTTCCTCCTTATTATCTTTCTTTCCAATACTCGTAGTTTGTTTGCGTCATTAACAGTAAGATCCTAGGTTTCTGAGCCATATGTCGTGCTCTTGGCACTGCCTCAGGTTTTTCAACCAGGATGTTCGACAGCTGGGAGCCCTCAGTCCTTAAATCTTCCCTTGGATTATTACATGCAGATGGCGTTACTTTTCGTTCCTCACCACATAACCAAAGTACGTTAGTTTCCGCTTATTAACTGTCAGCAGCAACTCGGCTTCTTTATCCATTCGCCTCAGGCTGTTAATACCAATATTATCCTTAAGCTCACTAAAACACCACACAGACGCCAAGAAAATTGACGAGATGTTGAAAAAATCGTTATTGGAGAGCCGCGAGGCCGACTAGAAAATTGAACAGAGATTTCTTGAGATTCTCATAATTTCGATATTTCAAGACTAGCTATTGCCCGCGAGTGTTTCGCTGCTCTAATCAGCCGCTTTGACGTCTTTGTCGAAGCGCTCGGCAGATTCGCAATTTATTTCAATTCATTTCTGTTTCAGAACATCTTTACGATCTATGGCGGCAGTCAAGGCCGTACCCAGGTTATTGTTAAGGAGGGGGTCCACATTTTTTTTACGTATTTTGTTAATGAAGGTCCATTCTATTCAGTGTACCATCCCTCTATTTCGGAGGGGGTCCGGACCCCTTGGACCACCCCCCTGAGCACGGTCTTGGCAGCAGTGGAGATATGGTGTGTTGGAGGCTGAAAGTGGATGGCACATTCTCGCGAAGGGCCATATGGTCTGGCGCCCCAGACTTGAAGCATCTAGGCTGCGCTGTTGCTAATGACGGTTGGGCTCATAGTAGTCCAACCTGGTGCCATAGCGAGAAACGTAGAAGTACTAGAACTCGACTAGTACGACTGGAGGACGTATGGACCCGATTTTTATGGACCCAAATGGTCCCGACTCCAAGATCATATGTCAGTGGACAAGCCCTTTTGGTGTCGAGAATTGGATTAAGCTAAAGTTCGTAACTCTTCATGACAGTCTAAACCTTCACCCAACCCCGTTTGGGTACCTTACATTCACTGGCAGAATAAAAGTTGCTGCTTGGAGGGGTAAGGCTACCTCCCCCCCCCCCCCCCCCTAATGAGGAAATGTACGATAAAATTAAGTAAACTGAGTTGTTGTAATGCGTAATTTGCCAGATCTAATAGATGTTCTGATTCCCACTCACCAGGGAGCAGTAGGCGGTTTGATAGGTATGATTCAATGCCGTATCGGGCCTCTTCCCACAACAAGAAGATAGCTCAAGTTGCACACCACTACAGAACTATCCGAAATAAGTTGCGATCTCACTCATTTACTGATATTAATGATAAGACCATATGAAACATTCCCTACCATATTCAGCCACATGATACTGAAGGATGTTGGCAAATTGTTTGAATAATACAAGTTAAGTTAGCCCGAGTCAGTCCTTGTGAGTGACTCTACACGGAGTTGAACACTACTATAGAGCTATCCGACATAAATTGGGGTCTGACTCATTTATTGATATTAATGATAAGACCATATGAAACATTCCCTACCATATTCAGCCACATGATACTGAAGGATGTTGGCAAATTGTTTGAATAATACAAGTTAAGTTAGCCCGAGTCAGTCCTTGTGAGTGACTCTACACGGAGTTGAACACTACTATAGAGCTATCCGACATAAATTGGGGTCTGACTCATTTAATTATTGATATTAATGATAAGACCATATGAAACATTCCCTACTATATTCAGCCACATGATACTGAAGGATGTTGGCAAATTGTTTGAATAACACAAGTTAAGTTAGCCCGACATTGATAAGGAGGGGGGGGGGGGGAAGGTTTGTAATCACAACCAGGTTTGCAATCCGTTCCACTGAGTAAGGAATTTTCATTTACAGAAATACCCGTTAACTGACACGCACTGATGGGTGCAGGGGAGTTTTGACTTTTGTATAGTTTTCAATTACAATTTGTAATTTCTGAATTGGATCGCCTGCGCCTGTGAATAAGACCCTCATCCTGGCAACTTGGCAGTGTGCCAACCTAGTCTAACCCCAATTCATTCAACTGTGTTCCTATTGACAAATTTTAAAATCTTTCATCTGGGAACTCATTTGTAGGTTATCTGCAAGTGAAATAGTTATGCTTTATGTTTAGTTATGACAAACCACAAAATAACACGACAACGACGGTAGATCGTTTCGAAAGTGTCTAAAACAACGAAACTCTCGCGTAAGGGTTGACAAGGTGCTGCCCGCAATGAAGCAACCGGGAAACTAAACATTTTCACGCCAAGAGAGCCCCAAACTCATTGCCGAATTCACAGATTTTCAGCTACCTTATGGGGGTGTACCGTAGGGCTCAAGGTTCCTATTGTTATTGTTATATTGATTGTTTTTTATGGTTTCCAAAATAGACAGGGGCGAATCTAAAAATTTTCTCAGGGGGTAAATCAGAATTTATTATGTGGTAGAACTTCCACCAAAAAATATTTTATAAGACCTATTGTGTGCGGCCTGCAGCTCAAATATGTAAACAAAATATTAACGAGCACTGGAGTAGGTGGATGTCAACCCGTGACTGTCATTTTTTCAGGATTAGGGACAGGGTCACTTTATTACTCCCTACTAGTATAACACAGCTAATAGCAAGAGAAATATTCCGCTTTTTCGTACTGTGAAAACATGGCGTTTCGCTATGAAAATTTATAATATATTTTTGTACATTGTATTATAAGCATCGTTCAAGTCTACAGAAATTTAAAATTTCCGGGGGGTGTCCTACCCCTGGCGCAAATATATGGAAAGGCAAAAAGAAATTACCCTCTTTGGCATTTCTTCATGCCTCATGCATTCGACTAGACTGCCCTCGAATGCTAATCTAAGAAATTAAAGGCGTCCGCAATCCGCAGTTAAGACAGACAGAAAGAAAGATTACCATGTTATACTAAGGGACTTTTTCCACTCGTTTCCACACTTAGTAAGCATTCAACTGATGGACACTGCCCCGAAAGCTAAACACGGCGACAACTTTACGGCATCCGCAACTAGCAGCTAACATAGACAGACAGACAGACTGAAAGAAAGATTACCATTAACTTGGTTACGTCGAGCTAACTCCTGTTGCAATGTCAATGGGTGTTAAAATATATCCCCGGGAAATTCAAATTTATAAATTATGGGAATAAATACAAGAGAATGGTTACATTGTTTCATAATTGAAGTAAATACTAATAAACATTCAAATGTAGGTACAAGTAGAATTTTGAAATATAAGAAGAATTTTCATTAATGTGTCTACACATTTAAAGGGAGAAAAAATTGAAAACTCACCAAAAATATAGCTGAGAATTAATCTATTAATTTGAATTTCCCGCGCATTTTGCACTCATTTGTTTTTAAAACAATTGAATAATAAGCCCCGGTATTATGTTATTACCAAATCCCCATCATAGGTCTGCAGGTCTAGAACCTGTGTATCTGGATAAACTCTTTTTTTGACGTACGCACTTAGTGAATTACTGTAATATGTAGAGACTTTCATTATCTATTATTTATATTGATATATTGACTGACTTTCCCATTTATTTACCCTGAGACAAATAATTGCCTAATGGCAATGAGCTAACACTCTGAATTCTGATTGCACCCAAATTCAAAACGTATTAGTGCAAATGGGAACCCCGACATGTGTGCTGGAGCCATATGTTCTCCAGTTTCAGAGAAAAAGAGGAAAATATGGAAATTTTGTATTGGAAAGCCGGCAAGATGACATGCCCGTCCATCGCCGTTTCTATTTCGCAGACCGGTGGTTTTAACCGAAATTTCCCACCTTTTTGAAATTAATCGAAATGAAATTGCCGAAGCCTCTGAGATCGAGCTGTGACTTTTCCGAAAAAAAAAATTGGGTTGGAACCTAATTATGAGATTTTTGTATGTTGCTAGGTACCTCGGGATATTTTAACATCTTCAGGGCTAGAAGGTTTTCTCGACCTGAGTACAAATTTGGGGGAATAACTGCTGTAACGTAAGCATGATTCAAAAACCGCGAGCCAAGTTGCACAAATGTTTACAGTGCAATATCAATCTTAATTTTTTTAACAGAATATTTTTTATTTGATAAAAACATGTAAACAATGCAACAGGTACTGATCCTCTACGGGCTTCTAAAGCCCAGCGATAACAATTCTATTGTATAATGTGCATATATACTGTATATTGTCTTGTTGTGTTGTCTTGTATTGTTATCAATATGGCTGCTAGTGTAGCCTGCACAAGATAAGTACGCAATTTGGCGGGGAAAATAGCCTGCACAAGCTAAGTACAGAGTTTTTGACCGGGTCCAGGTATCCGTTCTGCTATGCTGCAATGTGTAAGACTTCGATATTTTTTGCGTTGGTACTTATCTCTGATAGTTGGCTAATGGTTAACAGGTGCCCCGTAGGCATATTATGCCCCCCGCCGTTCCAGTTAATATATTTCTATGCCTAAACAGCGTAATATTTAAATAATTAGCAGGAATCCAATCTTCTTCATAAACAAACAGAGAAAATATTACAACTTCATTAAGAGTGAATTAGCGTTTTAATAAATACTAAACACATCTAGGGTGTGTTCAATGCTAAATGAAAACCCGCCTGATGAAACCTATTGCAATGTTAGAAGACTAGGGTGTGTTCAATGATAAATGGAAAGATCCGGTCCGAATTTACTCGAACATGCTTTCCAATTTATCAACATTAGCAAATAGAGAATATGAGAAATTTCATGGTAAATAATTTTCCAGTGGTTAAATTTCCGATATCTCGGGGGGGGGGGGGGGGGAGGGGTGGTTCTCCACCTGACGTCACTGGAAGTGAGGTAAACTCTAGATAGGTCAGACCAACACATTAATTACCACACAGCATTAATGGCAGGGCACGCAATGCATTTGAGCGCAAATTTTCTATAATTTTTACAAAAAAATAATTTTTTGTGCAAAACGAAATATTTTTTTGGGAAAGCAACCAATCCGGTATCGTTACTCAATTTAACACCTAAAAGATGCCTGAAGGTAGAAATCATCGATAGAAAGGTTTCACGGAAAAATTATTTTTTATTAATTTTTCATTAAAATGTAGGTTTTTTTTTTTTTTTTTTACCCCCAGAAGCAAACTATCAAGGGGCAAGCGACCCCCGGCATTTTGTCAATATTAATAACGACTACAATATATGAGAATTTAAAAGAAATCGTTGGAGCCGTTTTTGAGAAATAATTTTTTTAGACGTTCTTTTGGAGTTTTTTGAGAATAAAACCCCCCAAATTGAGTTAGCCCCAAATAAAAAAAATGTACTCAAGGCATGATTCTTGAGAACCTACATGCCAAATTCCACCCAAATCCACCGAGTAGTTTGCCCGGAAATCGATGAACAGACAGACCGACAGACCGACCAACAGACCGACAGACTGACAGACCAACAGAAAGACAGCCCCCCCCCCCCCAGATATTGGAAATTTATCCATAGGAAAATTATTTACCATGAAATTACTGATTTTCTCTATCTACTAATTTTGATAAATTGGAAAGCATGTTCGAGTAAACTAGGACCGGTTCTTTATATTAATTTATACTACACCAATTACTATCTTTCGATACTCGAATTATTTTACCAGGACATGTAGATTAGTGGTAAGGACTCTGACTATCACCCGCAAGGTTGTTGGTTCGAGTCCCACACATGCTACATTTTCTGGCCATGCCTGGCACCTAAAGCAGGCGGTCCCGGGCCATCCTAGTTTAGTGTAAGAGAGGGCTTTATATCCCTATCTCCGCTAGGTTGGCTTAGTAAAAAATCAAAAGTCATTATTTATTTTTATACTGTATATAATATAGTATATGTTTATTATATGGAGAATATATTCAGTATGTATATAAATCTCACAGCAAATATTGGTTGCAAAGCCAAGAAAAAGAAGTATGGTGAAATTTCCAATTCCCTCGTAAACATAAAAGAAATAAAAATTCACCAGGGAAAAATAAAATAAAATTGATGCTTCAGACGCCTCAAAGTCCTTAACCAAAATCACAGCTCGACCCATCTGTACCTTTGTAATCTCCATAACGAAATTTCTTCAAAATTTGCAAATGCCTGGGATTTTCACCTCGCTCGCCTTCATGCACCCCTATAATTGCTCCATCAATCTCGAACGTGTTTTTCCTGAAAATTAAGACGATCTTTGAAATTTTAACTAAGTTTTCCTCAATTTTGTTATACGGGAAATTTTCTCGTCGAACGACGGGTAAGCTGGAAATCTTATTAAGTAAGACCCTTCATTCACGACTGGTACGATCCAGCAATCCCGATCTAATTATAATAGCGATCGTGGAAGTCGATCGCTTCGATTGTGTGTATAGTAATTATATATTTTAATATTATATAATATTGTGAAACATACTGTACCTATATCGTTCTGAACAGTGTTTTTTTTTCTTCTTTTTTATTTTCATTACTAGACCATTTTTATACATCGTATTATTCTTGAATTCTTGATATTAATAAATTAATAGGGGGCCCCAGCACGTGCTAATTCTACCACCAATTATTCTAATGAAGCATATATTCTTTTGACCTGTTGTAACGCTGTAAAAAAAATTTTTTTTACATTTTATTTTATATTTTATTTATATTATTGTACGTCGTATATTGTAATTATGAATTCAACAGGTAGGGATGAAAACATAACGCAGGCGCAATAAGATCTGCGCACATAACTCGCAATCGAAATAGCTTGATATAGACGTGTTGGGCTTATGGCTAGAACCACCTGCTTGCACTAAGATACTACTTTTTTCTGCTTAATTAATAATCATGGTTTTTTCTGGTTCTATTACTAAGCCAACCTAGCAGAGTTGGAGCTATAAAGTCCTCTCTTACACTCAACTGGGAAGGCCCGGGACCACCTGCTCTACATACCCTCCGAAGCAAGGCCAGAAAATGTGAAAACAAGTGTTGGACTCGAACCAACAACCTTTCGGGTGACAATCGGAGTCAGTACCACTACTCTACATGTCCTGACAATCGTATGCGTTGCGGTTGCCCATCCAACTGACCTGTAAGCTTCAAAACTTATCCACATGGCATCTCTTTGCCCTATAAAATCTCTAATTAAATACAGAAGCAAGGGTATACTGTATAAAAAAAACCACAAAGAGTATACAATTTGCTGTACTTGGCATACTATGGACGACATTAACCGCATACCAGGTCTTATGGGAAATAACTGTACAGTTTGTATATTCTAGACAGTCCGCCGTATTAATTACTGTCTTGTTTGTATAATATAGCCGGTTGGCGGTTAGTTAGAAATAAAAAGAAAAAAGACGCACGATGAAGGGGGGAACGGAGGGGGAAACGGAGGAGGGAGGGGGATAGGATTCCTTTCGACTCCATTCATTCTGAACAGAATCAAATTGCATCATCAAGTGCGTAGCAACCAACACATCAGCATCTCTTTTTATTGTTTTTTTTTTTTTGTGGTCCTAGAATCCAGCCACCTTATAAAAACGCAAAGCCTAAGATGGCTCGGACACGCTGTAAGAATGTCAGACCGAACAGCCGAACAGCATGTAAGGAGCTAGTATGACAGGAAGACGACTGGGGGGACGTCCTCGAGAACGCAGAAGAAGAACATCCTGTTTGAAATACTTGGGAGAGTGGCAAGAGCACGACTACAAAATACTGCTCGGAAACTTAGAATCCTACTACCAATGACGCAAACAAACTGCGAGTATTGGAAACAAAGATAATAAGGAGGATCAATGGACCCCTAGGCGAAGAGGGAGAGTGGGATATTAAGAACAACGCCGAAATAGACGCAATACTCAACGGAGAAGACATAGTCATAGTGGCATAATCGGAGGGTGTGGTGGCAAGTCTGATGGTGCAGCCTTGTCTAGAAATGGCCACAGTAGCCCAAGGATGACTATGTAACGGGGCGAATAGTTCCTTTGTCTTGAGGATGGGAAACTAGCCCCGAAAGCGGAGGAACTCAATGAAGAGTCAACGGCGTAAGGATGCAGAAGGAGACCTGCGACCTCTAAACGTGTAAATCCACTGAAATCTCCAAATCGAAATTTCGACCAACGCAAAGCTTTCCTTATACTATACTAATGTATAAATAGAAAAGCAATAACAAAAGAACCGGTCCGAGTTTACTCGAACATGGAGAATTTGACTAATTGCATATATGGTAAACAATTTTCCTATGGTTAAATTTTGGATATCACGGGGGGGGGGGGGGGGTCGTCCACCTGACGTCACTGAAGGTGACGTAAATTCTAGATAGGTCAGATCAACACATTACCATACAGCAATAATGGCAGGGCACGCAATGCATCTGAGCGTGAATTTGCTTTCATTTTTTCAAAAAAATTTTATTTTGCACAAAACCCAATAGTTTTTTGGGAAAGCAAACTGTCCGGTTTCGTTACTCAATTTAACACCTAATACAAGCCTGAAGTTAGAAATGTTTCGCAGAAAATTATTTTTTAGTCATTTTTCATTCAAATTTAGTTATTTTTATTTTTTTACCCCCAGAAGCAAACTATCAAGGGGCAAGCGACCCCCCGCATTTTGTTAACATTAACAACGACTACAATATATGTGTGAATCAAAAAGAAATCGTTGGAGCCGTTTTTGAGAAATATTTTTCTCCGACTTTTTTTGGAGTTTTTTGAGAATAAATCCCCCCAAATTGAGTTAGCCCAAATTAAAAAAAATTGTCCCGAGGTATGATTTTTATAAATCTACATGCCTAATTTCATTCAAATCAACCGAGTAGTTTGTCCGGAAATCGATGAACAGACAGACAGAGCGACAGACAGACAGACATTTCGTAAAAACCACTTTTTTTTGGTTCCTGGGACCTCAAAACGTGCGTAAATCCGTTGAAATCTCGGAATCGAAAATGTGGACCATCACAAAGCTTTCCTTATACTACGTATAAATTGGAAAGCAATGAATTGGAAAACGATCTGAGTCATTTTGAATGCTGGCGGAGGTATGAGTTCGATTCCCGTTAGAACCTCAATTTTCTCATTGTCTTCTTTTTGAACTTCATTTAACGAGGTTATTATGCAGGTTCCGGGACGTGCTCAAGTGGATGTACCCAGCTAATCTGCAGCTTTATGCAAATAACAAATGCATCTCTTATTAAGCGCTACTTACTTTCATCCGGTTTATTACTCCCAGTCTGTCCCGCATTTGCATTTCTTTCGTTATTACCCAACTACAGAGTATCTTCTTTATCCTTTTTGCTTCACTATTACAGTGGCGTACCCCCCCCCCCCCCCCCGACATGGGAAAATGTGTATAGTTTGCGGCATAGCGAATGCACAATAAAGGCTGTGCTTGTTGGGTGTATGCCGTATCATGGGCATCCCCCAAATATAAACATTGAAGTGGCAAAAAATTGTAACTGAGGTTAAATAAATAAATAAATAAATACATATGCATTTTTTGTTCTATTACTAAGCCAACGTAGCGGAGTTAGGGCTATAAAGCCCTCTCTTACACTCAACTAGGAAGGCCCGGGACCGCCTGCTGTACATGCCGTCCGAAGCATGGCCAGAAATTGTAGCAAGCGTAGGACTCGAACCAACCACCTTTCGGGTGAAAGTCGGAGTCTGTACCACTACTCTACATCTCCTGGCAAGCTATATATATCCATAAGCTACTATAATTTATTACAGTCATAATAAATAAACTGTCAAGATTGTCAGGTCAAGTGCGCGCAACTTACTACCGTTTGTTTGTCAGCCCTGTCTGCTGGATTGTACATATGTTCTTCATTTACCGCCAATTTCTTTTTTATAACATTACAAACTCAGTCACATTCCCTTTGCCATTTCCCCTTACCTTCCACCGCTATCAGCATTAATTAGAGCATGCTTTGGCACTATCTATTCTATTTTATATATTTGGCCTAAACCTACAGTACACTTCCGACGTAAACATTATAACCTAATCTGGCTACCTGATTATGTCCGAATGCTTACTTCAACTGGCTGCACACTGTTGGTAGGAACAAACTTACCTACAGTCTGCGAGTATAGGTCATCACTGGCAGGAACGATCAAAGATTTGGTAGTAACGGCCTCACCATCGCTTGAAAAGTACAAGCAGTAACAAGTATACACAGTCTGCTTTCCAATTTATACGTAGTATAAGGAAAGCTTTGTGATGGTCGGAATTTTCGGTTCCGAGATTAACGGATTTACACGTTTTGAGGTCCCAGGAACCCAAAAAAGTGGTTTTTACGAAATGTCTGTCTGTCGCTCTGTCTGTCTGTCTGTATGTCTGTATGTCTGTCTGTGCGTCGATTTCCGGGCAAACCACTCGGTCGATTATGATGAAACTTTGCATATAGGCTTACAAAAATTATACCTCGTGTCATTTTTTTATATTTGGGGCTAACTTAATTTGGGGGGCTTTTATTCTCAAAAAAACTCCAAAAAAAACAAAAAAAAGTCTAAAAAAATTATTTCTCAAACACGGCTCCAACGATTTCTTTTAAATTCACATATATTGTAGTGGTTATTAATGTTAACGAAATGCGGGGAGTCGCTTGCCCCCTGATAGGTTGCTTCTGGGGGTAAAAAAATAAAAATAACTAAATTTGAATGAAAAATGACTACAAAATAATTTTTCTGCGAAACCTTTCTATCGATGGTTTCTACCTTCAGGCATGTTTTAGGTGTTAAATTGAGTAAGGAAACCGGACAGGTTGCTTTCCCAGAAAAGCATTTGGTTTTGTAAAAAAAAATGTTTTTTTGAAAAAATGATAGAAAATTCAAGCTCAAATGCATTGCGTGCCCTGTGTATTGCTGTGTGGTAATGTGTTGGTCTGACCTAGCTAGAATTTACCTCACCTCCAGTGACGTCAGGTGGACAACCCCCCCCCCCCCCTCGAGGTATCGGAAATTTAACCATAGGAAAATTATTTACCATGAAATTACTCATTTTCTCTATCTACTAATTTTGATAAATTAGAAAGCATGTTCGAGTAAACTCGGACCGGTTCTTTATACTTGGCAGCAACGATTGCAAAGAACTGGTAGCAGTGGTCCCTAGACCCCCAACGCTTGAAAAGTATCCAGGAAATTAGAGGATATAAAAAGCCTTGACTTGATGGGATTTGAACCCACGATCTCCGCAATGTATAGTATACAGAAATACTGGATGGCACAGCTATAAACGCCGACACGACAGATTGCTTTACAAATAGTAATGTAACACGATATAATAACAATTTTTTACAACATTATATCAGAGCATGTTACATTAGTAGGTGGTAGGGGGACCCCAAAGATTGACCTGTGCTGGGGCCTTACCGAGAATTTTTCTCTAGCTATGCGATGGTGGGAACCACCCTGAATTATGTTGAGACTCGAACCAGAAGAGTTGCTGAATCAAATGAAGCGTAATATGGCGAAAATTTGAAACGAAAAAAAGATATTAACTAAAGTGATTCCATTGTTGACACTAACCGTATGATTAGTGCGGCGAATGATGTGTTTACTCTGTATGCTGTTGACACTCGTTACTATGGCAACAGGAACATCGATTCTGGTGTGAAAATCCTCGCAGAAAACGGCCATCTCAACTTATTAGGAATAGGAAAATATCCTGATTTATCCAAATCTAAAATACACTGGCCATTCCGGGGCTGTAGGCCGTTATCAATATGGCTGCTAGTGCGTAGCCAGCAAATGATAAGTACGCAATTTCGCTGGGAAAATAGCCTGCACAAGCTAATTACAGAGTTTTGACCGGGTCCAGGTATCCATTCTGCTATGATGCAGTGTGTAAGACTTCAATATTTTTTACGTTGACACTTATCTCTGATAGTTGGCTTATGGTTAACAGGTGCCTCGTAAGGCATATTATGCCCCCCGCCGTTCCAGTTAATATATTTCTATGACACTGGCATGGGAAAAACGCCACTGACGGCTGCCCAGCGATTTTCATGGGCTGTCCCAAGCACCAAGTCTTGGTAAAAACTGCATACATGTCTCATGTTGTGCATTGTTTTCCAAGCTGTAGTATCGAAGAAGAAGAAGAAGAAGAAGAAGAAGAGGAAGAAAGAAGAGAAGAACGCGCTTTCTATTAATGCCCTACCATATAAATAGGAACATCGATTATGGTGTGAAAATCCGGAAAGATAGCTGTCATTTCTACATACCAGGAATATGATTTATCCAGGACAGATGCTCAGCGGAAAATTTTTCTTTTAATGGCTGTTCCCGTCAAGTCTAGGAAAACATTGCTTGCATGTTGAAGCCAAAGCTCACCCCCGAGCTGTAGCGGTTGATAAAGAAGAAGAGGAAGCAGAAGAAAGAAGAGAAGAACACGTGATGTTGATACCTTATGCCATAGCAACGGGAACATCGATGATGATATGAAATTCCTTGAAAAAAGCTGTAGCGTCAAAGAAGAAGAAGGAGAAGCAGAAGAAGAAAAACTTGAGGAAGAAGAAGCAGAAGAAGAAGTAGCAGGAGAAGAAGAAGAAGAAGAAGAAGAAGAAGAAGAAGAAGATGTAGAAGAAGCAGCAGAAGAAGAAAAAGGAGAGAAAAAAAGAAGAGAAGAACACTCGCCATGTTGATTTTTGATACCCTATGCCATAGCAACAGGAACATCGATTATGGTGTGAAAATCCAGGAAGAAAGCGGTCATCCTTACCCCTACCGCCACAACTCCCCCCCCCCCCCCCGCAGGGAATAGGAGCTTTGCGTGATTTAGGACAATGACTGGCGTAATTATAGTTACTCGCCCACATTGATTTTTTGTTCTTCCTAGTTTTATTTTTAGTTAATGCTCATGTAGTAGGAACCCGTTTCTTGTATCCGGTTTTGAAGGATTTTTCATGTATATTTGACGAAATTCATTAATTTCTCGTTCCACAGACTTATATAACTTATATGAACCTGCATGATCAGGGACCATTGAAATATATGGTAAGCACTCGAGCACCGATGTTTCGAGTTTGCTAACTATTGATGACAAGGGAGGAGGGGGGTTCCAATGAGTAAGTTCTCCCTATTGCAGAAACTATGTAATGTTATGAATGCTTCTTCTTCTTCAGGCTCTACAGTCCTTGATGAGCATTAGCCTGCTCGACAACACTCCTCCAGTCATCTCGGTTTTGTACAACGCTCCACCATCTACGTAGGTACTCCCAACTCCCGAAGGTCAGTTTCAAACTCATCCTTCCAGCGTTTTCGAGGTTGTCCCGCCAGTCGTCTTTTCATGACCTACCAAGAGCCACTTCTGTCGCCCATTTTCGCTGCATAACTGGCCACGACTACCTGCAGGCTCACCTGTTTCGCCAAGGCCTGGCTGCTTCAGACCAATGTCCAGTCTGCCTCAGCGGACGTATGGATGCTGCCCACCTTTTAGCATGTCAAGCAATCCAGAGCCCTACCAATGACATCTCATCACTTTACTGGCACGCGCGCCACCAGATGGCGGTAACGCCAAGAATGGGCGTTGGATAAAGTAAGTCTTTTCATGCTTACATTGCTTACAAAATATATTTGAAATCTGTCCCTTAAGAAATACTTGATTTTCAGTTCAGTTCAAACTTCAAGCACCCGATTCTTAGTCAGTTCTCTTCAAACAGGACTACCAAAAAACAGGGGCTTCCCCTTGATGGAATGAAAAGAAAAAGAAAATTAAGGAAAGAAGAAACATAGCCCCTGAGATAAGATAGCAAATAAAGATAAATCAGCTATAACGCTTCGGCCTTACAGTAGGTAATTCTTTTCCTAAGGCTAAAACGAAAGGGCCAAGAGAACCCACCCTTGGCTACTGAAGAGTCCTTAATCATCCACGAGATTAAGCTTAGCTAACAAAATTGCTGCTGCTACAATATCTCCCCTATCGCTGGAGGCTAATTTTGAGGACAAGTTCTTAGCCACCAAATTGCCGATTTCAGCGATTTTTTTATAACCTACAATGGCGGAATTATTATAAGAAAAAAATATCAAAAAAAATTTGTAGAGGAGGGTGGGTATAATGTACCTTATACTGTACATGTGTTTTCTGTGTTTCAGCGGGCCTGTGGCGATTATTTTTTATCTTAACCTGCAGCCCTATTATGGTGATTTGGGACTAATACCAAGGTTTATTTTTCAATTCCACATTAGTGAAGTGTCACGTGACGGTGTTAAAATAAACCCCAAAGTGGTAATGGATTCACTTATTTTAAACAAAAGAGTGCAAAATGCGCAGGAAATTCAAATTAATAAATTACTGGATTTTTGAAGGAAATAATAATAAACATGAAAATTTACAGGTAGAATTTCCCGCGCATAATTGAACATAAACCCCCGGTGTTACCTTAATCCCAAATCGCCTTAATAGGGCTACTGGAATTAAAAATCCAAACAGATAATTTTGTAGTGGAAAGTGTTATTCAAAATATATATAGCCCTAACTCCGCTAGGTTGGATTAGTAATAGGACCAACAAAAAGTCCTTATTTAAGTCATTATTTAAAATAGTTTTGCTTACACTTTTAATCCCAGATTAAAAATTATCGCCATAGTAGGCCCGCTAGTTTTATAATTACGGCTATATGGAAGGCCCAGAGGATAACTCGTAAAATATTGCAGCGCCTTTGCGCACGAAGAATAAGGTTTTTGGCGCCCATTCCACCGACCGGCTAGGGCTATTTACAAAAACGGTGACGTGGTAGCAGACATTCAAGACTTAGGTGGCGTTTCCACCGACCTCACATTGCAGAATGGAAATGACATTGACGGAAATTAGAATTTTTCTTTTTATAGAAATCTATTAAAATGTTTGTACTTAACATGTCCCATGACGCCATTTTTTAAATTTTAGTTTGTTTGTTTGTGATTTTACTGTATGATCATTGATCAATTTTAACTATGGCATAGAGGAAAATAAACATTTCCGTCAATTCTGCAATGCGAGGTCGGTGGAAGCCCTGCCTAATTTTTGAATGTCTGCTACCACGTCACTGTTTTTGTAAATAGCCCTAGCCGGTCGGTGGAATGGGCACCTAAGGGCAATTGAATTAAATATGAAGCATGTAAATGGCATATGAATAGATTTGGCTTGTTCCTGGGGCTCTAAGCAACACAAGCGCCTGGCGGCATTAACGGAATAATATTTAGGTGCGATTGTAAAAATTTTGTTCTTTTTTCTTGTGGTTTTGGATTAATTAGGCCTTGCGTGTCTATTTTTGGATCGCAGGTCGACCGTAGGCCATGGCCGCTGCATGCGAATATATTTAGGAATAATTACTTAAGGCAATTGATATGCGAAAAAAGGGAGTCACGACAATCCATTGTGGGCTCAGGTCTTAGTATTGCTTTTTTTACCAGCTCCACTCAATATGATAATACAATACAATACAATTAATTTATAAGTCCATTTAAAGTTAAGTTACAATAATTATACCTTTGTAATATGCTGCAGCTCGTGTGCAGCTTAAATTTGGAAAAAAGGCCTAATCTAATATTCAGAAGTAAGTCAGTAAGTAAGTTTATCTTCGTTTGTCGGTGTTAACTAGTTGAGACTTGAGATTTGTTTTTGTTTATTGATAATTATGTTGAAATCAGTAACCAATTATCCAGTAATCCAGGGTTTATTTCGGATCTGGATACGTTTTTGTTAGCTGCGTTTTTTTCGAAACCGGTGAAGTTTAGGTACCCATTAAGATTAGCTGGATTAATATACCAGAAAGAAATATTTTATCATACACAGGGTTTATTTCGGATCTGGATACGTTATGGTAAGCTGCGTTTTTTTCGAAACCGACGAAGTTTAGGTACTCATTAAGGTTAGCTGGATTAATATACCAGAAAGAAATATTATATCATACACAGGGTTTATTTCGGATCTGGATACGGATTTTGTCAGCTGCGTTTTTTTCGAAACCGACGACGTTTAGGTACTCATTAAGGTTAGCTGGATTAATATACCAGAAAGAAATATTTTATTTTGAAACACTGAGTCTCATAAACCAGTAACCAAGTATCCAGCAGGGTTTATTTCGGATCTGGATACGTTTATGTCAGCTGCGTTTTTTCGAAACCGGTGAAGTTTAGAAACCCATTAAGGTTAGCTGGATTAATATACCAGAAAGAAATATTTTATCATACACAGGGTTTATTTCGGATCTGGATACGTTATGGTAAGCTGCGGTTTTTTCGAAACCGGTGAAGTTTAGGTACCCATTAAGATTAGCTGGATTAATATACCAGAAAGAAATATTTTATCATACACAGGGTTTATTTCGGATCTGGATACGTTATGGTAAGCTGCGTTTTTTTCGAAACCGACGAAGTTTAGGTACTCATTAAAGTTAGCTGGATTAATATACCAGAAAGGAATACTTTATCATTCACAGTGTTTATTTCGGATCTGGATACGTTTTTGTTAGCAGCGTTTTTTTCGAAACCGGTGAAGTTTAGGTACCCATTAAGATTAGCTGGATTAATATATACCAGAAAGAAATATTTTATCATACACAGGGTTTATTTCGGATCTGGATACGTTATGGTAAGCTGCGTTTTTTCGAAACCGGTGAAGTTTAGGTACTCATTAAGGTTAGCTGGATTAATATACCAGAAAGAAATATTTTGTTTTGAAACACTGAGTCTAATAAACCAGTAACCAAGTATCCAGCAGGGTTTATTTCGGATCTGGATACGTTTTTGTTAGCTGCGTTTTTTTCGAAACCGGGGAAGTTTAGGTACCCATTAAGGTTAGCTGGATTAATATACCAGAAAGAAATATTTTATCATACACAGGGTTTATTTCGGATCTGGATACGTTATTATAAGCTGCGTTTTTTCGAAACCGACGAAGTTTAGGTCCTCATTAAGGTTAGCTGGATTAATATACCAGAAAGAAATATTTTATCTTGCACAGCGGTTATTTCGGGTCTGGATACGTTTTTGTCAGCTGCGTTTTTTCGAAACCGGCGAAGTTTAGATACTCATTAAGGTTAGCTGGAGTAATATACCAGAAAGAAATATTTTATCATGAAACACGAAACACTGAGTCTCATACCTCGAACTTCTGTTTCTCAGTTGAATTTTGTATCAACCAGGCCATATACCTGAGTATGTTATGAATTTACCGAGAGACGTAGCCAAGAAAATAGAAGGGCCTATTGAAAAATGCTATAATTCCAACAGAGGAAGAAGCAATGTTGATTGAAATCGTATATCCGAATTGTTTTTATGGTACATTTACCATGGGAATTATTTCCGTTGGGTTTTCATCGATTGGAGCTGTCCCTCCAATCTCAAGTTCAACCGAAATTCCTCTCCAAAAGAACAGCTGTAGGTATTTCAGCAATTCAGCACACGTCCGATGGGCTGAGCAGTTACAAATGAGATACAATGGAGAATGTTTGTGTAAGCTGCTCGATAAAAAATGTGTAGGCTATATAAAATTTATATAAATAGTTTATTTTATACTCCATTATAGAAACCAATGGTCAGGGCATGTCGAGTAGTGGTAAAGACTCCAACTTTCTCCCGAAAGGTTGTTGGTTCGAGTCCACACTTACCTCATTATGTGGCCATGCTTCGGAGGACATGTAAAGCAGTTGAGTGTAAGAGAGGGCTTAATAGTCCTAACTCCGCCAGGTTGACTTAGTAATAGAATTTAAAAATATAAAAAATGTGTTACAATTTAACATAAATTGTCGAAATGTCCTCATAAAAATGCAGAAAGTACTTCGGTGTTGGAGTCTGCAGTCCTTCGATTACGAATGGAATAAGTAAGAGTAAGGAATAAGAGGACATGCTACGTAGAAAATTAGCACCCCAAAATTTGTTGCTTTTATTGACCTTTTACTAGTATTTTTTAATTAATTAAAAAAGCAAGTTATTAAAGATTTGGCTCAAGTAATTTTTAGAAGACTACTTCATACACAATACCTGCGTATAATAGGAAGTATTGAATTTTTGGTACCTTAGTTCTTTCATAAAAACCAGAGAGGACTACAATTTCACGAAATCTGGGATTTTTGGAAAAACTACAAAACCGAAAAGTAAAAATACCAGATTATATGATGCATGAAGTAGTCTTCTACGATTTAATTAAGCCAAATTTTTAATACTTGCTGAGTTAATTAAATAAAAAATGAAAATTATTTAATTTTGGGGGTGCCAATTTTCTTATATGCTCTTAATACTAACCGCCATAATAGGCCAGCTGAGGATGTTGCGCACATGAGTTATCAAATTAAAATTATTTCGTTTGTAAGGCTTGGTTTCCACCGGCCGGCTAGGGCTAAATACAAATACGGTGACGTGGTAGCAGACATTCAAGACTTAGGCGGGGTTTCCACCGACCTCGCATTGCAGAATGCTAATGACATTGACGGAAATGTTTGTTTTTCTTTTTTAGTAGGAACATTGTTAATTTCTTAGTGGGTTTGTTGTATAACTAATTTCATTTTGTATTGTATGATAAATATATTTCTTTTCTTTTTTCCTTTCTATTAAAATGTTTGTAATTAACATATCCCATGACGCCAATTTTTAATTTTAGTTAGTTTGTTTGTGATTCTACTCTATGTTCATTGATCAATTTTAACTAAGGCATAGGGTAAACAAACATTTCCGTCAATGCCACTTGCATTCAGCAATGCGAGGTCGGTGGAAACACCGCCTAAGTCTTGAATGCCTGTTACCACGTCACCGTATTTGTATTTAGCCCTAGCCGGTCGGTGGAAACCCCGCCTTATTTACTCCGAAAGTCTTATTTATATCTGCTACCTTTCTATTGAAATGAAATATGAGAAAGACAACAGCGGAAAATTCAAATGCGACACAATTTGGAGAAACAGTTGGCAAGAACAAAGCTCTCAGCTTTAGCAATAAACCAATAAGTAAAGGAGCTGAGGTGTGAACCAAGACAATACTTCTTGGCTTGGAAAATCCGCCCCCTCCCCCCTTACCCGCCCGTATACCGGATTTCCCGATATTTTTCCGGAAATTTAATTAAAGAAACAGATTTCGCAATTCTTGATGAATTTTTCAAAGGTATGGCAAATATTATATAAGCAAGGGTATCGTAAAACCAGACCTTTTTTGTTCGGTCGAATAAATTTGCAATGGAAGTTTTTTTCCCGTAGGGCTACCTATGGAAAAGCTGTATAAAAAAGGAAAATTGGGGTTTTGTTCCCGCTTAAAAAGTTTAACTGCTCTCTACCGAAAATGTCTGGTTTTATTGCACTTGCTTTATATGCGGGTAGGCTTTACTTTGGGCTGTGAAAATATGTATAAATACCACCCGACCACGTTATCAGTGCACTTGAAACACGTTTATAAAAATCGAATAAACTTAGTGTTCCGCTTATGCAAGTTTTCGAATAAACATAGTGTTCCAAGTGCCATCCTATATAGGTAGTATAGTCGGGTTACGTATTCAGCGGTCACTTGAAGCAATGGAAATGTCCGTACTGCATGCACATGAAGAATAGAATGAATACTATTTTCTCATATATGATGAAGTATTGTAAGATGATCATCCCAGCCCTAAAGTCTCCACGTGTAGACCTACCTTTCGTCTATGAGGAAGTTAGGAAGACCGTGCGCTTGGAAGCCCCTTGCAGCATTAGAGAAAAGAAGTACAGGGAAAAATAAACATTTCTAACCTGAGTCTACACCTTGCCGCTTTCTAGTACTGAGGAAGATTTTTTAGATTTTTAGTGACAGCTGCTGGGCATTGGCAACCGGGAGTTTTTAAGTCTCAGTTATACTCCAGTTTACCCCAGCGATACAAGACTGCTGCGAGGATAGTTCTTAGGCTACAAGATGCCGAGCGAACCTGTGTAGGGGTCGCAGGCGGAGGGCCCGACTTGTGAAGGACAACGACAAGACGACGACCACCTTCTGGGTTGCCCGAGACTAGCAGAAGTTGTGTCCCAGACAGATCTCTCAGATGCCAATGACAAGGTCAACCGGGCCGCAATGTTATGGATGAACGTGCTCTGGACACGTTAAGTAAGTAAGTGCTGCTGGGGTTGAGATTTTACGAGTAAACGTATCTATTTACTTACTTATTCGTGGCAAATGCACTCCCTTACTTACTGCGCTTAGCTTTCATGGCATATGACTGGTTTTGCTTTACACTGTACACTACGCTAACTGCACTGATTTTTGAAACCAATTTGGAAGCAATGTGTTTCAGTCAGTATACCCCTAATACAATAACTGCGTACAGTATATGCAAATACAGGGAAAGAAAATAACGCTGATGATAGCATAGGCTTAAGTAGAGTGGGGGCAGGGGGAAAGGGGAGCCGCCTCCTACCCACCCCCTCTTTAGGAAAACATCCCTGCAGGCACCACTCTGGGAAATAAAGAAAAAAGCCTTCCCGCGGTGTCATTTATCCGAATGAAAAGGTCGCATATGTCTTGCAACCCCTCCATTACGGTAAAGAATGGGGAGGGGGAAACACAAAGCTCAAAGGCATCAGGCATAACATCAGTTCGCTTTCCGCCATCATACCTGCCCTTTCCACTATAGGGAGGTGTGCTTTCAATATTCAGATAAGTAATGACTTACGTCGAAGTATTATAACTGTAGGAATTTTGTGACATATTTTGATGAATGATGTAGGGAGAGTTTCTCCGATTTTCCCCATTCCAGCAAAATTCAATTGACTATTAAGCGTGAATTTGCATTTACGAATATGGAGAAATACTGAGCATTCCTGCAGAGATCGTGTCGCTAATGCTGAGGTCATAGAAGGACTGAGGGTTCTCGGGTGAAGAAGAACATTCTGGTTGAAAAACCTGAGGCAGTAGTTTGGCAAAAGCTCGACTTCCCTTTTCACAACAGCAGGTCCAAATATCCACGATGGTCCCCAATCTCCGATAGAAGAGGCATATAACCATGAAGAAGCTGAAGATGAGGAAGAAAAGAGGACATGCCATATATAGAAGAAGAGCATTTTTGCTAATTTAAAGGATAAATTGGACGACTCTACATTTCCTGGGAAAATCGTCTTTGTGCAAACAACGCGTAGTGGGGGGTACTCAAGTTGGGCACACTCATAAGTAGATTATAGATATCCGTGTACAACATGAAGTAGAAACTTTAAAAGCTTTAGATCGACGATATATTTACAAACTAACCTGATCTAGTGGCTCTTGTTCTGAAGATAGATCTGTTGTGCTCTGGAAGCGGGTTGAAAACGCTTTTCCACCCTGAAACCAAAACCAATGAGTGCTAGAATTTTGTTTTATGTGGACAAATTGCGTGCGCTGTCTTATCTAAAATGAATGATCTTAGAGTGTGTTTACCAATCAGTTTTTATCCATCGGGGTGTAATCCCGATCAGTTCCTTTGGAGCGTGTTACCGATACAATATACCAGTATTTTTACGTTTTGTTTACGATTTACAGTCTCAAATATCGTTATCGTACCAAATTATGTTGGTAGGTACCCTAATCAGCAAACCGCTTCCAAAATGGTGAATTTTCAAAAGAGACAAAAATCTTACAAACTTACGCAAGAAAGAAATTAATAATCCCAGGAATTTTCCATTCATGCGCTAATGTTTTTAACCAAGTGTATGTCAAGGTGTCATAAAAAAATTTTTAGTCACATATAAAGAAGAAGAATACGTCTTGCACATTGTTTTGGTGTTTTCTGAATTTTGCCCCAAAACATTGGAAGTTCTCGCTAAAAAAAAAATTACGCAAAGAGTTGTAGGTGCTCCGTCAACACGCAAGCCTGCTGTCAAGTCATAAAGCAAGAAAACAAAAGGAAGTCGCGTTTAATACAACCCTGATAGCAATGCTTGATAACTGGCACGCATACCTTACACAGTGTTTACACCTAAAAGACCTTTGAGAGCTTAAATGCCACTTGGTAAACAGCCTTCAATGATTTAATTAAATTAAAAATTGCGAAGAAACTTTGGGAATAAAATAAATTAATTTCAACATTTATCCATTAAGCTTTGACTTTTAATCTAATCAACGCCCGAGCCCCACCAGCATAGTTATCGAAGAAGTAGATGACCTATGAGTAATGCGTCATTGTCTCAGAGGTGAAGAAGCGAAAATCCCTGGTCTGTTCTTCCTTGTGGTGAAGATGGAAGTGCGTAAAGACTGAGAAAGCCAAGCCGAGTAAATTAAAAACAAATTGTTGAGAGTGTTGCTGTTTCTAACGCCTGCTTTCAGCATTTCTGCTTTAAGCAACCCTGTCATCCTGGCGGGGGAAGAGAGTCTGTTTGTTAACTTGAAGCACCGTAAGGGAAGACTCCTTCACGAAGGGGAGTTGACTGACAGAGTGGACCTCCTGATTATAGTGGATTCGGAACCACTTGGGAAACTCAGTAAAGTCACACGATTAATTCGGAGGTGACCAGGACTTGACACGCACGTAGACTGACTGGTGTAGTCTCTGCGCGTTTGCTGCAGTTTAAAACATGCTCTGCTCTCATGGATTCAACTTGGTGAGGCTGTTGGCAATACTTGACAATATTATTTTATTTTATTTACTATAACGACGTATTACAAAGTTAATGAGGAAGTTATAACTGAAATAAAGTTAGAAGCTGAAGGTCGAGCTACCACCTGGGTAGATAGCGGCAAAACAGATTGCAGCCGCTATTTAATTAGAATTTAATTTAATAAGAAAATATTAATTTCGTCTCTTTAAATGGGCATATACAGTTCGGTATTCGTTAGGGAGGGGGAGGCAAGTTAAAGCCCCCACACACGATGCTTCCGGGAATGCCACGCCAGGAATGCCATTCCCGGCGTGGCGTGGCATGGATTTTTGGGCCCACAGACGATGCGGCCGGGCATGCCACATAAAATGGCGGACCTGGACATTGTATTCAATCAATCAAATCAAAATGTATTATGCGTAAAATCAAAACGAAATAGGCAGAAATGGACCAAAGGTTGTTACCAGCAGCGACACACCTTGTCCCACAGTAATTTAATGAAGGAGTTGCAATTTGAACCAAATGATTGGCGAAACTACATGAGGATGTCTGAAAAAGCCTTTCGAAGCCTTTTACTACTCATTACTCCCTATATTAAACATAATAATATATAAATATAATAAAAAATAAAAATAATTAATAATATGAATTGAAATAAACAAAGAAGCAGAAGACAACGCTGTTCTAATGACACGTTTTCCAATCAAAACCTCCGCAACTTTGACATTTTATGCAAGAAAGAGCTAAGTGCAAACTCTCGGCCCCTGGCGTGGACTCTCGGATTTCCATTGAAACCGAAGTCCTGGGATTTCAAATTCAGGAATGACAACAGTCCAAGACTGGCATTCTTGTACACACACGATACGTCCCGGACCGCCAACTCCCAAAACTGGCATTCCCGGAAGCACCGTGCGTGGGGGCTTTTAGGCTACTTATTAGTATTAGCTGGTGGGCAAGAAAATTTGAATAATGGAAGTGGGATGAGGACTACATCAGATAGGCAGCAGCTGCTTACAATTCAGTTTTGCTGACTTGTTATTTTTGATAAAGCTCCAGGCTACTATTTTCTTAGGTGGGTATATTTCCCTATTTGCCTAAATTTTTTTGTTATCTCAACCACTTCTGCTGTAGTAATTTCATCATTCTAACTATAGTCAAAAATTATGAACAAGTCCATTGACTGGCCCAGTTTTTATTTTGGGTTTCTGGATGTAATTTTTTAAAAATTGCATAACAGAATCTTATTTTCCATCAAATATGGAATAATATGTAATATAATATGAAATAATATTTCCTGGAATTTGCAGAAAAAAATTGTGGGATAAATTAGCACAACGAGCACATTTCCTTTTTTTGTGATCAAGAAACGTACACGTACGCTTACTATCTCATTTTGTCACTGTCAGGCCTAGATACAGTATAGTACCTATTTCTCTTTAAAAAATAAAATAAAATACTCACGAGCAGCCATGTGGGCACCAAAAGTAGACCAGCCGACAAACTCAAAGACCTCTCCTTGTCGCCGCCATTTTCTTGTTTGTGTCGCAAGTCAGGACAATCCGTTGTTTCTTCGGTTAAACTCCGCAGGGAGTTGCGGTTGTCTAAACTCCGACATTTTTCCCGTCTTGTTGCCAAATCTACGCGGTTTTCCCAAGGTCGCAGAACCAACACTTTGTCTTCTTGAATTGCTAAGGATTCCGTGGAGCCATTCACGGAATTGATGCCCTGTTGATTTTTTTATATGGGGTCACGAGGGTAACCAGTTGCAGCTATATTAAGGCAGGTCGGAGCGGTAGGTAGGTTTTAGCCATAGTGGCGTATTTACAGATGGGCCGGGCATAGTGCATTTCTTTTTTTCTTTTTAAAATGGATTTTATAGTGACAGCCAGTGCCAGGGTTTATGTTGTCTGACGATCATAGCTCCAG
This sequence comes from Psococerastis gibbosa, assembly GCA_963971405.1. Lineage (NCBI taxonomy): Eukaryota > Metazoa > Arthropoda > Insecta > Psocodea > Psocidae > Psococerastis > Psococerastis gibbosa. The sequence goes on along the minus strand of OZ020491.1, from coordinate 3,751,700 downwards.
CCCAGCATCCCCCAATAACCCATCAAGTATGATACTTGGTGATACCTGTCTATCTGATACTTCAAGTATCAGATAGACAGGTGTCTTGACGAAGCAGTGGAATCCGGGATGATAGGCAGTGGTCGTTCGGAAAGCGTACTTACAAATGTTTCGTCAACATCTTCGGTCTACATCATCAGTGTAACTGCGTAGACTTCTATATAAGCTTTGTATCTAGGAGGCTCAGCAGCAGTTTCTCAGCCCAGCTTAGTTGCTGCTGAGCCTACGAGGTACAATCTTAGAAGTCTACGTACTTCCACTGAATATGTCGACCGCAGATGTTGACGAAACGTTTGGAAGTACATTTTTCAGAACGACCACGGCCTATCATCCCGGATTCTGCAGCTTCGTCACGTAAGTCCGGCCGTGAAAGCCCTTGTAATTATAGACAGGTCTCTGTGACCAAGTCAACAACCTGTCTAAACCATCGCTGGGGAAGACACCCTACCTTTGCAATTCTACCACCATTTCACGTCTCAGCCCAGAGATAAGCGTGCATGCAAGGACCATATGTTGCAGCGTCTCTTATGCCCCACAGGTCACAAGGGCAGAGAAGAGAATCCATGATACCTTGCCTAGGCAAATGGCACGGCGATGTAATGCTACCCAATCGCATTCTTATAAGGCTATCCAGGAACCCAAAGGGGGCTTGGCAGCCATGGAACTAGGCGCATTTCCTCGCATTAGGATGGATACGGGGTAAAGTAAAGCTGGCCATTCACGGGGGCTCGAAACGCACTCGCGCCAAGCCAAATGGCGCGTCCTGTTCCATTTGGCGTTAGCGCCATTTAGATGGGTCATTTACGACTACGCTGAACTAGTCGCTCTAAATCTTTCAAATGGTACAGTGTAAAAGTACCTCTTCGACATCGTCACACTGTACAATTTGAAAGATTTGGAGCGACTGGTTCAGCGTAGACGTGAATGACCTCTCTAAATGGCGCTAACGCCAAATGAAACAGGACGCGCCATTTGGCTTGGCACGAGTCCGTTTGGAGCCCTCGTGAATGGCCAGCTTAACTGTTTTCAGATTTTAAAAGACGGCAAAAAAAATTGAAAAATGCCGTTTTAATTTTGGTTCCAACGAGTAATAAATTGATTATGGATAAAAAAGTGTGTTGTCGAAGTCAATGCAGCGAGCGGCGTGGGCTAACTAAATGATTAGATTTTTCATTTTGAGAAGGCTTCCGAAGTTTACAGTTTTGCATTAAACTTAGCCAAACTTTGGGGTCTAATTTAACTCCTCAACCCCCCCCCCCCTTGGTTTTGGGTGGGGCGGCCTATTCTGCCTAATTAGGTAGTTAGAGTCATTTTCCCCCTCATACTGTCCTGAAGGGCTTTTTAGGGACGTAGGCTTACTCATATTAGCCTTTTAGACCCTTGCCTGATGTCTACGACCCCATGGATTTTGAAACAATATTAATATTGTTTCCGTATGAATTTTTGGCCAAACTGGCCCACGGTCTCGAGGTCAACCTACACAGGCTACATTCGATAATAGACAAGTCGAGACGACTATTGACACAATGTATCCAATCCTAACATACCGTATGTAATCCAAAACATGGTGGGTTCTAAGTCATAGACTATACCTCGATAATAAATGGAGATCTCTTAATTATTGTAGCTAAGCCCGTAGCCTCCCCCCCGCCAAAATTTTTGCACTAGATGGAATGGAGTTTTAAATATATATTGAGGTTACCTCACCTCCATTGACGTCAGATGGACCCCTCCCCCCCCTCCAAAAAAATGTTCTGGCTACGCCGCTACGGCCTTGATTGTTGTAGCCTATGCACAAGGGCGGATTTTGCCTCCAATTAAGGGGGGGGGGGTCAGAGGGCAGATTCAGTGGATTATAACATTAAAAAAAACATTATTATTTTTAATTCCCACTATAAACCCATATTATCTAGTATTATATATTATATAGTGTAAGTTCATTTAATTTGGGGGGGGTCCAGACCCCCTGAACCCCTGGCCCCTCCCCCCTAAAATCTGCCCTTGCCTGTGTACTAAATATACGGTATATTATGCTCTTTGTTTGGAATCCGGCTGTATACGTCAAATCGCTTAGATAATCCAAAAATCCTGCAGAGATATCAATCCCCTTATCAGGCAAAAACCTTATCTGCCAGGAATGTGCGCGCTATAAGCAGTTCGCAAGTGTTGCCCTCGATAACAGTTGAAGGCATTGGGCAGCGACAAAAGAGTACTGTGTGCACTCCTTTTATTACTCCGGAGACAATAAGCTTTGATGTGCATGTAAACAGTAATATGTGTCGTAAAACAGCCGTCATTGACGTACAACAGTTAGACTGCTTGGTGATAATGGGTGCAATTTGTGTGTCTATCAGTCAACACAGATGTGCAAGGGTTAGGTTGCTTTTAGGGACAATACAGAGTCTGCTAGGGGCATAGAAGGACTGACGGCTCCCGGCAGAAGAAGAACATTCTATTTGAAAAATCTGAGGCAGTGAAAAAAAATTTTTTTTGACGGAAAGTGAATTCTCCTGTATATTGTACGAGTAGAACTCTACCACAGGGGTTCCCATTTTTTTTTTTGTCCGTGAACCGCTAGATTATTTTATGGTTTTCCGTGGACCCCCATGGCTGCCATAGGAAAACCGATAAATTTTAGGACCAAGATTAAGTAGCTTGTTCCTAAAATTACGTTCTAATATTTGATTAATAATGTATGGAACTGGTATCGGGCGGATTTTGTAGTTCAGTGCCAAGACTTACTGTATTTTATTTCAAATTTCCAATAACTCAGCTGTTTTATTTCCTTATTTCTTATTTTGGCCCGTGGACCACCTGACATATGTCCATGGACCACAGTATGGGAACCCCTGCTCCACAGTGAGAGACTCATCGTCGGTCGGCGGAAGTGGTTGGATCGTCATTATTTGTTATGATTTCATCAGGGTCTATCGCTTGTACTGGTAGTGTCAACCAAAAGGGTTTTCCCATCTATAGAAGGATGAATAGTATTAAAATATAACCTATAGAACATATGACTAGACTGGTTTCTTTACTGATAAAGAGACCGTGGTGTGATAACGCAATGAGGATTTTGGTCTGTACGTAGGGTTGCCAATCGTACTCTGAATCAATCGTAAATAAATAAATCTTGACTTTTTGATGTTTTATTACTAAGCCAACCTAGCGGAGTTAGGGCTATATAGCCCTCTCTTACACTAAAAAATGAGGACCCGGGACCGCCTGCTTTACATGCCCTCCGAAGCATGACCAGAAAATGATGTTAGTGTGGGACTCGAACCAACAACCTTTCGGGTGAAAGTCGGAGTCTGCACCACTACTCTACAGGTTCTGACTCTACCACTACTCTACAGGTCCTGACTCTGTACCACTACTCTACAGGCCCTGACCGTAATCGTACTCTATTTCATACATGTATGGGTATTCTACAAACGGAAAGTCACTTAGAGTTAGAGTACGCCAAGCCGGCCGCCATACCAAGTTGAATCCAGCGGACCAGAGCAGGTTCAAAGCTGCAGATAAATTGGTCGTGTGCACAGTGCCGGTAGGGAAACATGGTAGGACTTGTCCTGGTCACCTCCGAACTAATCGTGTGACTTTACTGTGTTTCCCAAGTGGTTCGGAATCCACTATAATCAGGAGGTCCACTGGAGTCCTATGGGCCCACACCGTGGCCTGGGACTGTGTCAAACCATACTACTACTAGAGTACGCCAAAATACCCTTTTTCTGGTACAGAAAGAAGCAAAAGAAAATTTTTATAAAAAGACAATGGAAGAATTTTATTTAAGAAAATACACATAAAGCGTCATATCGGGACCATGACAGGAATGAGCAATTTTTGTATATAAATTTAGAGTTAAAGTGTTAAGAGGCTTTTTCCAGTTCTAAAAAAAAAATCTATTAAACACTACAAAAACATCGAAAAGAAATAATTTTGGTTTAATATACTGGGTATACTAATTCCTACTGTACAACGTGAAGTTTACATTTCAGGCACATTACCCACGATTTAGTAGGACTACCGTAGATAAAGGTCGAGGTTAATGTTTATACGGCAATATTGATAAGACAAAGGTTAAAACTTAGCCTATAATCCCGCTAACATGAAATGTAAGTTGCTTTTTATAAACCATAGGCATTAATACCTAGGCAGAGAATTTACGGGGAGACTAGCCCTTGAGTGCTTAGGGTTGATAATAAAGTGTACCTATATTGTACCAGATTAACTCACTTCACTGGGAGTTACAAAAAATAATTATTACCGTAAGATAGCCATAAAGCAAATCTTATTGATATCAATTGCACCAATAATAAAAAGGCACAAAAACCCCTCTTGAGCTTAGGTAGTGGATACTCTTTTTGCATTATTGCTTACGTATTTATACGTTAGTATAAGGAAAGCTTTGTGATGGTAGAACTTTTCAATTTCATGATTGCAGAGGATCTACACGTTTTGTGGTCCCAGGAACCCAGAAAAGTATTTTTTACGGAATGTGTTGGTCTGTCCGACTGCTAGTCGATTTCTGGGCTAACTACTCCCTAAACATAGTAGTCTCCTTAGTAACTTTGTAAAACTTGCTGTCACTCATTGTTAAAAATAACTTTGTATAGTTTTACGTAATAAAATTAAATTAAATTTTTTTTAGCTTGCATACCTTTTTGTTTTATCTGTTTTCAATCGCACTTGACGATGCGATGGCGTGAGCCGAAACCGTTTGTGTATTTTTTAATGTAATTTAATTACGTAAAACTATACAAAGTTATTTTTAACAATGAGAAACTACTCCCTGGATTTCAATTAAATTGGGCATGATAATTCACAAAAAGCTGATCTCGGCACAATTTTTAGAGAGATTCATCTACCTATTTCGACTCCCGGAAAATGTTTTCACAACTTTTCATTTTATTGAGCCAAAAATGACACCCCCCCCCTTCAAAATGTTATATATAATAAGTGTTAAGCAGACTAGGATATTTTTTTGCATTTCAGATGTCCCCTGCCACGTCTTTTTTGACCGAAACCTTGGGTTTTTCCTAACAAATAACAAATCCAGTCGTGGATGCAAGGAAAGAAAATAAAGAAAGAAAATTGACTTTATTTTCCACATGGGCAAATTGTGGGCCTTTCGGCCCACTCTTACAATTAACCCAAGCAGGGGGTGCTCTTATTGGCCTAAGGAATTGGCCATTAACAATGATAAGCCTCTGTTTGGCTTTAATTAATTAAGTAGATCATTCTACAGCTCCCTGATTTTATTCATGGATTCTGATTGGTCAGAGAAGACGTGGCTGACCTGAAGGACGTGGAAGACCTGAAATTCAAAACGTATCCGTATCCAAAAAGCCAAGGTGGCATTCAATAAAAAAATCCAAGATTCTGGAATCCTATAACATAAAACTAACCATCAGGAAGCAATTTCTAAAAACATGTGTGTGGAGTGTTTTATTGTACTGCTGTGAAACCTGGACTATAGCAGATAAGGAACTAAAGAAACTCGAAGCTTTCGAAATGTGGTGTTACAGAAGGATGCTACGGATCAGCTGGAGGGACCATGTGACAAATGAAAGAGTGCTAGACGCTATCGGGGAAGAAAGACAGTTAGTAGGCCAGATACGAATCAGGAGAGCGAAATGGATGGGGCATTTGCTAAGGCACGAAAATCTGGTACACACTATAATCGAGGGCACAGTAGAGGGAAATAACCGAAGAGGACGGCCGAAGAAGGAATTCATGGATCAAGTAAAAGAAGACGCAGGAGCAATATCATATCAAGAACTGAAGAGGAAGATCGAGGACCGAGTAAACTGGAAGACGATATGCAGGGAGATGCTGCCAACCAATCGCTAAAATTGTAACCTTAAGAAGAAGAATCCGGAAGCTCTACCCAAAGAACTTTAGTACCTTACCTACCTAACCATACCAAATTTTACATTCCGTTTGAAAAGCGGCTGTTGAGGTCCACTCGTTAAGCCTGGTTTATAAACTTTCACAGGCTTATTACTGCAAAGCCTCCCCTGTCCGGTACTTAAAGCATTATTGTGTTCTCAAAAGTTACCATCAATTTAAGGGGCAAAGGGGACCCCCGCTGCATGCCGTATAAAACTGATATTAAACTAACTTATGTTTGAAGAGGCAACCTCCTCGTTACATCTGAAATTAGAGGATTTAGAAAAATCTGGACTAGGCGGGATTCGAACCAACGATCTATGCCTATCCGGACATCGTCTTAACCACTGGACCACAAACCCTGACAAGTTCATTCTAAATCCACTTATATGCTCTCATTGACAATATTCGTATAATTGTTAGACAGGTTAGCACCAGCTACAAAACTATCTAATCGAACAGGTCAGTGAGCTAACTTTAATACAAAAAGGTAATACTTTATTCATTATATTGCAGTATCCTCCCGAAGTAGGATAAGCATAGATCGTGGGTTCAAATCCCGCCAAGTCCACATTTTATAAATTCTCTCATTTCGGTTGTACACCTGGATCCTATAGTATATTGACAGGGTTCTTTTTCTATGGGTAATTATAAGCTATTTACGGATTGACTGTTTATTTTCTCCAAAACTTAGGGGGGGGGGGGGCAGGTTAACAGCCCTCTCAAGGGCTCCAAATTTCGGGGTGATACCGCCTACACAGAATATAGCCACAATTAGTACCTGTTTCATGGAACCACTTCTTCGTAGCAAGGGCCTCTGTAGAATCGTCGAATTTTGCAGAAAGGTATTAATCTTTTTGCGAAACGACGATGGCCTTCTTTCAAAAACATCGTCTTCACCGCCACTTTTGGGGGGCAGGTCAATAAAAGTCTTTGACTTTTGCCTCAAGCCAAACTTCTGCAGGAAATTGTCAGCAGGCGTTTCCGGCTTAACCGACAGAAGGGGCTCTTTCGCGGTTGTTTGTTTTTTTGTCGGTGGTTCATTTTTGCTTGTATTGTTGTTGTTATTGTTGTTGTTGCTACTGCCATAGCTTGTTTTCTTCTTGTATTTCTTCTTCTTCTTGCTGTCCGGTTGCACCATTTTGTATCCGTTTCGGTTTTTCACTGGCACTAATGACACTTCACTTTACAGTTTAGGCAAAACTCTTGTAATTTAGGCCTAATTCGCTCACTATGGAGAACGCACAATATAAATAATCATGCATACTGTCAGGCGCGGATCTAGAATGAGACCAAGGAGGGGCTAAGATTAAATACGGAAATTTTTTGAAAAATATGGCTGAAATATTGGGGTTTTACGCATTTTCAGAGCAATAACGGTCTATATTATATAGGTAATTAATACAATCTAGCACAAGGGGGGCCCGGGGGTCTCCCCCTGGAGAAAATTTGTGAAAAATACGACTGAAATAGTGGGGTTTTACGCATTTTGAGGAATGTAATAGGGCTAGCCCCCCCCCCCCCCCCCCCGAAAGATCCGCACCTGCATACAGTACAATATTGTACCCTTATGTAGAGCTAAGGCACGAAAATCTGGTACACACTATTATCGAGGGCACAGTAGAGGGAAATAACCGAAGAGGACGGCCGAAGAAGGAATTCATGGATCAAGTAAAAGAAGACGCAGGAGCAATAAATGAAATGAAATGAAATATAATAGGCCATTATTACCACATACAGTACAATATAGATATAAAGGTACAGTATGTGCTCGGCACCGTCAAAAATACAATTAGGTCTACCATGTAGGCTACATAATATCAAAACATCAAGTCTAGACTATAAACATTTTGACTATTTATGAGTCAATAATTTGAAAAAAAAAAACAATGAGAGAAAAGTCCATATCTATAGTTTTAGTTTGACAGAGAAGTCCATATCAATAGTTTTAGTTTGACATTCTAATGTTTAATAGGTTTAACTAAAACTTTTCCCATTGGCTCTTTAAATTATCAGTGATAAGATTGGACTTAATATTTTGCCAAAAAGACTAGTTTTGATAAAACAGGCGAAAATATTTTGTCGAGTTCCTATATTCAAATTAATAAATTTACTGATTTCAAAATAATAATTGATTAATGTTAAATTTTATTTAACATTATATTTAAATAAATTATTTAATATACATGGCATCGCATATGCAACTGTTATTCATAGGTGTTTGACAACAGACAATAGGCACTTATAAGTATGAAGAGAATGTCAGCAGGGAGGGAGGTTGGTCGCTAGGAATTCATTGACGGAGTAAGGGCAACAACTCACCAGGAGTCCCTTCACCTTGCTCTTGAAAGCGTTTAGGCTAATATCATATCAAGAACTGAAGAGGAAGATCGAGGACCGAGTAAACTGGAGGACGATATGCAGGGAGTTGCTGTCAACCAATTGCTAAAATTGTAACCTTAAGAAGAAGAAGATGTAGAGCACACAACAGATTCGGGGTATTGACAGATTACATGGAAACGTAGGAAACTTTGTGAAAATCTGAAATAAAATATTTATAATTATAACAATTAAGGAAACAATGGAAATAATGTTTATTTATTTACGTTTTATTCTCTTATTTCACATTTTCACCGAGTTTCTGTCATATTGAACAGTATAGACTGTATCAAGACAGAGATCAATCGATGCCCCTCTCCCCACCCGAAAACAGGCATGTAGGATTAGGGTGTTACACAACTGAACACATTTAGGTCTTATTTATGCTAGTATAATAGCAAAAAAGGTACCAGGCTTTGCTCTCAACCTCAAAAGCTAGTAGCGACCTTCCTTTCAGAGGCGGATTCTATTTTTGTCGCGGGGGACTCAAGGGTTCGGAGGTCTCCCAGGAAGAAAATATCAATTTTGGACATTTACGGATGATAAGTATGTAGCGTTGCAAGCAATTTTAAGTTACTGCATGAATTTTTACAGTAAAAGTGAATATAGATCTTACACCTATATATTTCTGGAAACAGAGGGCTTTGGGAATCTCTCCTGGGCAACGGGCTCCCGGGGAAAATGTTTTAAAAATATACTACCGTTATGATGATATTAGAAGCTGCATGCACATTTTAATGTGATTTTTAACAGCTCTAAAGTTTCTGCATTTTTAATAAATGTATTTCATTAGACCCGGGACACACGAGCAATTCTCCCATACGCGAATTGCCGAGGTCTTTTCTATTGTAGCCGCAGGGCTAGAAGAAGATTTTCTGTCGAATTCATAACGATTTCGCCAGCTGGCTGGCGCAAAACTGCATGGGTTTCATCTAGACACGCCTAGAAATCTTCTGAATTGGACTCTATTGTTTTGCACCATTCACCAAGCCATTCATCAAGCCCTATCCCAATGAAATGGAAAAGACGTCAACAAATCACGACAGGCAGAATCTACAGTGTGTGACACCGGGCCGTACGCGTGTATGGATGCTGAAATACGTCTTAATTTGCTTTGAGACAAGAAAGAATCGGTTACTAGCATTGTCCATCAGGTTTTAGTCAACAATGTAAACACCACAAAATAAACAAGCCGAAGCTACAGTAAATAGCGTGTATGGAGTAACGCGCGACACGAGCACCTCGGTACTAAACGAACTGGTACTGGTATCTGGATTTACTGACATGTCTTGATAAGATATCTCTGGCAGAATCGTACCAGAGACCTTGAATCAGTCACCATTTTGCCCACTCAGCCTAAAGTGCAAAGTCTTATGTGCCCATTTTCTGTAAGAATAATGAAAGTGCCTTTAAACTGGGGCCGAAATTAAAAAGGAACATAGGCCTTACGTCGATATTTTGGGCCGGGCTACTCCTACACCTCAGGCAGACTGTAGTTTAACGCAGAAAAACGGTAAAGTGGTGAAAATTACACATAGTATCATACATATTGTCTACGAGATGCATGGAAATATATATTATACGTTTTTAATACATACTATATGCATGGGCATAGCTAGGATTAGATCCAAAGGGGGGACAAGGGTAAAAAGTCGCTAAATCGATTGGTTCTCGCGGGTTTATTCGATTTTTTTTTTTTAAATATAAACATTAAAAATTAATCATCTTCATTATACTGTATTATCTACAATAGTTAAAATTCCCCACAATTTTTGCTTTCCTATTAATTATACGTAGCCTAGTACATTGAAAGCTTTGTGGTGGTCAAAATTTTCGGTCCCAAGATTTTAACGGATTTACAAGTTTTGAGGTCCCAGAAACCCAAAAAAGTGGTTTCTATGAAATGTCTGTTCATAGATAGTGGGCAAATTAATCGGTGGATTTAAATGAAATTAGGCATGCAGGTTCAAAAAATCATACCTCGGGATAACTCAATGTTAGGGGGTTTTTACACTCAGGAAACAAAAAAAAACTGTTAAAAAATATTTCTATATAAAACGGCTCCAATGACTTCTTTTAAATTCACACATTGACACATAAATTTATATTGTAGTCATTATTAATGTTAACAAAACGCGTGGGAGGTAAAAAAATTAAAATAACTAAATTTTCATGAAAAATGACTAAAAAATAATATTTCTGTGGAATCTTTCAATCGATGCTTTCTACCTTGAGGTATGTTTTAATGTGTTAAATAGATTAACAAAACGAAACAGGTTGATTTCCCAAAAAAAGATTTGGTTTTGTGCAAATAATTATTAAAAATTCACGCTCCAATAAATTAAGTACCCTGCCATTATTAGTAATTTATTACTGTGTTGTCTGCATTGGTCTGCACGTTCTATTTTTAGAATATGCGATCGTCTCATGGATCTATGTACAAAAATTAACGTGATAGGACTCGATTTGATCCTCGAAATACCCCCCCCCCCCTCCCCGAAAATATGCCCTGGAACCGCCATTGAACTCCCCTCTGTTCAAAAACGAGGCCAAATCATTAGTTAGGAACACTGTCAATTTTCAATAGCTATACTTTCTATCTAGCACCAAAAACTATACGGCAAACTCAAGTATGGTCGTATTTTTCACCGTCAGTCGATAGTAACGGAAAGTAATTATTATCGAGAAAGTTCAGTAATTGGAGGTATAATTTACTGACGGGGTGGCAAGGGGTGGCTTGATGGCTGTGGGAACGCGGCAGAAGGTGTATTGAACCCTCCCCCCATCACCCAGGGCAAGAAATGGGGTTAACGGGACTTTTCGGTGGCTTGTGAACTACGCTATTTATCAATTTAAAGATTAATAAAAATCCTTTAATATTATAAGCTTTTGGAGATTTATTGGGTTGCATAAAATTTGAAATTTTGTGTCTTAGCTAAGAAGTAGAAATTGCGGGTAGACTTCTGATGCAGGACCGTATCCAGGGTTTTAAGAGGGATGTTTAAAATATTTAGCCTAAGTACTGCAACAGGAGGAGTTCCAGAATTTTTATTGGAAGGCGCTGGAGGGACAAATAAGGAGTGAGTTCTTTTACGCAAAGAAACACAATTTCGGGGAATTTTTTTAATAGGCTGCTGTAGACGTAGGTACAAGTTAAGTATAGGTTTTTATTCATTTTTAACATGTACATTTCCATGCATGTCGGGCTGCCAAAGTCCTACGGGAAGTACACTCTAAATGTTCCATTTAGCTTTCCTTTACCTCTTATTATCTCATTTTTACCTCATCAATATGAAACAGATACAATTTTAAAACAAAAAATTTTTCCCTTAAGAAACAATTTTAAATGTCACCTCCCAGATGTTATCTGCCCCAGCAAAATAAACTAGCAAAGGAGTTAAACGTTCAAAATCGTAGAAAGTTTCCAACTTTGGGGAAATTTAAGTGACAGCATCGCCTTTTGAGTTCTCATCTAGGCCTATGACCATTTTAATTAAAATATAAGATGCATTAAATTTCGGACTGCCAATGTCCTACGGGAAGTACACTCTAAACGTTCCATTTGGCTTTCCTTTACCTCAATCCCATCAAGACGAAACTGAGACAATTTTAAAATAAGCTATTTTTCCCTTAAGAAACAATTTTAAATGTCACCTCCCAGATGTTATCTGCCCCAGCAAAATAAACTAGCAAAGGATTTAAACGTTCAAAATCGTAGAAAGTTTCCAACTTTGGGGAAATTTAAGTGACAGCATCGCCTTTTGAGTTCTCATCTAGGCCTATGACCATTTTAATTAAAATATAAGATGTATTAAATTTCGGACTGCCAATGTCCTACGGGAAGTACACTCTAAACGTTCCATTTAGCTTTCCTTTACCTCAATCCCATCAAGATGAAACTGAGACAATTTTAAAATAAGCTATTTTTTCCTTAAGAAACAATTTTAAATGTCACCTCCCAGATGTTATCTGCCCCATTAAGAGGAAAATAAACTAGCAAAGAAGTTAAACGTTCAAAATCGTAGAAAGTTTTCAACTTTGGGGAAAGTTAAGTGACAGCATTGCCTTTTGAGTTTTTATCTATGACCATTTTCACTTCATTCGACCCATTTACCTTTATCTAACGCTTCAAATGACACTTACTTGTCCTCCATTCGTAACATTATGGCGCGTTTGTGAGGGTGTGTTTTATTTCTAAATGCCAGCTGGGGGGGGGGGGGCAGGAAAGGGCTGAGAGAAGAAAATGATTATGGATTCTCATATTTCCTGTTCGCTGTGAAATTGCGAATGTAACGTTTTTAATTTTAAGAGACAATCGGGGGAGAAAAGCCTTACTTGTGTAAAAATTCAAATGTTCGCAGCACTAAATAGAATGAAGTTTTAATGAGTTTTAAATGCAATATATTGAGGTTACCGCACGTCCTGTCAGATGCACCCCCCCCCCCCCCGAAATTTCTGTCTTCCGCCATGGGGATTTGAAGGGACCCGAAATTTAACCATAGGAAAGTTATTTACTATGAAATTACTCATATTATCTATTACCTAATTGATAATTGATAGAAAAATTCAAATTTCACAAGAATTAGTATCCATGTAAAGCATTTACGAACATGACTAAAAAGAACCGGTCCGAGTTTACTCGAACATGCTTATCAATTTATCAAAATTAGTAGATAGAGAAAATGAGTAATTTTATGGTAAATAATTTTCCTATGGTTAAATTTCCGATATCTCGGGGGGGGGGGGAGGAGGGGGTGGGGGGGGGTTGTCCACCTGACGTCACAGGAGGAGAGGTAAATTCTAGATAGGTCAGACCAACGCATTTGAGCGTGAATTTTCTATCATTTTTTCAAAAAAACATTTTTTTTTACAAAACCAAATACTTTTCTGGGAAAGCAACCTGTCCGGTTTCGTTACTCATTTTAACACCTAGAACATACCTGAATCATCGATAGAAAGGTTTCGCAGAAAAATTATTTTTTAGTCATTTTTCATTAAAATTTAGTTATTTTTATTTCTTTACCCCCAGAAGCAACCTATCAAGGGGCAAGCGACCCCCTGCATTTCGTTAACATTAATAACGACTACAATATATGTGAATTTAAACGAAATCGTTGGAGCCGTTTTTGAGAAATAATTTTTTTAGACGTTTTTTTGGAGTTTTTTGAGAATAAAACCCCCCCAAATTAAGTTAGCTCCAAATAAAAAAAATTTTACCGAGGTATGGTTTTTGTGAACCTACATGCCGAATTTTATCAAAATCGACCGAGTAGTTGGCCCGGAAATCGACGCACAGACAGACAGACAGACAGGCAAACAGAACGACAGACAGACAGACATTTCGTAAAAACCACTTTTTTGGGTTCCTGGGACCTTAAAATGTGTAAATCCGTTGAAATCTCGGAATCGAAAATTTTGACCGTCACAAAGCTTTCCTTATACTACGCATAAATTGGAAAGCAAAAAACTCGAAGCCTTTGAGTTGTGGTGCTACAGAGGAATTTAGGAAATTCCATGGAGATACCACACAACCAACGAAGAAGTGCTCCATAGAATAAACGAAAAAAGAGCGATTATGGCCACCATTTCAACAAGAAGAGGCAAATGAATGGGGCATATTCTGAGACACGAAGGGCTCCTCATCATTGTCGTTGAGGCACCAACTCAAGAAGAAGACAGAGGAAGGAGTACCTAGAGGATGTCATGAAGGACCTAGGTTGCGATACCTATAAAAGACTGAACAGAACAGACAAGAGTGGAAAAGAAGACTACAACATTCGCTGCAAACTAATCCCGAGATTGTAACTCAAGAAGAAGAAGTATCCATCTATTCAATAATCTATCAACCAATAAAAATATCCCTTAGAAGAAATGCTGCTCTACATACTATAAGGTAAAGTTTCAAAAGTTTGTGGCGGCCACAGCTTTTGAATTTTATTTTTAAAAAAATAATACGGACACTATCAGGTCAAAGGAATTCAATTACCTATTACCATTACCATTACAATTACCAAATTACCTACTACATTAATCCCTATAGCCTATTGAAAATTACTTTTCATTTCATTACTTTTCATTTCATTCTTCTAATGTTTTTCATTCTATATTTTGATTTGTTAATGTCTATAAATTTATGGCTGCAGGATGTTTTACCTCGATAGTTAGATGGTTAGGTGCTGCAGCGGTTCTAAAGTGTGGTCCGCTAACCTCTAACTCCGCTAGGTTGGCTTAGAAATAGAACAAAAAAAGTCGATGTTTATTTATTCATTTACTTCATGTACATACGTATACCAAGGGCGGATCCGGCGGAAAATTTAAGGGAGAGGGGTCAGAAGTTGTATGTAAGTTTAAAAGGTAATGTTTGTTAAAAAGTTGAGTTGTTGAGTTTTATTCAATGTTTTTAAATTTTTTTATATTATTATCTTATAAATTTACTCATTTAGGGGGGTCATGACCCCCTAACCCCCCCCCCCCCCTCCCGCCCTGTGGATCCGCCATTGACGTGTACGTATAGTGGTAGTAAGCAGTAATTATAATAAAAGAAGGATTTCCAAGCAAAATTCTAATTTTTTTTCCTTTTTCCCCACCCCCAATGAAAAATTTATAAATCCGCGCTTGTACTATGTGCCAACGATTCTCAGGGAATAATTAACCCTGAGTGATATGTGGTCACATCCGGCCTTTTTGATTAAACTTTCCGCCATAAAATTATTTCTAAAACTGTATAATTAAATTTTCAGTTCTGCCAACAGAAATTCGCTACAAGGCTCTTGTATTATGACACTTGAGGGAATTTCTCACACAAAAGGCTTCTCTTTATATTCTCACGAGGATATTAATAAACCTTTTATATTCCGACGGAGGCAAGAATTTTCCATCTGAACTTTGACAGCCTGTGAAATATTATCTTTGTTTTCTAAGTAGGCTATTAATTTACTGAAGTTCATCTGTCTGTCCGTCAGCCCCCAATGACGTCTAGAGCATAAGTTTAACGTGGGCGCAACCAGCATTTGTATTGCATGCATTGCCAACGGCCTTACCATGTTGATTCCATTAGAGCAGAGCATATTTCAAACTGCGGCAACTTGGTAGTGTGCACAGCGTTGGCAGGGGAACCTGGTGGGACATGATAACGCGCTTAGGCAGTATAAGTCGAGTCCTGGTCACCTCCGATTTAATCGTGTGACTTTACCATGTTCCCCAAGTGGTTCAGAATCCACTATAATCAGGAGGTCCACCCTGTTAGTCAACTCCCCTTCTCCCCGAGGTGAAGGTGTCAGCCCTCTGGGTGCCTCAAGTTAACAAACAGACTCACTCCCCCCGCCAGGCTGACAGGGTTGCTTAAAGCAGAAATGCTGAAAGCAGGCGTTAGAAACAACAACATTGGTATTGCATCAGTCAGGGCATGTAGAGTAGTGGTACGAACTCTGGCTTTCGCCCGAAAGGTTGTCGGTTCGAGTCCCACACTTGCTACATTTTCAGGCAATGCTTCAGAGACATGTATATCGGGCGGTCCCAGGACTTACTAGTTGAGCGCAAGAAAAGGACTTCTAGCCCTAAATCAGTTAGACTGGCCTAGTGACAGCGGCTTGAAAACAAAATCGACGCCTTTGAAATGTGGGTGTATCGCCGACTGCTTAAAATATCCTGGCGAGATCACATACGAAACGAGGAAATACTCAATAGAGTGGGGACCCAGCGAACTTTATTAATCTCCGTAAAGAAGAGGAAGCTGCAGTACTTTGGACACGTGATGCGGAATGAGAAATATCACCTTCTCCAACTCATCATACAAGGGCGCATTGAGGGGAGAAGAACCGCAGGTAGAAGACGGACGTCCTGGCTGGCCAACCTTAGGGGTTGGTTCGGGAGGAGCACGACAGGCCTCTTCCGCGCAGCCGTGTCTAAGGTGCAAATCGCTCAAATGATCGCCAATCTTCAACGTTGAAGGGGCACGAGAAGAAGAAGAAGAAGAAGTGACATGGGCGGGGCTACACCTAGGGTTGCCAACTTAGTCTATTTCAGAGTATTGTACTCCTTTTCATGCATATGTGCACTATACATGAATCATGAATACATGAAACATGTAAGAAGCAAAATATTTATTTTTAGTTTTATAAATTTAATTAGAAATTAGCTATTTATTTACATAAATTTAGATTTGCAGTGTGAAGAGGCTTTTAGTAGCTTTCAAAAACTAAGAATTCAGCGAAAACTTCAAAAAAATAATGTTTTAATACTAGTAAAAGCTCGTAATTAATACCCCCCCCCCCCCCCCCCGATTTACAATACAATGTTAAAGTGTATTTTCGGCGTGATTTTGACTCATTTAACAGTAAGTATACTAAGTACTCTCGTTTTAAATACTGTACTCTTTAATTTCCTTCTCAAAAGTCAGATGTACTTTATTTCGATAAAAAAAAGATGGCAACCCGACCTACACCTCTGGGTGTGGGAGGGGCTCAAGCTCATGTTTTGTTTATATTTCGAAATATCACTATCAATAGAGAACTCAACAGAAAGAAGAAATGTTCACATACGTTTTGATGTGCAAATGATGGCACTCGTTAGCATCGATTAGTTTTTTTTTATTCCCTCGCCTGCTTAGAGCAACCCTGTCAGCCTGGCGGGGGATTGTGTCTGTTTATTAACTTGAGGCTCCGTAAGGACAGACTCCTTCAACTCGGGGAAAAGGGGAGTTGACTGACTGGGTGGACTTCCTGATTATGGTGGATTCCGAACCATTTGGGGAACATATAGTAAAGTCACACGAATAATTCGGAGGAGGTGAACAGGACTCGATACGCACATAGACTGACTGGTATAGTCTCAGCGCGCCATCGTGTCCCACCATGTTCCCCTGCCAACGCTGTGCATACCACCAAGTTTGCTGCAGTTTTTAACAGGCTCTGTTCGGGTGAATTCAAATTGGTATGCCAACCTGGTTCACTCCACGATGTCAGCCCATACAGACTACAAGTGCCATTGGACAAGCTCTGACATCTTTAACATAGACATTGTACCTATCTCTACTTAACCCAGTGTGGGAACGAGTCTTTTCCCCTCCAGAGGTCCTCTAGAAAGTCCCAACCAAACGTCTATTAGTGCCTTGCCTGGGTTAGCCCATAGGAGACTCTCTAGTCTTATGGTTCGCCCAGGTAAAAATAAAGTCGTTTTTGCTTTCCTATTTTTACGTAGTATAAGGAAAGCTTTGTGATGGTCGAAATTTCAACGGGTTTACACGTTTTGAGGTCCCAGGAACCCAAAAAAGTGGTTTTTACGAAATGTCTGTCTGTCTGTCGCTCTGTCTATCTGTCTGTCTGTTTGTTCATCAATTTCCGGGCAAACTACTAGGTGGATTTGAATGAAATTTAGCATGTAGGTTCACAAAAATCATACCTCGGAACGATTTTTTTTATTTTGGGCTAACTCAATTTGGGTGGCTTTATTCTCAAAAAACTCCAAAAAACGTCTAAAAAAATTATTTCTCAAAAACGGCTCCAACGATTTCTTTTAAATTCACATATATTGTAGTCGTTACTAATGTTGATAAAATGCGGGGGGTCGCTTGCCCCTTGATAGTTTGCTTCTGGGGTAAAAAAATAAAAATAACTAAATATTAATGAAAAATGACTAAAAAATCATTTTTCTGCGAAACCTTTCTATCGATGATTTCTACCTTCAGGCATATTTTAGGTGTTAAATTGAGTAACGTAACCGGACAGTTTGCTTCCCCAAAAAACTATTGGGTTTTGTGCAAAAAAAAATATTTTTGAAAAAATGAAAGCAAATTCAAGCTGAAATGCATTGCGTGCCCTGCCATTATTGCTGTGTGGTAATGTGTTGGTCTGACCTATCTAGAATTTACGTCACCTTCAATGACGTCAGGTCCACCCCCCCCCCCCCCCCGTGATATCCGAAATTTAACCATGAGAAAATTATTTAGCATGAAATTAATCATTTTTTCTCTCTACTAATCGATAAATTGGAATGCATGTTCGAGTAAACTCGGACCGGTTCTTTATTTATTAATTTACCATTCTCTCTCGTTATTTCGCCTATGCCGGAACAAATATTTACTGGACAACTTTGATGGTATATCGTAATTACTGATAAAGCGCCAGGTGGTACGGGAGGTCTGACTCACCCTATAGTAACCCACGATGTGTCAGCGGGGACTATAAAATGAAAGATCGGAAATAGCACGCCTCCGGCCGTGTCGTTGCTATGAATAACCAAATTTATAGCCTAGCTACGGTGACATCATATATATAAACATGGTTACGTGCAGTAGGTACCTAATGTATGAAGGTACTTTGACTTCTATATCGGGGGAAAAACGGAGTGGCATGATCACCCAGGTGAGGAATGAGGCAAGGCCGTATTTATGGGGGTATCCAGGGGTCCGGACCCCCCCCCCCCCCGGTCGTGAAAAGTTCCATCATCCACAAAGTATTTTCGTATACTTTCATTCTTTGCTAGTCCCTTCAAAAGGTCGTTTATTAAATAAATAAATAAAAATTTGTTTCGTTATTTCTATATTTCTACTTGTTGTTTTTATTAAAATTCAGTTTTACTTTCTTAAGCTCGGTATAAACTAGGTACTATGGTAGCCTCAGGTCTTAGGTCCTATACCACCCCCCCCCCCCCCCTCAATGAGTAAATTCATAAGATGGTAAAAATATTTTTTACTATAACGATTTCTCGGGTGGGTGGGGGTATAGGCTGCGCAACTACACATACAACTGGTGACCCCTCCCCCCCCCTAAATTTTCCGCGCTACATCCGCCCTTGGTATGAGGGCTAGTAAGAGATCCAGAAATCGACATAGCTTGGGAAAACACGGGCTAGTCACAGTTTAAATAGGCGCCCCCCCCCCCCCCCCCCCGAGTGGGTATTATTTATATTGATTTTCTTACAGACAACATGGAAAATTTTCTTTTAGTATTAATAGAGTTTATGGAATTTGGGACCTGCATTTGGAACATTCTTACTATTGAAAAAAAAATTGTTCAAAACCTTTCACACCCAGGTCTGGGCCTAGTGGTATAAGTTTGGGGCTGCTCGATTTACTATACTCCGCTAACGCCTTCTTTATACTAAGTCTCATAAAGAAGTCAGGGGTGGCCAAAAATATTGCTTTCTCTGATTAGTCGCGAAGTATAAGAAAAATGTTCCGTTGCTTACAAAATTATGAAAGCAGCGAGAAGATAAGTTTTAATTCTTGGTAAGATGAACCCGCTAGCCTAATTTAGTTTATCTACCATAGCAACAATATACGTTTACAAATTATAAACTATCCTAATACCAGACTCATGACATGTAGAGTAACAGTAGGGACTTTCTCCCAATAGGCTAGTTGGTTCGAGTCCTACACTTGCCTCATTTTCTGGCCATGCTTCCTAGTTGAGTATGCTTTATAGCACTAACTTCGCTAGGTTGCTCATTCTTTAATCAGCACGGGGGGGGGGGGGGGGGGGTCACTGCTGGATCCGTCCTTGACCCCTGTAAATCAAGGAAGGCTTTAGTGGAGCTAGCAGCCGACATAGTTTCAAAGGTAAACAACCTTCAAGGACGAATTATTCAACGTCTAACATTGACGAGTGAGTTTGGAATAGACACTCCTTCCTCAGCGGACACTTGCCATCATGAATAATTAAATAAATGCATAAGGTGACATCATTTCGTACCTGAAGTCTGCTGGCTGTGTGCCAATATAGGTACATGTAACTGCAGAAAGTAGGCCTGCGGAAACTAGACAGTATGAGACATGAGTAGGCAATTCAACGTTATGAAGCTATGAAGGACAAAGGCCTGTTAAGAAACAATAGGGCCTATTGAATAGGCGACAGCGCCAAAGTCTCTTTTTATTATAAAAATCCGATTTCACAGAAAATTTAGACCTAGGGGCTATAAACAGCAGTTAAGAATGTTAGAATAATACGATACGTACAAGGCCGTAGCCAGGGGGTTCACCCCCCCCCCCCCCCCCGCCCCCAATGAAATGGCTTGACACTAGACAGAATCAGATTTTGAGAAGAAAACTAAAAACTACTATGTAATATCATTTCAGAAACCCCCCCCCCCCAAAAAAAATACTGGCTACGGCCTTGGACACATAAAATGGCTGTAAAAAAATAAGCGAAAAAAACAGGCAATATCAAATTTACAGAGTCTTGTAGCAAAACTGCGCTTAGGTGAACCATACGTCACAATAGAAAAATCACGGTAAGTTGACAGAGGCATACTGTGCAAGTGTTACACGAACAACAGTCATCTTATAAGTGAAAATATAAGCTATGCGAGCTTATACTATACAATGTAGCCTATCATTTTGTAAGATGCTTCTCCTGTTCGCACACCCCTTTCCCAGTATAACTCAGTCAACTTATCGTGAGTTTTCTGTTGTAATCTAGGTATAGCCTTGGTAATGGTGTGATGCTGATTAACAAAGGGTTAGTTGGACTTACAATGCCTGCTGTTTGAACAGTCAAGGGAGGCATGGGCCTCATAGTCATCGAACAAGGAACGAATGTAGGGGAAGGGGGCGAAGAGGGCCGTGGTCGAGTGGTTAGAGAGCTTGCATTTCAATCGGGAGAACGGTAGTTCGAATGCTCAAAGGGATCGGATTTACTCAATATTTCCGAGTAGAATGCAATAGATAGGTAATGAGCCAAACGTCCAGAAACTGTCTCAGGACTTAGCCTGATGATGGGAGTAGCACCCACTTCCGAAAAGTCGCCCCCTTTCCCTGACAATGGGCTCCACCCTAATTGTTCGATTAATATGAGATGCTTCTAATGACTATTAACACAGCAGGAAATGTAAGTCCAACTTACCCTTCGTGAAATTTTTCTGCTGTGACTGACGTATGGGTCAACTTAGCATAGTTTTACTGTAGCCTTTACTCCGGTCTCCCAGCTCTTATAGCTCTTATCTTGTGTCGAAAATCAAATCAGCCGGAAAGGTCTTCTATCGGACAGATTACCTACTGTATACTGTATATACTTTGACACAAGGCTGTACCCAGGAAGGGGGGGGGGGGTTAGGGGTTTCAAACCCACCCCCTCGCCGGATAGATTTGAAAAAAATAACCTCATACATCGTGGTTAACATCTAACCCAATAACCCCCCCCCCCCCCCACCATACAAAAAATTCCCGGGTACGGCCTTGCTTTGACAGCAGGAATATTCCCGGCTGATTTCCGACAGACTCCGACATTTACGACAGATACCTATTGTATTTTCCAATATTTACACACTTGATGACTAAATATATTCAGTAATTTGTGAATTTGTCACATATTCTTAAGGGAGTTTTAAAACTTCACAAACACTAACACAATTTGCTCACATAACAGCTGAAATAACACAATACAAACATATAATTATACCGTAGCCTAGTAGGCTGTAATCGAAACTTAAATCAACAGCACACGCGTATCCGATCCGCGTAACTAAGTCAAACTAACTGTATAGTCTTCAAATTACAATCTACATACATCTCGCGTCTGTAGGCCTACGCAATGAAACTGTAGGCTACGTCACTTATGATACTGCAAGCATGCACAAAGACCGCATGCGCTGTGTCATTCAAATGGCTAGGAGAGAATAGGGACTCACGTTGAGATTTGCCATATGAGAGAGATGTCATATGCAAAATTTCTTCGCGGTCACAATGGCGGACTTAGCATTGGTGCGGATATACAAGGCCGTAGCCATGAATTTTTTTTCCTGGGGGGGGGGGGTCAGAAATTTCATTGGATATTACATAGTAGTTTTTTATTATTCCTCTCAAAATCCGATTCTATCTAGTATCAAGTCATT